>NC_061158.1:54291920-54369420 GCF_022113875.1 Hydra vulgaris | reverse complement strand
ATACAAAATTTTCCACACATAACAATCCCTACTTTCAAAGGCATTTTTCAATAACCCCAGTATTTTTGAAGCTTTGTTAACACATACTTGCGTTTGATGCTTCCACCTCATATCTGGTTGTACAAAGACACCTAGATCTCTTTCTAATACACTGTTTGAGAGGTCATAAATCATTCCATTTATATTCATTGTGTATATTTTCAATACCTCGAAAAACTTTCTGATTGCCGAAGCTCATCACCTTACATTTTTTGCAGTTTAGTTCCATACCCAAATTGTTGCACCATTTCACAATGTTGTCAAGGTCCGTTTGTATTTCCGCTTGTTTATCAATGAAATCTTCTATGTCTATTATTTTGCTATCATCAGCATACATTTTAAATGTGTTTAGCACAACTTCTGGGAGGTCATTTATGAATAGCAGAAACAACATTAGACCCAAAACGGAACCCTGAGGCATGCCACTGGTAACTGATACCCATTCTGAAACTGTATTACTAATAGCAACTCTTTGTTTCCTATTTGCAAGAAAACTTTCAATCCAGTTATATATTTTACCAGTTATACCATATGCTTTAATCTTTGTCAATAATCTTTGTGTTCTATTTTATCAAAAGCCTTTGCGAAGTCAAGATATATGACGCATAACGGTTTACCTTTTGCAGTTTCAAATGTAATTATGTCAATTGTCTCAATAAGATTTGTTGTGCATGATTTGTTTGGAACAAAACCAGTTTGCTCCTTAGATATAAGTCTATTTGAAACTAAATGATGCAGAATTGTGTCCCGAATGAGCTTTTCTAACATTTTACAAATCACAGATCTTAGGGATACTGGTCTGTAGTTTTCTGGTTCAAGTTTTGATCCCCCTTTGTAAATTGGTGATATATTTGCAACAGACCAGTGGTAAAGGACACATCCAGTGCCAAAGCTTAATTTGAAAATATGAACAATTGGGTCCACAAAACCTTCTGCAGCATGCTTTAAAACAAACGGACTAATTTCATCAAAACCCATTGCTTTTGACTCATCCAAACCTTCTAACATTTTGAGAATTTTTTCATAGGTAATCATATTAGATAATTTACTGCAATCGCACTGGTTTTTGCATCTTTGTAAGAATTCGGGTATTGGTTGGTCATTATCATTAACAAAGACCGACTGAAATTGCCTATTTAATATATCTGAAATGTCTGATATCTCAGTGGTAACTTGATCTTTTTTGTTCTTGATTGCTCTAATTTGCGTTTTAATGTTTTGTTTTCTAATTACATATGAGAATAAAAGTTTTGGTGCAAGCTTTGCTCTCTTTACTATATCCATTTCGTATTCTCGAGTTGATCTTTTGGTTTGCTTTTTAACATTAACACACATTTTGTTAAAAGCTTTTCGAGATTCTTCACTTTGCCGATGCAAATTTGAATAAAACATAGAATGTTTAATCTTTATTGCAATTTTTTTAAAAGTAGTGTTTCCTTTATTTCTTTCTCAAGTTTAACAACTTTTTAAGAGTATAATTTAATATATCTGAGTATACCAAACTCTAAAAATTGTTAATCTCATCTTGAGATGCTCTCAACAAATTGTTGCTACTTTGCTGGTTGATAACTTTAAAAATATTATTATTTTTGTTGCAGTTTTAGTTTTGCTGTAGTTCTTGCTGGTACTTGTTGACTGTTTTTCTAAATTTTCAGACTTAATATTCTGCCTCAGACTCGGATTTGAAAATTGATGTTGCTGCTGTTGTCGTTACATTTTTCTTTTTGAATGCCTTTCAAGTTGTATACCCAACATGTCTTTTGTTTTCAATCTAAAGATCTAAAAAAAAAAAAAATTTTTATTCTGCCCTTACTGCAGAGCCATTCACCATCTTTTTTGTGATGTCAAAAACCTCATTGAATGGATCGTATTTTCTTTGTTTCACACATTTATTGTACATCTTCAGTACTTGATCCAGTTTTGTCTGTACGTCTTGAATTGATAAATATAGACAATTTAATTTTTTTGCTTAAAACTTGTTACTTCTTTCTCAATTTACTTTATGCGTTTTTGTCTCTCTTTGATGGATTCTCACAGGAACAGATAGCGACCAATAATTTGGATTTTGAGTGCTGTTATCTTCTTGTCATTGTTCTTCTAGTGGAATGGTTCTGCTTTTCTTTTGTAACTCATACAATTCTACAAGATGCTTTATCCAGATTGTCTTGTTTCTTTCAATAGTGAAAGCACTTTTATGATTAATATATTACTTGACACACATACACAAGTGTAATTATCTGTCAGGTATCTAGAAAACTTTTTTGAAAACATTTTTACATACTATGACAGTTAAAATTTAATTTTAATTTTTTATTTACAGTAACGAGAAATCTTTCTCTAAAGTTTTACTGCTAAAAAAGGGAAGCTATGCATTTAAATTTATTGTGGATACTGTTTGGATGTATGATGATGAAATGGTAACATTTCCAATTTTATATATATATATATATTTTTATCAATATTATTATTATTATTAGTACTATTATTACTATTATTATTGTTATTATATATATATATATATATATATATATATATATATATATATATATATATATATATATATATATATATATATATATATATCGAAAATATTTACATTTATGTAATATTTATTATAAACCGCCTTGTTACTCATTCCATGATTCTGTAACGCTGTAAAGATTATGCTATTTTTGCAATATAATTCATAAAACTTCTTTAATAAAATTTCTGTAATGCTGTAAAAATGGGGCAAGTAAAGATGACCCCTACTGTCACTGTATATTTTTAACAAATTTTCTTATAAACTTATTTTTTAGACAGTTAAATTAATACTTTAAATTATTTGTGACTTATTATAAACACTTATTAAGTATATAAAATGTAGATTTTTTTGGTTTTCCTGGCTTCTTTTTGTGATTTTGTCAAGTCAAGTGACTTCACAAAATAGATAAAATTTATATATTTAAATGGATGCTAAAAACGGGTTTACTTATAAATATATACTAAAATGAGCATTAAAAATCAAAAATTATTAAAAAAGTATTAAAAATCAAAAATTGCATAAAATAAAAAAATAAAAACATCAACATTCCAAAAATCAAAAGTAGAACTTTCTAGTCTATAAAGATGTGTTTTTTTGGTTTTTTGAAAAGCAGTTATTTATAATCAGTTTATTAGTGGTTTTTACTTATTAGTGGTTTTTACTTGCAGCAACCCATAAATTAAGTAAACTAGGTTAAGAGTTTAGGTTTAGCTTCAAATTCAATTATTTTTTTAAGAAAAAATATTTTATGGTTTTTTGTTTTTGTTTTGTTATATAGAGAATTTTTTAGATGATATTAATGTATTAAAATTTACTTTTCCAAATAAATTAGGAAAAAGTAAACTAGTTGAATTTTAATAAGAATTAAGATGTTAAGAAAATCAAGCTAAATTAATTATAAAAATTTTAAATTAATTAAAATATCAAGCTACATTAATTAAAAATTAATAAAAAAATAAATAAAATAACTAATCTTATTATAAGTTAAGTTTACAAAAAACTATTTTAATCAACTATATGAAAAAAAACTATTTATTAATTATTTACTATTTAAACTATTTATTAATTAAATAAAATTGAGTTGTTTCATGGTCAAAAAAAGATCTGCTGCATTTTCTTCATTTTCAAAAAATTCTTCATAATATATATATATTTTTTTTGTTAAACATATTCGACAAAATGAAGACTAGCAACTAAAAGCTTCACATTGGTACCACATGTTGTTTTGAGTTGGCAATAATTTAGGATGTATAAGTGCTTATGCAACCCTGGTCACAAACCTGGCCCCCACCCCAGCTATATTTTATTTAACCCAGCCCCGGTCAAAATCAAACCCGGTCGCTCACTAATATCCACATCAGATTTCAAGCAGAGAATAAGCTGACTTAGAGTTCATGAAAAGGTTCAAAAAGGCCTAATCTTTTTGGAGGATTAGTGAGGAAAGAGAAACATGATAATTTCAGTTTAAGGTGAGGGTTACTTGATAAAAAAAATATTAACCTCACCTTCAGTTGAAGGTGAGGGTTAATATTTTTTTAAAAATCTAAACATTTTTGTTTGATATTTTTTATTATTTTAATTGTATTATTATTTTTTTAAAGGAAGTTTGCAAAATTATATCAGAAAAACCGATGGAGAAAGAGGAGAGACAGAATTCATAAAAAATAAATTTGCTGTAGAAGCTAAGGTTATTTTAAAGAGTGAAGATATTGCATCTGATTATTCAATAAAAATTTGAGAAAGAAGTTCTTACCTACTTGGCTTATGTGTGTTATAATGAAACCTTTGCTAGAGTTGATTATTGCTAATTCTCATTAACTAAAAATCTAATGTTCTCAATAACTCTAATAATAATAATAATTTAATTTATTATTGAGAACTTGTTATTGAGAACTTTAAGTTTTTACAGCCTTGTGCATTGCACGAGGCAAGAATCATGGATGATGCATTATATACTTTAAAAATTCAGATGACTATTGTTACAGGCATAATACTAACAGTAGATAAAGAGGAAAAGTTTAACAATCCAAGCTTTGTCATATATTTTTTGTAAATCCCATGGTTTTTAAGGAATAGAATAGCAGCATCTGCCCCAGGAAATAACTGTGAGCCATTAAAAGACATTTGAAGAAAAAGTTAAAGAATAAGAAAAAGAATAAGAAAAAGAAAGAATACTGAATGGTTTGCTCTAAAAAGTATAACAAACTTAAAATTGCTTTAATAAAAAACTTAAATTACTACACTCTGTATAAACACAGTATAGTTGTTCTTCCATTAGTATACTGAGACCTGCATAATACCATAAATCATACGTCAGCACTTTTTTATGTGTATTGCGTATTGAGTATAATACTCACATAATACTCAATACGCAACTCAAGATACACATTTTTTTTAGTTTTATACTCAGGACACAACTTATCATACCTATTTTTGTTAAGTAGAATTTGCGAATAGAATGCACAACTCATCTTACATATTATTTTTGAATATTTTGCGTTAAAATACAAAAAATTTTTGAGTGTAAAATAAAGTTTTGTTTGTAAAGTAATTTATTTTGAATAACGTTTTTCAAGCTGTTAGTAAGCATGTAAAGCTTCGTATTTGAAATAATGACTGTATTTAAATTGAAGACCAACCCTTGTGCAGTAAAAGCTTAAGCAATCCTTCATCAACAAATTTATGTTTTAAACTATATGCTCAAGAGATTGATGAAATTCGACACAGCTTAAAAAACAACAAGTTTCTGTGTAAAATTTTCAAATTTAGTGACACTGAAAAAACTTACAGTTGAGTTTTGAACTTTTTTCATTGCCGAACAGAAATCAATTCTAAGCCTAGAAAGAAAGAAAAACTACAGTTTACCTGCATTTATTGCTTCAAAGTATTGCATGAGCCACTTGGTAAAAATGGTAATTTTTTTAAGCACTTTAATTCAACACAATTTAACAGGAAAGAAATTTTATGGGTTGGAAAAAGGCTTATGACGATATAAGTCTTGATAACAAAGATGATTCATGCTTAAATGGCGATTCATCCAATATGGCAACCCAAAAGCTGGGTAACTTGCATCTAAAAAGACTTTTAGAGCGTCATAAAATTCATTTACCATGTGAGAGATCTTTTGCCTATAATATTATTCCTAAGGTAATTAAAACCAATCACGAACCATCTTAGAAAAGCCAAAACTGTTACATTAATAGCTAATATCTGGGAAAGCCGTCAGTAGGCTGATTTTTCCCTATGTTTCCAGGCTACTTATGCTGATTTCAGTAAAAAACTAATAGTTCTTGGTATTCAACGAATGAATGGCCCACATAATGCTGAAAATGTTATATTAATTTTGAAACAGTTAGTTGAGCGATAGTTAGCTTTTCTTAGAGTTTTTCCTCAAATGCTAAATTCTGACTTAATAATTGGATTGAAGAAGATTTTTGAAGACTTGTTTGAAAATGATGAGAATGACCAGGAACTGAATGATTCACCTGAAAATAAAATTGATCTTGAAATAAACAAATTCCTTACTGAGAAATAAATTCAATTCAAGATGATATTAAGTTAAGTCTAATGAAATTGACGCTGAGGTTAATGCTACCAGAGATAATGATGCTGAAATTTATAAATTTGGGGATCATAGTATTATAGATCAATTAGAGTTTGAACTCGGCAACAAAAAAGTCCTTTGATTTGCATGCGCAAACCACAAATTTAATATTTCTTTATGTAATACTGTGAGGTCATGCAAATAATTGAAAATTGTTTTGTCATTGCTTTGTTCATTTGCTAAACAGACTCATCAGACAATTAAAATTGCTTGAATATTTCAACAACAAAAAAACAAAGATTAAGACACAAAAATTTAACTTGTTGGTCATCAAGCTTTTTAATGTTGATTTGTTTTTATAAAGCATATCAAAAAACTGTTTTAAAACAGTAAAATATCCAGTTACTCAAGCAGAAATTGAATTCTATTTATCAATGATGCTCCCAGCATATAGATTTATACTTTTGAATCAGAGAAATTGTGTACATATAAGTGATTTAATACCAAGTTTACATTTGTTAGAAATGCATGAGAGAATTGCTAAAAAAGGCAAAAAGAAAATTTCGAAAACTGTTGATAAAAACAGTTTGAACATGAGCTTTACTCTGCTGTTTATGCAGCTGCTGCAATTTTAAATGTTTCTAAACTTTACCTCTAGTATCAAAGACCAATAGCTAAAGCCATAGTCGATTGGCCTAAGCTCATTAGTAAACTTGTCGATTAAATTTAATAAAAAAGTGAAAAAAATGATATGATTGCAAATGCTAAAAAAAATTTTATTCTAAAAATGTGTACCTGGCGATGAAGCCTTTGATCAGTTTTACCAAAGCATAGAATTGCATCAGATAGAATACAAAACAGAACTCAGCATTGAGCACTTAGCAGACAAAGAAAGAGATATCTCTATAAATATTCTAGGAAACCATACTTTCACCAACAAAACTCAGTACATTGCATTTTGGTTTGATAAAAGAAAAGAATAACCTTATCTTTATAATTTGTGTCTTATGTTTTACAATGTACCGACATCCTCCACATATGTTGAGCGCTTTTTTAGCATATGCGGTGTAGTTTAGCATATGTTATGTAGAAAAAAAGCCAGCAACACGGCAGATAAAGCATAAATAGTTTTCTTGATTATTGTTTTGTTTATGAGTTGCAATTTCATTTTTGAAAACTATAATTAATTTTTACTTTTATTTTCTTATTTCGTTTTTCTGTTTGAAATGCGTTGAAGTAAAACATATTACTGAAAAACAAAATTCTGTTTTACGCTCAAAAAAAATAGGGTATTTTTACGCAAAATACTCAAAAATAATGCGTAAGATAAGTTGTGTACTGAGTAATATACTCAAAAAAAAGTGTATGTGTTGAGTTGCGTATTGAGTTTGATGTGAATATTATACTCAATACACAATACGCATAAAAAAAATGCGTTCTGACACATGCCACTAATCTAGAAATAATAAAGAATTCGCTCATCAATGTTAAGATTTTCAGACATTATCCACCCACAAAGGTTTTTGACTTGAATGGTAATCTAACTCTTAATATTGGCCTGAAAAGCAGGATCGTTTTTGACATTATTAGTATTTATTAGAAAAATGTTAATGAGCGGATTAAGGGGTGTTTTGGGCGCTGGAATAGTTTTGAGAGCTACAGAAAGTTTGTTAATTTTGTGAAAAATATGCAAATGACAAAAAGTTTAGGTTGAACGTGTTTGAACTTGTTTGAGTAAAGCAAAACAATAAATGTATACCAAGAGCAACTAACTTTGTAGTTTTGGTCAAAGCTTGCCTTCTCCGTTTTAGACTTAATTTCAAGTCTTAAAAATATATGTGTTTTTTTTGATGCAATCTACAGAATTTATAATTTATTTAAGCATATTCAATTCTAAACAGTTTTATGATGCTATTGTGAAATTCTGATAAGAAATTTAGGAATTCTTCATTTTTTTTTTTTTTTTTTATAAATTACTAAACAATTTGTATAGTAGTTTTGTTTTATAATTTTCTCAAAATTCACTTTCAAAGTATTCCAGATATTTTAAACTTGTTTTTTGCTATAAATTAGTTTTGTGTTATATTTAATGTTATTAAATTAATGATATATTATAAAAATTAATAAAAAAATTTATTATTTAATATATCTTAGTTAGACAATTTTTTAAATAAGTTTCTTTAATAATATTTATAGACGCCAAGGTACTAATTTATTTTTAATTTATAAACAAATATATTTCGAGATTTAGTGAAAAATAATACAATTAAAAGTGATTTGCTGGTTGTATGTAATATTTTTTAATGTTTAAAAAAAAAAAAAACAATATATTATAATTGTCATTTTTTAAAATTCTTTAAAGTTAAACGTGGTTGAATAAATTTTAAAGTTTTGACTACAACTATGCGCTTAAATGAATTATATAGTTTTGACTTCAACTACCAAGTTAATTTTTCTTGGTATGTGTTTGTTATTTTTTTTTTAAAAATCTCAAATTTTTTTTTTCAAACATTCACCTTAATATGAACAAAACTTTTTTTTTGACAATTAGAGATTTTTTTAATGTGTAGCATTTTCCAAAAAAGCATAAAGAAATGTAAAAATCCAATTCAATCTAGTTGTGTTGCAGATGACCTTGGAAGCTAAAAATTGGAAAAAAATCTTTTTTATTTAAATGACAAAAATACCAAGTAAAGTGTTCATGGATTTTGACATTTCTTATCATATGAAACAGTTATACATCTGTAGCATAAAAAAAATATTGTGCATTCAAATCACTTACACACACACACACACACACACACACACACACACACACACACACACACACACACACACACACACACACACACACACATACACACATACATCTGTAGCATAAAAAAAATATTGTGCATTCAAATCACTTACACACACACACACACACACACATACACACGCACACACACAGATATATATATATGTATATATATATATATATATATATATATATATATATATATATATATATATATATATATATATATATATATATATATATATATATAGATATATATATATATACATATATGTATATATATATATATATATATATATATATATATATATATATATATATATATACAAATATTATTGCGTACTAAGGTAAGCAATCTGACGTCATACTGAAATAGCCTGCTGTTGGGGGCTTCAGTACATACATCGACTGACAAATAGCCTGACTCGCAGTGGAGTGCTGCTATATCGACTGAGGGTTTGGGATGGGGAAGCAATCGTTTTATTCATCATTCTTTGTTTTTTCTTTTTCTTTTTCGAAAAAAACAGTATAGCCTAAGGTAAGCAGAAAAAGTGAGCAAATGCTTATCAAAACACGCTTTAGTAAGTGTTTATATATATATATATATATATATATATATATATATATATATATATATATATAAACATACACACAAGCCTTGACAGCTTATGTAAAATAGGTACTGCGAGCTATGTAAACTGATTTTCTAAGCAGTTTTACTCATAAGTTATCTATTTTTACAGGATGTTTTGATGACATAATAAATTTATTTAATGCATTTTAAATACAATGAATTTTTTAAAATATACTTCCAAAATTATAGTAAAATGTTATAAAAATTATACTGCTAAAATATACATAAGGAATATGAATATGTTTATACAAATTTTTTTTTTTTTGAAAAATATCTTTTTAAAAGACCATCGTTATTTATGTTTCAATTCTTATATTCAAAATGTCAGTTATTTAAAAAGTTTACTTACATGAAATTTCAGTTTAAAAAATCTCTTATACACTATAAAATTATAAAATAATACACTATAAAATTATAAGCTTATATTTATTGAAAATAATTATAATTTATTCACTACTATTGCATTTTGGTTAGTTGTTAATGAAGATAATGAACAGCATTGGAACCAGCACTGAACCTTACAAAGCTTCACTGGTAAGTTGTTCAGAGTTGTTCAGATGATGTGTTACCAAGAAATACGTGTATTTTAAAGAAAACAATTAATTCAGTTCAGAATATTACCTTTGATTCCATGTAATTCAGGCTTTGCTGTAGTTTTCTGTGAGGGACTTTAGCAAAAGCTTTGGAAAAGTCAAGAAAGAACACATCTACTGGAAGCTTATTAGAAATGCTGTAGGTCAGAAAGTCTATAGCCTCAAGCAGATTTGTGACTCAGATTTTTTCATTGACAATTGGCAATAAGTTTGTTGGCTACAAGCTGCTGCATGATCTTGTTTTTATTTTGTATGGTGAGGTGATGGAGATTAACCTGTACGTTGCTTGATTTAGTTAGGAGCCTTTTTAGAACAGTGGCGTCATATTTGCGAAAAACCATGCTTTTAGGGCTACAATGATTTCTAAAAAATGATGTTAAGTGGGGCAGCTGCTGTATTGACTCATGCTTTAAGGACAAATAGTTTGATATGGTCACCTCCAGCTGATTTTTTTTACGTTGAGAGCAGATTGATGTTGTTGATTGAAGTTGTTGGGTATTTAGTAGCAACAATTGAAACAGTTTTTTACTGTTACTTTATTTTTAGAGTCCAGTGTTGGTGTGGTTTAGTAATTGAGCGTTGTTTTTTTTTTTTTTTTGTTTTTTTTTTTTTTTTGATTTTTCTTTAAAGAGTACAATTGATAATATGTTTTAAAAGGATGTTGGGGAAACATTGAAAAAAGTGTGTATATCAATAAGAGAAAAAAGCTGTCTTAAGTCTAACCTAAGTATAAAGTGTTTGAATATAGCAGTGTGGAGCTTTTCTAACTTAGGAAAGTTAACAGTCTTAATGAGTTTTAAAATAAGCTGTTGTTGTCTAATTGGCAGCTTATAGATGATTGATGTGCATTTAAATTGATTTTAGATGTAAAAAGTGATAAAAAGTTTTTTTAAAGTTACAAGGTAAGTTCATTTTTAAAGATTAATAGCAATCATATGTGCTCAGCATGTTAACAATCATGAATCAAAATCATGAAATAAATACTATAAAGTTAGAAGCAGTTATTAAATATGGAGAAATATTGCAAAAGTCTGTCTGATTAGGAAAGAAGAGTTGGAAATTAAAAGTTTAAAAATCCATATCGCTTATTGACACATGACTTCACATGGTAATAAGTATTAAGGTTCAAGAATTTTTCCAGAAATGAAATGAGATCATATATGCATATCATTAATTCATACTTAAATAAAGTTTATAAAAGATTTTGTTTTGTTTTGCTTGTATTGCTAATTTGGTTTGAATCTAATTTAGTTTGTATAAAGAAAAAAATATGCTCTTAGTAATGCCATCATATAAAATAATGTAATAAACATAGTTCATTGTTTGACCATTAAATAATTATATTTTTCTGGTTTGAATCGAATATATTTTTAATTGAAAGTTATAATATTAAAGACAGTTTTTTTTTATTCTTTATTGTTGTTTAACTGTATTTTTATTATTCAGGAAAAAGAAGAAGATGGTTTCGGTGGTTTCAATAACATTTGTGTTGTTTATTAGAAATAAATTTTTATCTTCAAATATAATTAAAGGAAAAAGTAAGTAATAGAAAATATTTAAATGTGATTAAAAAATATTTAGAATAACTCTTTCAAGTTCGATATATTAATAATTTTATTAATATAGAGAGTTAGGCCATCTGTCCATAATCTTTGCATGATATTTATGAGCCAATGAGAATCAGAATGGTTTAGGTCAACATTTCCACAATTAGAGATTTTTAACGTTTTATTTGATTTACTATCACAAACTAAAAAAAAAACAGTTGCCAGTTTCTTTACATAAACTTACACCTTACACCAGTCTCAAATATTCAAACATTTTTTGAATTTAGTGTTAATTTATTACTTTTATTTTATTTTATTTTTTTTAATTTTATTTATCTTCGCTTCCAACAAGGCTGCAAGCAACCACTAATTAGTGTTGGAAGTTACTGGAAGAGAAAAGATGAAGATTGTAGAGCAAGATAACGATTGACAGACGACTTAAAAGATTGCAAATTATATGAATCAGAAAAGCAAGATGAAGGAAGCGAATTCCAAAAAACTGATGTTCGAGGAAAAAAACTAGACGAATAAGAGTTTTTAGAGCAGTAACAGAACAGTAACAGAAAACAGTAAACGTAACGGAACAGTAACAGTAACGGAACAGTAACAGAAAAAGGATGAGACTTAATTGAATGACGAGTAACACGAGAATGAATTTTAGTAGATGGCACAAGAGACGCTAGCTCTTTTGAGCAGTGCCCATTATAGTATTTGTAGAAAAGAGAAAGAGAAGCAACATCACGACAATGTGACAGAGGTTGAAGTTTGGCTGCAAGAGCAGGTTCAACTATGTTTACAATGCGTTTTTGCATCTTGTCTAAAAGAGAAAGGGCATTATTAGAAGATCTGCCCCAGATATGACAACAATATTCCATACAAGGCCGGATTTGTGATTTATAGAGGTAGAGAATAGAATC
This sequence comes from Hydra vulgaris, assembly GCF_022113875.1. NCBI lineage: Eukaryota > Metazoa > Cnidaria > Hydrozoa > Anthoathecata > Hydridae > Hydra > Hydra vulgaris. The sequence goes on along the minus strand of NC_061158.1, from coordinate 54,356,825 downwards.
CAGAGTAAGTAAGTGACGAGCTCGATAAAGAGAAGCAACTTTAGCAGATGCTAATTTTGCAACGGATTTGATATAAGGTTTCCAAGAAAGATCAGAAGTAAGAGTTAATCCTAGAAGATAAAGGGTAGGAGACTCATCGAGTACATTACCATTCATAAATATAGAAAGGTCTAAACTATTGCAATAACGATTGGCCGAAAAAAGTTGAGTTTTATCTGAATTAAAGTTCAGCAGCCACTGTGAGCCCCATGCTGTAGCAGAAGTGAGATCCTTTTCAAGCTCAGATGCCCCCTGCAAGCAATCAGAGGGAGTTAACTTCTTATCGTGACAAGAATAAATGGTAGTATCATCAGCAAACAATGCCACCTTAGATGTGAGAATATCTGGAAGATCGTTAATGTAAATTAAAAAGGGCCAAGGATTGAACCTTGAGGAACCCCTGAGGTTACAAAATAAGAAGAAGAGTGCTGTCCATCAAGGACAATTTTTATACTATGATTGGAAAGAAAGGATTCAATAATCTCAAAGATGTTTCCAGATACACTTTAAGAAGAAAGCTTATGGAGAAGACCAGCATGCCAAACTTTATCAAACGCTTTAGAAATGTCAAGAGCAATGGCCTTAACCTCTCCACCTTTATCTAATGCGCGATAAAACCTATTGGTTATTACTGATAGCAAATCAGCCGTAGAACGAGAAGATCGAAATCCATACTGATGATCAGAAAGTAGGTTATGAGATTCAAGATGAGAGATTAAGTGTTTGTTAATTAAAGATTCAAAAACCTTGCTTATGATAGGAAGAAGACTAATGGGACGGTAGTTTGATGAGTCAGACCGCTCTCCAGAATTTTTAAAAATAGGGATAACAGATGCTGCTTTCCAGCAGGCTGGAAAACAAGACTCTGATAAGCACTTGTTAAATAGTTTTGAAAGGATAGGCGACAGCTCCGGAGAACATTTTTGCAAGACTATAACAGGTATGTTGTCCAGGCCTCAAGCTGTAGAAGAGTCTAAGCAGGAAATCAATTTAGATACAGAAGCTGGAGTGATACGAATGTCGAGCAATGGATCAACCTGTTTGACGGCTATATCAGGTAGAACGCAACTAGTGGAGTCAAGAGATGATATTGATGAAAAGTTCTTGGCAAACAATTCAGCTTTGTCTTTAGGTGAGGTGACAAAGTCTGAACCATACAAAAGAGGTGGAATTACAGACTTGCCCTTATTATTGATACTATTGAAAATTCTCCAGAAGTCACAAGAGCCTAATTTTTGTGACGAAATACAAGATTTCATGATCTGAGAATAGCGGGCTTTGGCATTAGACAAAACCTTTTTACAATGGTTCCTAGCAGTAATAAACATAGAACACATTTAGGGGGTGGCAGCAGACAATTTCAAAAAAAGTTGTTTTTAGAGGCACTCTAATATATATATATATATATATATATATATATATATATATATATATATATATATATATATATATATATATATATATATATATATATACACACATTACCGGTCAAAAGTTTGGGTTCACTTGATAGATTTAATAATAAACAAAAGAGATTTTTCTCATCATAGATATTTATTTACAGTTTATAATAAAATTATGTTATTTTCACAAAAGATTGTTTTGAATATCATGCAGTATGTTTTCACTTTTTTTTTTTTAAAAAATTGATTTTTCTATTAACATTCAATTGCTCATTGTTTTCAATAAAATTATCATGCTTTCAAGAAAATGAATGAATGAGATGACATTTAAAAAAATATTTCAGTTTTTTTTTTAAATATTTTTATTTGTGGTACCCTCAGTTCGCAAAAGATCACCAACTTTATTTCAAGCTAAGCATCATGACTTTCCCATCACCATGCTTAACTTTTGGGATCACACATTGTTTTATCCCACGTTTACTAAATAAATGGGGAACAATGATTTCCTCAAAAAATTTTGAACTTTTGTTCATCAGTGAACAAGACTTGCGACTATTGTTATATTTCCCAATCTTTATGTTTTTTTGCCCATTTCAACCATTTTACTTTATTTAACTTGCGTTGTAATGGTTTTTTTGGCAGCAACGCTTCCTTCCAAACCTTCATTGCTAAGACGCTGTTTTACAGTTAAAACAGAGACTAGTGTTTTTTGCATGGAATTAATTTCTTGGCAAATTCTGTAGCAATTTGAGTACAATTTCTTTTACTTTGAACGTGGATGAGTTTGTCTTTCTGTGATTCAGAGTTGCTATAGGTCTCCCTGAACAATGGCAAATCTGATTACATCCAGTTTCATGTTATTTTTACAAGGCTCTAATGACTGCATTATAAGAAAAATTGGTTTTAAAAGCAATTTTTTGTGTTGAATAACCTTCCTTAAGATTAATAATAAAAATTTCCCTATTTTTTGTATCTTAGACTGCTTTTTGACCCATTTTTCTTCAATCAAAACATAAAATATATATGTCTTCAAATTTTAAAACTAGGACAAAATACTTTAAATTAATCCTTGTTCATAATAATTATTGTAAGCACGTTAAAATATTGAACAAAAACAATTTTTTGATTACCTTTCTGTATAAAAAAACTATAAACAACAACAGTAAAAAAAAGTTAATCAAATTAGTTTTACAGCAAAATATATCAGGTTGTTGCAGCAAAATATACCCAATTATTACAGCAAAATATATTCACAGTATTCAATACTGTAATGTTGTAATGTATATATTCACAAAATAAATTCACAGTATTCAATACTGTAATATTGTAATGTTGATAAACCTACACTCTATATACACAAATAGGTGTGTAGTTTCTTTATAAACAAAATGGCAAAATAAATACTTCAAATTAATGTGGCGCTAGTTTTGAGTGGAAGGAGCTTCAATTTTCCAAGAAAATTATGTAGAATTAAAAAATAAAGCAAGTGAACCCAAACTTTTGACCAGTAGTATATATATATATATATATATATATATATATATATATATATATATATATATATATATATATATATATATATATATATATATATATATATATATATATATATATATATATATATATATATATATATGCACACAACTAGTATTGCGTACTAAGGTAAGCAATCTGGCGTCATACTGAAATAGCCTGCTGCTCGGGGCTTCAGTACATACATCAACTGACAAATCGCCTGACTCGCAGTGGAGTGCTGCTACATCGACTGAGGGTTTGGGATGGGGCAGCAATCGTTTCATTTATTATTCTTTGTTTTTTCTCTTCTTTTTCTAAAAAAGCCGTATGGATTTAGGTAAGCAAAAAAAGTTGGCATGAACATATTAAATAGTTTTCTATGACTAATTAAAGTGGTTTAAATATTGTAATGTTTGCTTTTTATTCTTAGTTTTTTGCTTTAACTTCTATCTTGTTAAGTAAAAACAATTACTAAAAGTAATATCTTAATAGTATCAAATACATTACTTTTTATAATGCAACCCCCTGCCCCCATTTCCGTAAAGTGGCATAAGATATGAGGGGGTAGGGGCAAAAATAATTTTATTTTGCAATGAGATTTTTAGTGCTAATTTGAGCCCTGATATATATATATATATATATATATATATATATATATATATATATATATATATATATTTTTGTTTGTTTTTTTCTTTGTTTAAATTTTTATCTGAGTTTTTCATGATTGAAACTAAACACACAAAAATAACTTAATGCTTAAAATTAACAAACTGGTATTCTTTTTAAAATAATAATTTTAAACAAAATCAATGCATTTTTTAAATATAAACATGCTAATAACTAAGATTCAAGTTACCTGCTAAAGTTAATTTGTTTAAAATAATGTTCCCACACAAATTCATTCAATTAAAAAAAAGAAGTTATAAAAATAATAAGTAATTTTATATCCAAGTAATATCCAAGTAACTTAATTTTGAATTTTTTTTCTTTTTTTAATATCAAAACAAGTTTCATACAATATTAAAAAAGTTTAAACTAAATACTTAATACTAAAAAAAATAGTTTTATTAATGCTATTAAAAAATGTTTGTCTCTTTTATTCATCTCCATTAAGATGGGTAGGCGTTTGATGATCATATTACAATTTAATAATAGAAAGAAAATTTGTAAGCGTGCAACAGATAGTTTTAAATTCATTTAAAATAGTTCCATTCATTGCAATAGCTTTTCATCGGCAGGAAAAAGCTACAAAAAAAAAAATAAATGAAAAGAAAACAAAATAAAAAAAAGCGCAGTTATAAGAGAAAATGTTTTTAGTTACATACAAAAATTTTAAATAATAATCTTTAATTTTAATGAGCAGAGGTATAAAATAATTTTTTAACTTTGCTTATTTTAAAAACTGTTGAAATTAGTTATTTATAACTTTATTAACACTCATGCACAAATTTTTTACAATTTAAACTTTTTTTTTTTAATTTTTTTAATTTAAACTTGATACTTAATACTAAGAAGACATATGTTTAATGAAACACTACTATAAAAATAGTGTTACATAAAACAAGATTTTACTAAACATTTATATTTTTAAGAACCTTATAATAGAAAATTTTAAATTTACCTATAAATCATTCATACATTTATTACATTTGCAGCAAAAACTTATGAGAAAATAAATAAAAGGATTTAAAGAAGAAAAAAATTATAAAAAAAGGTGACTAAGTAGAAAAAATAATGTTCTCAGTTAAATAAAGAAATTATTATAAATTCTTATATTATCATAAAAATGATATATTGAATATTTTTATTAAAACAGTAATGAAATAAGAACTTCAATCGTTTATGAAAAATGATTTTAATCAGTAAAATGAAACTAATTAAAATATATAAAGGAAAAGAAAAAAAAGACATACAGTTAATTCCTGGTGTTTCGAACACCGGTTAACTCAAACTTTTATTATCTCGAACTGTTTCATTTGGTCCCTTGAAATTGTCTAAGTGATTACTATTAAAATTATCCGGTTAAGTAGAACATCAGATAAATCGAACTTCATTAAGTCGAACCATTTTATTGTCCCCCTTCGACAAATTTCTTTGGATAACTTGTACTTTTTGTATGGGAAATAATGAAATCAAAATAACTTGATTAAAATTTTTTTTTAAGAAGTCATTCCATATAAAACATAAAATACTTTAAGGAAGACATTGTATTGCATTTTTTTGCTAAACTTTTTTGAATATTATCTTTTAAGTGTACAGCGTGAATATTTTCTTTTTAAACTCAAAGTTTGTAACATGGTGACAATTGCAACTAACGAAAGTTGAATACAAAAACTGGTAAAGTCAAATACAACGCACTGAAGGAAGTATTAAATGGCATCTCAAAGTCAAAGGTCGCTTTAAAATATAATATACCAAAGAACACCTTATCTATCTGGTTGAGAAACAAGGAAAAGATTTTTAATGCTGTGGAGAAAGGAAACAACCCAAAACGTCAGAGTATAAGGAAAGGTCATTTGCAAATTTGGACCAAGCCATTTTCAAATGGTTTCTGGTTGTTTGTAGCAGAGATGTCACTGTATCTGCTTTAATTCTCAAAACTAAAGCCATGAAATTTGCTGAAAGAATGAACGTTACAAATTTTTATGCTTCAGATGGTTGGTTAGACCGTTGGAAAAAGCGATACAACATATCATTTAAAATGGTTTCTGGTGAAGCTAATGCATGTACAAGTGAAATGGTAGCACCAGGGGAGGAAACCAAGTTACCAACCATTTTATCAAAATATAAGTTGAACCAGGTTTATAATTCTGACGAATTTGGCTTGTTTTATCGGCTCCAACCAAATAAATCTTTACATTTTAAAAATGAAAAATTTGTTGGTGGGAAACACATCAAACTACGTCTTACAGGATTGGCATCTGCAATGCATTAGGGAAAAAATTGCCAATGTTTGTTATTGGAAAAGCTAAATCGCCCAGATGCTTTAAAAATGTAAAGCATTTACCCTGCCATTATCGCAGTCAGAAGAAAAGTTGGATGGATGGCACACTATTACAGGAATGGGTTCGTGAAATTGATTGGCAGTTTAAAAAGGAAGGACTAAAAATTGTTTTATTAGTTGATAATTGTCCAGCTCATCCAATCATTGATAATCTCTAATCAATAGAACTAATTTTTTCACCACCAAACACTACCTCGAAGCTACAGCCGATGGACCAGGGCGTGATTAGGTCATCTAAAGCCTATTATAGAACACTATCTGTTCAAAAATTAATAGATGTAATAGAAAAAAAAAAGCCTTTTACAGAATTTACTATAATGTATGCCATGCAAATGCTTGATGTTGCTTGGGGGAAGGTAAAGACCGAAACTATTTGGAATTGTTTTGCTAAAGCTGGAATTTCAGAGAAAATGTGTTTTGACGCCTCGATAGATGTGGATGATCCCTTTGAGGATCTCAAAGACCAGTTAGAAAAGCTTGCTGTTCATTCATCTGAGTTCTTCCCTGAAGGAACAACAGCACAAGATGTCGTTTCCATGGATGATTTTGTCAACACTACCGAGCCGATAATGAATAATGAGGAGAATATATCAGACGTTATAGGAGAAAAAAATTTTGAGGCTGAAAGAGATGAAGATTGTGATTTAAATTTTTTGATCAAAGCAACTTGCCCTCAATCGGGTGATGTACATCAAGCCTTGGAAGTACTACAAAGCTACATGATATTCAGTGAAAATGGGGAGTGTATTCATAAATGTATAAACCAAATAAACTTAATTGTGGAAAAAGAATTATTAGAGAAGCTAATACAAGCGGATAAACGTAGCTTTTTTCACTGAACTTTTTTCACACTTTTTATTACTATAATAGTGTAAATTTAATGTTTATACTTTAGTATTGAATAAATAAAAATCACCTTAACTCGAACTAATATCTCATTTCTGTCAAAGTTTTACTTGTCGGGACTTCGTTTAAGTCGAACAATCGTTAAGTCGAATCATTTTACTTGGTCTCTTGGAGGTTCGAGTTATCGGGAATTAACTGTAGTTTATGTCATAAATTTGTCAACAAAGCAAATTAAAGTAGCGTGTCATGAACAATAAAACTATTTTTTACGTTTTTATGAAATTTAAATGACTATGAAATTTTAGTATATGCTTTTTCTAAATTATATCATGATTATTTGTAAAAGCTTGTTTTTCAAAAATCTGATTTTATTTGACCAGTCAAACATGCAAAAATTTATTTTGGGGAATTTAGATGGTCATTCAGCTAATGTCTTTTCTCTCTCCACTAATAAATGACCCTCCTATGTAACCTCCTGGATTCAGGCAAGAATAAAAACTTTTATTCCTTCTTTTCAGTTCCAAGTCAAGCCTTATTTTACTCCATGGTTTTTATCTCCTTTTGCAACTGTTATATCTATTTGTAATCATTTTTTTCATTTCTTTCAAAAGAACAACTCTCTTGAGAACAAACAGCTATTTATTATTACAAGAAATCAATGTAAAAGGGTGCTTGTTGATGCAAAGCTCCATTTTTCCTAAATTACTAAATCTCATATCTTATCTCAGAAATTAGACTCTACAGACTTTTGAAATATTTTCAACAGCATCATTAACAAAGGTTTAATCTCATGAATGTGAGGTTTAATCTCGCATTCATGGAACTATTCTTATTACCTCTCCAAAGGATAACTGAACTATTTGCAAAGAACTTTTCTAATTTGAATCTTTATTCCATAATCTTTCTGCATTACCAGTTAAATAGGTTAACCCATTGTTAGACCTTTCCTCCAGCTTCCATTGCTCATGTCATATTTAAATTAAACTCTTTTATGGTTTCTAGTCCAAACAGCATTTCTATCTCAAGAAATCTTACAAAGTGTTCTCCAGAAATCTCTTCAATTCTCCTTAAACTATTTATTAAGTGTTTGACTAAATCTTGTTTTCCTACTTGCTGGAGAATGGCATCTGTGGCTCCAGTTTGTCAAAAATTTGGAGAACATTCTTACCCCTCCAATTATCCTGCAATCAGTCTTCTCTCTATTATTAGCAAGGTCTTTTAATCTTTGATTAACAAATTTCCCATTTTGAGTCAAATAACTTACTGTCAGATAATCAAAACAGTTTTTGATATTTTTGCTCTATTTGCTAACTGCTGTGACTGTAAGATTCTATTGTGCATTAGATGTAGCAAGGCAAGGACTATTGCTCTTTGCATATTAAAAGATTTTGATGAAGTTTGGCATGCAGATATTCTCCATGAGCTTGCTTTATATGATGTATCTAGAAAAGTTTTTGAGATCATTAAATCATTATTTTTTAACCACTTTATTAAAGTCATCCTTGAAAGCCAACACTTTCATTTCCAGTAACTTCTGAGGTACCTCAAGTTTCTATCCTTGTTCCTGATTTGTTTCTTATCTATATTAATGGTCTTCAACCTAACATCTAAAATGGCTCTATTTGCTGACAATTCAACTTTACATTCTTTTCTTGACAAAAAGTCTTTTTTTTTTTTTGATTGCTTGGAGCAGGTAGCCGATCTTGAATCTGATCTTACTTCTGTAACAGATTTGAGCTTATAGTGGCCTGTAAATTTTAACTCCAGCAAATCTCAGTTATTTACTGCAAACAACTACTACAACAGTGTTGACATTTCTATATTAATGAATAACATTGCTCTCAAGAGTCCTCTTCTTTTTGCCTTCTTGGATTATCATCTTGACCTCTCATGGGAACCATATATACAATTGATTACAAAGTTAGCATTTGCTAAGGTTGCCTCTCTCTATTGTGCTTGCCATTTTCTTATTGATGATTCTATTCTCCACATATACAAATATCTTATTTGTCTCTGTATAGAATACTGTTGTCATAGCTGGGCTGGTTTTTTTAATGGTGCTCTTTTTTATGTAAAATATAGCAAAAGACTTTAATTTTATTTTTAAAGATGATAAAACATTAAACTATACGAAAATTTAAGGTTGTTATTAAAATGATTAATTATATAAAATTTAAAATCTTTGTTTTTATTTATTTTTAGATTTTTATCAAATTTATATCAAATGGATCAAGTGGATTAAAAATATATTATTAAGAAATTCTTTATGAAGTATATTGTTAAAAATGAAAATATTTATAAAAATAATGTTATTTTTCAAAATATCTTTTAATGAGAAAGTTTTGGTTCTTATTTTGCTGCTTTTTTTTTTTTTTTTGTAAAAGTTTTCTGAAAATAAATATTTTGAATAAAAAAATTTTTTATATATATTATAATTTATATTTCTTTGTATTTTTATATCTTATCTTTTATAAAATTTATATTTGATTATGTAAACACAGTTTTTTTTAATAACATTTGAATAATTAATATTTTTAAAAGTGTATTTGATTGTTTTGAATTTCTTTTTTAGAAAAAAAAAGGAAATAACCAAAAGCTGTTTTTAATTCTTTTTTTTTTTTAATGTTTTTATAAATAAAACATGATAATTAAATACATATGTCCATTTGGTTAAAGTAAAAAATTTTCTATTGAAGTTCTGAAAATGTGATTAACAGTTGTTTATGTTATGTTATTTTTATTTAATATTGTTATTAGTTGTTAGTATAAAAAGATTAAAATTAAATTATTCAGCCCCAATTTTAAAATGTTCAAATAAGCTGACATTGAAAGAGAGTTTAAACTTTTTTTTTTCCTTTTATATTTTTTGAGTTATTTAATATATATTTATTCAAAAAATATTTTTTTAAACTAACATTTCCTAAAAGTTTATTTTAACACAAAAATGGAAATACTTAAATGACATCTGGCATTTACTTTTTTTAGTTTTTTTTTTTTTTTTTTTCAAATATTGGAATTAAAAATGAACTAATAATGTACTTTTGTTATGTCATTTAAATTTTTTGGTTAATAATATAATTTATAAATAAAAGTAATAAAAATTATTATTATTTATTAATATTATTGTTATTAATATTGTTCTTATCCATCTTAATATTGAGATCCAGTCTTTGAACTTTCACCATGTTTTTTCACATTAAGAATGGGATGATGTCTTGCATTGGATTGGTTCATCTACGATTTAAATCTTTGTTTCTATATATTTATATATTTTATAGATAAAGAAGATTTATTGATAATCACAGCTTGCTATTTGCAAATATTAATTTTGATAAATTGTAATACTTGATATATTTGGAGTTTTTCCCAAATATTTAATATGTAATCTAAATATGGTATGTTATAATTAATAGATGTCTATTAATAATTTTAGTATGTCATGGATAATAGATGTCCATTAACCTAATAAATTTGATATGTTATAATTAATAGATGTCCATTAACTTGTTAAATGAATGGTGTATGTGCTAAAGAATTATTTAAATTACTGAAATGTAAAAAGAATGTAAAATTAAATTATAAAAATTGTATGTTTTTACTTCATATTTTATAAAAGAATCTGAATAAGTTATTTGAACTAAATTTTTGCTCAAAATAAAAATAAGGAACAATAATTTTGTTGTTTTGTTTAGAACACTTATACACAATTATATAAAATAAGGAACAATAATTTTGTTGTTTTGTTTAGAACACTTATACACAAATGCAAGACACCATAACTTTAGTGAAGACTTAAAACTTAACTGTTAAAAAGGGTAGGAAGAGCTTGCAAACTTTAGATGGTAAATATTCTTGTGCTAATATCCCAATAAAAATACTGAATCCTGATCTGTAAAACAGGTTAATGCTAGGAAAGACACCTAGTTGTAAAAAATTTAAAAGATTGCAAATTATACGAATCAGGAAAACAAGATGGATTGATCGAATTCCAAAGGACTCATGTTCGAGGAAATAACTAGACGAAAAAGTGTTTTTGGAGCACTTAAAAACAGTCATAGTAAAGGAATGAAAATTAATTAAATGACATGTAACACAAGAATGAATTTTAGTAGATGGCACAAAAGACACTAGTTCTTAAGAGCAGCGTCCATCGTATTTATAGAAAATAGAAAGAAAAGCAACATTACGGCGATGTGACATTGGTTGTAGGATGGCTGCAAGTGCTGGTCAAATTATGTTTACATTGTGTTATTGCACCTGTCTAAAAGAGAAAGAGCATCATTTGAAGATCCGCTGCAGATATGACAACAGTGTTCCGTACCAGGAAGGACTAGAGATTTATAGAGATAGAGAATAGAATGCAGAGTAAGAAAGTGGTGAGCATAGTATGAAATGCAACCTTAGCAGATGCTAATTATGCAAAAGATTTGATACATGTTTCCAAGGAGTTTTTTTGGAGTTAATCCTAGAAGATGAAGGACAGATGACTCATGAAATAAATTACTGTTTATAAATATAGAAAATCTAGATTATTGTCATAATGATTAGCTGAAAAAAAAATTTCTGAATTAAAGTACACCACAAGCTGAAAAAGAGTCTAAGCAGGAAATCACTTAAGATTCAAAAGAGTGATACAAATTTCAAGCAATAGATCAACCTGTTTGTAAGCTATATCATGTAAGATGTGATTAGTGGAATTAAGAGATGAGATTGATGAAAATCTGCTTTTGAGGTAACAAAGTCTGAACCATGCAAAAGAGGTAGAATAACAGATCAGTCCTTATTTTAGACATCTTTAAAGATTCTACAGAAGTCTTGGGAGCCTAATTTTTGAGAATAGCTTGCTTTGGCATTAGACAAAACTTTTTTACAATGGTTTCTAGCAATAGTAAACAGACATCGGTTTTCTGGAGAATTTTTTATGCGATAGATATGGTTTTATTTTTTATGTGATAGATATAGTTACGATTGAAAATAGAAGCAGCACAATGAGAGGAAAACCATGGAGAAGAGGCTTGACTTACAATTGTCAAGAGGAAATAAAAAATTCCAAAAAAAAAAGATTATGAGTATTTATTATTCACTTTTATGTTTGAAAATATTGCAATTGTTGAATAGCAATTGAAATGGTTTAAACAATTGAAAGCTTAGAGAATTCTAAATTCTAAAAATTATAACAAACATAAAACAAGATTAATATTCAACAACAATGATGAAAATACATTCAACATATAATATATATAGTGTTCATGAAAATAATTTTATATAATATGGATTAAATTCTAAATAGTATACAAATGCAATAAATTAAAATTTTTCTTTTGAGTTCTTAGTCTCAATGAATGTTTCATAACAATAATACATTTGGAAACTTATTATAAGTTTTGAAAAGCTAAAAGTAAAGAATAAACAATTTTTTTTTATATGATAGTTTTGCATTTGGTAAACAGTTATTATAGTTTTGCATTTAATAAACAGTTATTATTAAGTTAAAACAGTTAAAAAAGTAAACAGTTAAAAAGCAAACAAAACGCAGTTAGGCATATTAAATGTCACATTTTTCAGCCTCAAAGTTTATTTGTTAAGTTTTGTTAAAATCTGTTACATATAAAATCAAAAATTTCAAATACTAATTTATACTTTAAATCCTTTTTAATAATTTAGATGTAGTTTTTAAGTAAAAAATTATGGGACAAACTTCAGGAAAGTATCGTGGCGAAACAGACTTATCATCAGCTCTAGACTTCAACCCTAAAAAACCAGTAGATGAATCACACGAAGTCAAGTCTGAATCATTTGGTATTATTTTTCTTACTTTTTTAAAGGCGATACAGTAGAATTAGTACTGTTCTGTCTTTTTCTGTTACTGTTCTTTTTTTTTTTCTATGAGATGATTTTCCGTTGCATCTTCTTTTAATATTGAATAATATTTAAGACACTATTTCTTTTCTTTCTTGTGTGTGTGTGTCTGTGTTATGTATAAAATGAATAATTCAAATAAAAATTAAGTATATTGAAATAAACGTATATACTCATTTTTATGTTTTTGTTTGAGATACTTTTATTAAAATTGTTTCAGCTAAAAAAAAATTTACAGCTCATAATAATTAATAATTCTTACTAATAAGTATAAAGTTTTTAATTTACATCTTTTTAAACTATTTTTCTAGAAAAATGCAGTTTGCGCCATGTCATTGATGATGGTGGAGATGGTTTTGTTCCAGTTGATTTGGATGTATCGGCAAAAAGATCAACAGTTCCCACTATCTTTCGTTGGGAATATGGTGGTAAAGAAGTTTATGTGTCAGGGACATTTAATAAATGGAAAACTCGTTTTCCTTTGACCTACAGGTTTGTAGCCACTACTTATACAAGTGAAATATTCTTTTAATCCTTGATTCTTATCTTTAATCCTGGATTCTTACCTTTAATCCTGGATTCTTATCTTTAATCCTGGATTCTTACTTTTAATCCTGGAGCACCATAAATTTTTCAATATTTCTTGACTTTATAGAATTTAAGTGCTCACAATCTATCACTTTTGAATCTGAAGTCTTTGAATATTATTATTTTTAATAAATATTTTCACATGGTGATTTATTAGTTATATATATATATATATATATATATATATATATATATATATATATATATATATATAGGGTGCTATGAAATATATATATATGGGCAATTCCGCGAGAGTGGCGGTTGTAACATCTGACGTTCTTTAAGCTATTAAAAATGAACCAAAAATGGAGACAACTTGAAACTTTCCAGAAATGTGGAATACTATTATATAATTTAGTAAGCAAAAGTTGCAGTATTGAAGTCTAAACTTTTTCCAAAAATAACTCGGCGAAACGTGACGGTCGTAACGCTTACTTTTTATCGCTTCTAAATAAAACAACTCTGCCAGACTAAATGCAGCGAACGACATGGTAAAAATAAAAATCATTTGCTGTGTGCATTTAGCACATATTGATGTTATTATATGCAGAGTTTCATAGTTTTTACTTGAACTATTACAAACATTTCTGTATTTTTTATGTTGCGACGGTTGTAACCGTGACGGTCGTAACGAAAAATCTAATTTTAAAAAACAACAAATAAAACGACTTTATTTATACTTTATTACTTTACTAAATTTTTAATGGTTTATGCTCTTAATGCTCCCTGGTCCCAATATAAGCTTATAAAATAGTTCTTTCAGTAAAGAAAAAATATTAATTTTAAAATTGTTAAAAACCGTGAAAAATATTTGACAACTTTGAAATCAAAAATTTTCTATTTTTAACTTGCCAAAAATGCATTTTAGTAATATTTTTAACGGCTTTCGCTTCTTCAATTTGATCAGCTATAATGGCCCACCTTAGATTAATGTCATCTGCGTTGATTAGTCTAACATAAGTTTTGCTCCCATTTGATGCTAAAAGGAAGTCTTTAGCGTTTAAAACTATAACTTCACGAGATTTTACTCTGTTCCAAACAAATCACTTCAACGATCCTCCTACACCATCAACTGCTCCTTTACCGTGAGAGGTAGCAAAAAAATTCCACTCTATAGATTGAAAAATGATATTTCACATAGCAATGTTGTATGAATTTGGCCATGTAACGATTTTTGAATTGAGTGCAAGGGCCATTGCTCCATAATATAACTTTTTTTTATATAATCAATGCAATAGAGGTCAAATATTTCACTTAAGTAAGTAGTAGTGGAGCGCTTTGTTTTATCATTATCATCGGATATTATTACAACTGATTTTGGCTCTAATTGGTAACGATAGATAACAACTGTAAACAAAGTAATACTAGACTGCGACCAATAAGCAGCTTGAACAGCATCCTGATAACCACATACATAGTTTTGTGAATAATCAAAGTGTATCAAAATTTGGTCTGGTTTGAGATTTTCCTTTTGACTACGGTATTTCTCAGATTGGTGCTTTTTAGTGAGATGGTGCTCAATAAACTCTGGTAAATAGTCGCAAAAGTGTTTATAGACGTCTGTTATGTTTTTTTTATGTTCACTGAGTACACAGCGATGATCATCTTTTATCCACCAACTATAGGTGATGAAGGTATTCATGTCTCTGTTTTCTGGCAAAGAAACTTTAAATAATTTACAATCACTACATAACAAACATTTCATAATCCAACATTGGGACGTAGGTGGCTTACACAATACATATTTTTCTAACCATTTATTACAATACAATGGAAAATGTATTTTACTTGCCAAAGCAGCTCACAAATAAGTAAAATTACTGTGATAAACACAACCACATGATTCAAGTGGTGCATTTTTGCATGTAAGAATGTATCTTGGCCTTAGTTCACAAAATTTAGTTAGTTTAACATTTTTGCTGGCACCCTCTTCACAATACAATTGGTGCAGCTCCTTTAAATTCATAACTAAATAGCGCCTTTGAACTTTTTCTCCGTCAATTTTAATATAATCTTTTCTTCTAGGAGACATTGATATATCTTCTCTTTCATAAAATGCTTTTACTTTTTTAATTTCTTCTGATGTGATGCGAACTCACGTGATTTCTTCAGTAGTGCATAAAGTATATTCAGCACCTAACTGCTCTACAATAGTTCGTCTTTTATTTGGAGACTTTGGAAGAGCCTGTTTTGTTCTAAAAATTTTATTTAATATAAAAAAACCCAAATTATGCGAAAGCAATAACATTAAAAAATATAGTTTAATATAATTAAATACTTGTTTAATGCTTTTGTCATTGACGATTTGCAGTTATAAGAATTATCAGGCGTAACATTCAAACTAGTGTTAGCAGTAAATTCAAGTTTTTTTTTCATTCTTAACCTTCGGTTACGAACTTTCGCTTGATTTTTTTGCTTGTTTTCTTTTCTTAGTGTTAATAACTGTATCCTTTGATAACTTCTCTTTCTTTCTTTTTCCAACAGCACTTGTCTGTTTCTTGCTCTATAAGCTTTTGATCTTTCAGCATCTGATTTAGGCATTTTAAAAATGTTGTTAAATGCGACAGCTTCCGTTTGAGATTTTTGTTCTGTTATGTTAAAAAAGAACCCGCGAATTTTATAAATAAAAAAAACGCGAAATCTAATGAACAAAAAAGTTGCAATGCAAACTAGAAACAACGTTTAAACTAAAAAAAAGTTTTCTTCATGTTAAAAGTTTTTATTTCTTTACAAATATTAATTTATTTACATCAATTATTTAAAATAAGTGATGTATATTTTAAAAAAGAAATAGGAAAAACTTTAACAAGCTTATCAATATATTGAGTAAACAAACAGAAAATCAAGCGAAATCGTTATGGAAAAACAAGCATATCGTGATGGTCGTAACATACTTTGTTTACATCTTAATACAATCATCTGAAGCTCTTTTTTAAAAAAAATTGAAACGATGATAAAACTTATATTACCATATTTACTTTTACTATATTTTTAGTTTTATAAAGTCTAATACGAAGCCTAGAAAAAACTTTTCGACTTTTTTTCGTGACGGTCGTAACGCATTAATTTGATAAATATATTCTTATTCTATACATAGTTGGAGTGCGTTTTTATAAAAAATGGTTTACATAATGTTTATTTATGTCTTTAAGTCAAACTTAGAAGTAATAGTTACTTAAAAACGCAGCATTGAAACCTTTTTTAACGCTTCACAATAGGACTATATAAAAACGTCAAAAAACGTTTATATAACCCTTACAACTTCAAAGCCATGCTATGGTATGATAAAATAACTTTTTAAATAACTTTTTTGCTTAAAAGTATTTTTAAATAGTTAAAAAAAGAGTTTATTGAGGTTAGTATGTGTCTTTCTAACTTTTTTTTTTTTTTTTTCTCTTTCTCGCGGAATTGCCCATATATACATGTGTGTGTGTGTGTGTGTATTCATATTGTATGCCAGTATTTAATAAATAGTAAATATATGCACTAATTTATAATATATAATGTATTATAAATTTTTTCCTAGCCCCAGCTATCAACCTCTGCTAAATCTTATAATATTGCCGGGTCTGGGGTTGGGTTTATAAAAAGTTCCATATTCAGTCTGGGGTTGGGTTTATAAAAAGTTCCATATTCAGCTTAGGGTGCTATGCAATATGTATGATTGAGCCGGGTTCTCCAATACTGTAAAGCATGAATACAGTACAGCTTGAGGGTTGCAGTGGCTGTGAGTTTTTATTTCACCAATACTCAGTTGTTTACTGTGAATAATTATTGCAATATTGTTATTATTCCTATATTGATGAATAGAAACACTTTTACTGAGTCCTCTGCTTTACATCATGGATTAGTTTTTTACTGCTCAATGAGCTCTCATGGAAATGTCCAGTCCATTGTAAAGTAGTATCTGTGAAGACTGCTTCTATTTATTTTGTTCACTTTTTTTTCACTCCTGATTCCATTTTCTATCATTGTAAATCTCTTGTTTTTGTATAAATATGTTGTCAAACTTAGGCTGCTTTTTCTAATGATTCTAATTTTCTTTTAGACATGGTCCAAAAACTCATTTTAGATAAAGTTTGAACTAGCTTGAATCACTATTCTCTTGCTCTGGAATACTTTTCTTTTAATGCTTTTCTGACTAAAAAAAGCAAGAAAACAACTGTTTTCTTTGCTTTCTGTTAACACCTAACCTAAATAGTGGTTGCTTGGTTTTGTTAAAAGTGAGTTTGTTGAAAAAAAAAAAAAAACTAAACCATCTTGCTTGTTTATAATATTTGAATTCAATATTTTTAAAATAATACATTCAGACTTGAAATTTTTTGAACCTTTTTGGAACTTCCCATCCCAGTTTGTAAATAAATTTGTTGCACAAAAAATATATATATATATTTCTTTAATCATAGCAAATGTTTTATAGTGGAGGTGAACATGCAGCTATTATTGATTTGCCAAGTGGAGAACATCATTACAAGTTTTTAGTTGACGGAAATTGGGTACATGATCCACATCAGGTTTGATTTATGTCTAAGTTATAATGGATTTTTGTAGTTTTTTAATTAAAAAATAAATTATAGGAAACCAACACAAATCAAGTTTTTTTAATGATCCATGAGAATATATGTTGATTTAAAAAATTCCTCTATGATAAATGTCAGTTCTTTTTTTTTTTTTTTTTTTTCAGAAAGAAATTTTATTAAGATAGAAGATAGAAGTTTATTTTTTTATTAGGTTTTATTAAATTATTAATTTATTAAGTTTTATTAAATTGAGAAGTTCAGAAGAAAATGCCAGTGTGGTACAACACGATTGCCGAAGAAATCTCTTCCATTGAAAAATTGTTCTATGAAGAGCAAAACTCAACTAAAGCATTAGTTGTACATAAGTTGTATATAGATCTAATTTTCCCAAAGCAGTGGTTGTAAATAAAGTGGTCAGTTATTGTGAAGATTGTGTGTGAGCTGGGTAAGTCATAAGTGTGAGCCAGTTAGGTCATAAGTGTGAGCCGGGTAAGTCATAAGTCTTATAAATCCAGGTTGTGGTCAATCATACACTTTAGCATCAATCACGAATACTCATTGCTATTCTTAAAAGCTTTGTGCTGGATGAAGTTTTTCACTTCCTTGGCTTGTTTGAGTAAAAAAATAATACAGTGTAGACATATTCTTCTGATAGACGGGCATAGCACTAGTCAACATTCAGGTTAGCAAATTCCAGGACCTAATTGGTCATGTTGAAGCAGCTGATCATGCTTTTAAAGTTGGTATGCTTCTAATCAAAATTGGTTTTTGTTGAAACTGTCTGGGATATATAGACCTGGATTAAAAAATCCCAGTAAAGCTGTGTATGACAATTAGTGATGTACTGATATCACTTTTTTGGCTGATGCCGATGAATGGGAAAAGGCCGATACCGATGCCGATACTGATGAATTTACTAATTATTAAAAATTTGAAAATATAAAACCATACAACTTTAAATTGGTATTGGTAAACAAATACTTGGACTAAAATCAAAGCCAAACAATTATTTTTAAAAGATATTAGAAAAACTCAGTTAAAAAAATATACATTTTTATTTTTTTTTTCTACTATAAAAAGAAAACTTTTAAAAAATAAATACAATTTTAGAGGAACACTTTTTATTTTAATTTTAAAAAAAGAAAATATGCATATGCAGTTTACTTAGAATTCTTTATTAATTTATTAGTAATTCAGATATCTAAACAACAATCATATGTTGTTTAGACATAAATTATTTTTAGATAAATTGTTTTTAGAATTATTTTAATTTGTAATGTTGGATTCCCACCACATCCCTTGTAGTACAGCGCTTAACTTGTTTCTACATGCAGCGGCATTGTTCATCAAGGTTTGTGTTTCTGAGTTATAACGTTGAAAGTGGGTTGTAACCATAACTAAAGTAGCCTCCTTACTTGAAATGGCCTTTGTGGCCTAAGGGAGATGAATTTAAATAAAAAAATTAAAAATATAGAAATATACTTGGTACTTGGCTGTACTTAAATACATGAAATAAGGCTGAACTATTTGCAAAGAAATTCTCTTCTAATCCGACTCTCGAACCTTATGGCCATTCTCTTCCTTCCTTCTAATTGAACAAGTTAACCTATTACTGACTTTTCATAGAAACCATATATACAATTGATTGCTAAATTAGCATCTGCTAAGGTTGCTTCTTTTTATCATGCTCACCATTTTCTCTCTCCTGATTCCATTTCCTACTTATACTAATTTCTTATTCGTCCCTGTATGGAATACTGTTATCATATTTGGGCTGGTTCTTCTAATGATGCTCATTCTCTTCAAGATAAGGTTTAAAAACACATTGTAAACAGAGTTGGACCTGGTCTATCTGCAAAGCTTGAGCCTCTTTCCCATCATTGTAAAGATGCATCTCTTTCTCTTTTCTACAAATGCTATCATGGTTGCTGCTCAAAGGAGCTTTCATCTTTAGTTCCATCAATCAAAACTCATTCTTGCTTGACTTGTCATTCATCTAAGTCTCATTCTTCGACTGTATCTGTCTCTTCATGCTCCAAAAACTTTTATTTGTCTAGCTCATTTCCACGCACTTCAACTCTTCGGAACTCTGTCCCATCTTCATATTTTCATGACTCATACAAGCTTCAACTTTTTAAGTCTTCTGTCAACCACTTCATTGCTCTATAACTCTACTCTTTTTTTCTAGCAACTCCTAACTTGATAGTGGTTGCTTGAAGCCTTATTGGGAGTGAAAAGAATTAAAAATATATAGATAACAATGCTTAAATAGGTTACTTTTAAAGCTTTTGCCTGTAAACAAAGTAAAAATAAAAATTTGTCCAAAAAATTCTAAGAAATGCCCGAAGTTTAGTTTATTTATTATTTAATTATGATAATAATGCAGGATAAAAATATCAAAATGCCATCGGTTGGAAAATCGGTAAAAAAGGCCGATGCTGATACCGATACCAATTATGCAAAAAATGTCCGATTAAGCCGATGCCGATACCGATTAATCGGTACATCACTAATGAAAATAGTTAGTTTTCTTCAGATACTAATCAACTCAGAAAAGAATTTAATTTTTTGTTGTGGTCAGAGCAACAGTACCATTATTTTAATTTTTCATCTTTAAGGTCATGTTAGTAAAGTCTAATTGGTTTATTTGAAGTCATGACAGCAATTATGATTGGTTATTTTTATAAATTTTAGTTTTATAAATTTTAAGATTACCATCAATCTTAGTGTAGTGTGTTAAGCCTTATGATAACTCACTAGGTATACCATCGCTGTGATCAGGGTTCGAAGCCTCTGAATGGTAATTTTTGTTTTTAACAGTTTAGTTTTATGTTTTTTAACTATTATTGTTGTGTATTGAAAGTTTGTTATTTATGATTTACACACATTGATTGATATTGTGAAGAGCAGTGAGTGCACAAACATCAACTGATATAGAGATAAGTGCAGTGGAGCACACATACATCTATTAAGGGTTTTGGTTTGGGCAGGCATTTTTTAAATCAGAGAAAAAAAATCAAGAAATCAGAAATCACTGCTGTGACTGTGACTGAAAAAAATAAAGTAACGGTATTGTTGCACAAGCATAAATTAATTTTTATCCAATTATTTTTTGTAATATGTCATTTGGTTCATATTGTTGAGTATGATAAGTTACTTTAAAACAATACTTTTAAACAATGTTAATGATAATTAGTTGAAACATTTTTAATGAAAGTTTAAACAATGTAATCATTTCAAAATCAATGCAGAAATATAAAACTTTTTGGTAATGATGTATTTCTAGTTGGCGTTTATGTTGATGCTAAATATAGAATACTGTTGGAAGAAAATGCAAATTTTATGGACAACTGTAAAGTAATGGAAGAAATAGGATGTTTAAAAATGATCTTTTGAGGGTATTGAAGAATTCCCAAAAAGAACACAAGAAGCATGAAAAAAAGTAACTTGTATGCTTGTCTCACAAGCAAGTGTAGAGAAGCTATTTTGTGCGCTTAAGTTCTTCACTCAAACCTGGATTTTTTTAGATAATATTTTATTTTTATAAATGAAGGTTTTGATTAATAAAATGTACTTAAGTTACTAACATATAACTATAAAAAAAAAATTTAGATTTGTTTTGTGCAGAGCAGAGCTGGAGTCGGAACCAACAATTCTAATGGAGCCGGAGACAATTTTCAGACCTTTGCTCCAAAGCCCTATATATATATATATATATATATATATATATATATATATATATATATATATATATATATATATATATATATATATATACACAACCCATGGAATTAGGGTCGGCATTCGGCAATGCCGACCTACTAACACTTTCGACTTGAAACCTAAAACACTTTCAACTTGAAAGTGTTTTAGGTTGGCAAAAAATTGCCGACCTTGTTTCTGTTTTTTATGGTTAGACCATTGTATCAAATGATTTTTGCCGACCTCAAAAATTTTGAGGTCGGCAAATTATTGCCGACCTGATTTTTTCTAATTCGGAGGGTTGTATATATATATATATATATATATATATATATATATATATATATATATATATATATATATATTAAAATAATAATAAATTTAGGTATTTGTTATAACATTTATAAAAACACCTATTTATAAACATAGAAATTATCATCATTACAATAACGAATTCTTTAGGCATACTTTGTGTATTATAGTATTTTTATACAGAAAGGTAATCGAAACATTGTTTGTGTTAAATATTGTTAGATATATAGAATAAATATTATGCATGTTAAAATAATTTTAAAAATTTTGTTCTAGTTTTGTAATATGTAGAATAGAATTTATATATAATGTTTTGATTGAAGAAAAATGGTTAAAAAGTGTAGCTGAGTGTTGAAAAATGAGCTTATTTATTATTGTATATTTATAAATTATAAATTTATATATAGTTATTTTAGGATTACACAAGGATTACAAAATTCAGCTCAGAAAATTGCTTCAAAAACCAATATTTCTCAAAATGCAGTCAGGAGAGCGTGCAAAAAAAAGTATGTAACTGACTGTAACCATTGTTTGGGGAGGCCTAGAGCAACACTGAATCACAAAGACAAATTTATCTGTGCTCAAGTAAAAGAAATTGTATTGAACTGCTCCTGAAATTTGCCTAGATTTGCAATAATTCTATGCAGGAAATACCAGTATCTGTTTCCACCAAAAAACAATATCTTCCCAATTATGACTTGAAAAGTTACGTTGCTGCCAAAAAACCATTACTACGCAAACTAAATGAAGTTAAAAGGTTGAGATAGGAAAAAATAAAGATTGGACAATTCAAAAATTGGTCTCAAGATTTGTTCACAGATGAATCAAAGTTCAAAATTTCTGGAGGAAAAGATTGACAAATATTTTTATTGGTTAATTGAAGAACGCATGATAAAACAATGCCTGACTCTAAAAGTCAAATATCCTGGAGGGTCAGTCATGGTCTGGGGACACTTTGCTGGAAACAAAGTTGGTGACTGTGCGAATTGAAGGCATTGTGGATGAATAAAAAAAAGCCACAACAATCGAATTGTGGATCGTGGATTTGTTTTTCAAAAGGATAACGATCCAAAACATATTTCTTAATTCTGCCGAAAACATATCGCAGCCAAAGGAAAACAAAAAGAACTAAATTGCTAGGTCTCATCATGTGCCTGAATTAAACCCAATCGAGTTGTTGTAGGGCCAATTATATGGAAATGTGAGGAAAATGCAACCAATCAATCAAAAATATCTTTGAGTATTTATACAAACATGCTGGAGTCATATATTAACTGAATCATTGCAGAAATTGATTGTAAGGATGCACATATGCTGCTGTTATAAAAGCAAAAAGAGGATACTTTAAAGAAACAAAAATTTAAAAAAAACAAACTATAAAAGTATTTTGTTGAAAGATTATTTTACTGTAAACAATATTTTATAATTAAAAACTTACACTTTTTTTTTTTAAATCTAATATTCTTCTAGTAATTAAATGACAGCTTGTAATCTTTAAAGAAATCAGCGGTAACAAGTTATTGAAACTTTTTTATAGTTATTATGTGTATAAGAAAGCCAGTTCAACCAATCACGTGCTGGATCCAGGCATAGCGAATCTAGATTCTAAGGCATTAATATATTTTTTTAAATATGCATTATTCACGAATGTGACTGAAATGAAAAAAGAATTAAGTTCTAATGTTACAGATGTAACATTAGAAACTTTGTTTCTTAAAAAAATATTTTTACATAATGGCTTTAACACTAATTAAAATTCTATTAAGATTTAACTTCCTTATTTTAATTTTCTTATACTTTGGCAAGTTTGACTATTATATCTAAATTAAAAACTATGGGAAAAATGTTAAAAAAAATAAAGTGTATTACATCATCTTTAAAAAAGTATATTAGTTAGTTAGTTAATTTAAGTTACACGAAGCCACAGCCTTGTTAAACTCATCATCAGCTGAGTATACACATCTATACCCAACTCGTATTTCAGCCACTTTTGTGTGGTATTTCCAGTAAATGATGAGTTGTAGCAACTATGATGACTGAAAACTGTCTAGTAGTTGTTTAAATTTATCAAGTGATGTTGCCTCGATGACATTATCTGGCAAAGCGTTCCATTCATTGACTACACGGTTGTTAAAAAACTTATGTCTGATTTCGCAGTTCCTGACAATCTTGCGATGAAATCTGGTTCAATGTTGAGCTTTGGGTGCTTTGCTGCCAGGCATTATGTGCCAATCAATTAGGTTTAAATTGTTGAGAAACTTATATTTTTTCCGTCTGTCTTCAAGAGTAGTTAATTTCATGATTTTACATCGAGTTTTGTAGTCTTTATTTTTCAAAGCATGAGGAACTTTCGTGACGTTGCGTTGCACCTTTTCAAATTTTTTTATGTCACTATCAAGGTAAGGGTTCCAGGCTTGTATGGCAAACTCCAGATGTGGTCTAATATATGCAGTATAAATTTTTTTCAAAATGTCAATGTCTCTTGATACAAACGTGTGTTTAAGAATTCCAAGCATATTATTTGCTTTGTTTGCAGCTATATTGCACTGTTGAGAATATTTAAGATTTTCGGAGATTAGAATTCCGAGATATTTTTCAGAATTTATGACTTCTGAAACTACTCTATTGGTTGTACCGTCATTTTTGATTTCATCCATAATGTAATCAAATTTTATTAGTCCAGAATTTACATCCATAACTTTACATTTTTTTACATTTAACTCCATTAGCCAGGTTTGCGTCCATTTAACAATCTCGTCTAGATCGAATTGTAAACCTGCTCGGTCTTCATCATTTTCAACAACTTTCATGAGCTTTGTGTCATTTGCATACATTTTGCAAATTATATGATCTTTATTTCAATATTACACGATCTTTAAAAAAGTATATTACATGATCTTTAAAAAAAATATTACATGATCTTTATAAAAGTATATTACATGATCTTTAAAAAAAAATATTACATGATCTTTATAAAAGTATATTACATGATCTTTAAAAAAGTATATTACATGATCTTTAAAAAAAAATATTACATGATCTTTATAAAAGTATATTACATGATCTTTAAAAAACTATATTACATGATCTTCAAAAAAGTATATTACATGATCTTTAAAAAAGTATATTACATTATATTCTTTTTTTACTGTAAACAATATAAACATAAGATAAGAAAAATCTTTTTCTTTTTTTGAATATTTGTCAAGTGAACTCGAAATTTTGACCTCAAGTGTATATATATATAAGCATTTTTTTTAAATCTCTATATTGTCATATTTTATGATTTATGACATTATTTTGAAATCTTTTTTTTTTTTAATATCTTGGATCCGTGGTTCATACTTTTTATTCCATATGTGAGAAATAAAAGATATTACAAGAAGTTGTGTTGTATTGAGAATTGCTTATGGAGTTTTATTGTGTTATAAATAGCTTATGACATTTGTAGATGCCACAAACACAATGATGAATTAATTCTTAAATAAAACTTTTTACAATTTTATAAAAATACTTGTAAAGTTGTAAAAAGATAAGTATTTTTATATTATATAAAAGTTTACAAATAGCCTATGAAAATTGTCATTAAAAATTGCTTAAAACATATTTACAAGTCATATTTATATTTATTAGTTAGAAATTAATAAGAACTATTAAACTTAAGATAGTTAAAACTTTTACCAATAAAATTACGAGATTAAATTATGATTAGCAAGAATTAACTTATTTGTTAAGAAATATTTCATAATTATTTAGCTATATTAATTTCTTTTTTAGTTTTATTTTCAGTTTTAATTTCATTTTTAGTTTTATTTTCGGTTTCATTTTTTTATTTATGTTGCTCAAAACAATATTCATTTGTTACTCAAAACAATATTCATTTATGTTACTTATTAGGGATTGGGTAACGTATATAAATATTAAAATTTAAAATCATTCGATTTAAAAGTTTTTTTTAGAGTGAGCTAGAAAAATGAAAGATTGTCTAGCTGGTGAAATCTAGCAGGCTAGTGCTATCTTTGAAATCTAGCTGGCAACGGCAGTTCACAGCAAGATAGAGTAAAAATAAATGTGTTTATAAGAATAATGTTTATTTACAAAATTTTAATAGTTTTGTTTCAAACAGCATTCTTGCCAATGCACCACAGCGAATTTAGGTTTTTCTAGATGTTAATACTATTTAAAAATAGTTATATATATAAAAAATTTTATTGTGCATAAATGTTGGTTTGCCGTGATTGAAAATAGTTTGGTTGTTCCGTTTTTCTTTTTGTATATAAAAGTTTTAAATTGGTTTAAACATTGAAATTCATTTTCCAATGATAAAAACCAATTTTATCAAAATATAAGGTATATTAAGATACTTATTGATTTGATACATTTGTATTACACCATTTAATTTAATTTTTTTTTAGAAAACAGTTGATGATGAACTTGGAGGACATAGTAATGTTATTTATGTTAATGAATCTGATTTTGACCCAACACAGGCTTTACTAAATGATGAATGTGGTACCAATGTTCCTCTTGGAGCAAGCTCTTCATCTCTTAGCAGTAAGATTTTTTTATTTTAAGAATTAACTTTTAAAAAAATTTTTGAAATAAGTTGTTAGTATATTTATATAGCATACTTTAGCGTACATTATCTTATTAAAGTTTAGTTATTATATATAGTAAAAATATCAAGTAATTTCTAAAATATAGTTGTCTCTCAACTCGATTTTTAATATAAAGTCTTATCTATTTATATTTTCGATTTTATGACTCCTAATAATCCTCTTAACTAAGTAATTAAATTGTTGGTTGTAATTAAAGCTCATAAATCAGAATAATTAGGTAAAATTATATGTAGTCGTATAATTATGCATGCCCGCATATAATGTTTTCAAATACTTAATTGAAATGCTACCAAATTTAAATAAATCACATTATAAAAAAAAACGATTTTTTTTTCGATAAAATAAACCAAATAAAAGACAAAAAATTAATAAATTCAAAACAATAATAAAAATAAACACTTTCTTTTGTGTTTATTTTTTACTTTTACTTTAAGTTACCTTTATCGTTCTATACTTAAAAATATTTATTTATAGGAATGTCTCCTCCTGGTAATTACGGTCAGTTTATCCCGGATATTAGTCAAATCTCTCAAGAACCTTGGGCAAAGACTGCCAATTTAATTCCCCCTTTGTTACCTCCTCATCTACTTGATGTTATTTTAAATAATGATGTTGTCGACGAGGTGATCTTTTTTCTTTGCTTCTTATGAATATAAATATAGGCCATATAAAATGTATCAATAACTTATTATATTTTTTCATGTATGTATTAAAACAAATAGGATGATCCAGTCGTTTTACCTATTCCAAATCACGTGGCATTAAATCACCTTTACGCACTTTCCATTAAGGTAAATTTGAAATATTTGATCTCCTAGTGTGTATGATTATTTAATGTTCTATAATATTAATATTAACAGGGTGTAACATAGGGTATAACATGGTATTAACAAATATTAGAATATAAGCTTAAAAATGTTTGAATACAAGTTTCATTTAAGGTTATTTCGAATTTTTGTCTTTTAGGATAATGTGATGACTCTAAGTACAACTCACCGCTACAAGAAAAAATATATTACGACGGTAATGTACAAACCTATAAATGTTCATTAAAACTAGTTGTATTCCAAAAAAATTGTTTTATTACTCATTTTGTATGTGTTTTTTTTTTGTTTTTGTTTTTGTTTTTTTCTTTCCTTATCTTTTAAATAAATTTTAATAGCATATATACACAAAACTTTTAAAATCTTCCAAGAAACTTTGCTACTTAAAAAACCAGGTTTTTTAGCTTTCCGTGACTTCGCACATTTAGGAATTAATAACACCGCTCTTTATAAGCACGCAATTAAAGCAGCAGTTTTTTATTTTATATTAAAATCTTGTATAAAAAAACTTATTAAAGAAAAATAATAGTAAATATTTTAGTAGTTTTTTTTTTTCACTGAGAATTTCTTTATATATATAACATTTAATTTATTAATTTAAAATACATGTTTCGACTATAACATAGTCATCCAATCCATATAATATATGAATCAAATTGGTTCCAAAAAGTTAAAATATTATAAGAGACAATACAATTGATTAATAATACAGTAGAAAAGCAAATAGTTACAATTGTCATAAAAGTACAAAATAAGACAAATAAACCGACAATGTTTTGAGGAGATTTAATGAGGTATAGGACTTTATGGAGGATGTTTTAAGATTGAAAGCGTCATTTTTACATAGTTCACTTGTTTCTTAAAGCTAGGATTTTTCCATTCAATATATTTCTTTTAGTATTAAACCATGGCCTACTTAAAGTTTACGGCCAAATATTCTACATATTTGCCGAAAAAATAGGAGGCCATTAAAAAGGAATTATTGCGCAAAATAAAGCAAAGCAAATAAATAGACAAAATGTATTTATGTCTTAAAATACTTTAAAAATACTTTCTATTCAACAACAACAAAATTTCGTTTATAGAACTTTTTTTTTTTAATTAATTTTATTTTTTTTGA
The DNA here is from genome assembly GCF_022113875.1 of Hydra vulgaris. Taxonomy (NCBI): domain Eukaryota; kingdom Metazoa; phylum Cnidaria; class Hydrozoa; order Anthoathecata; family Hydridae; genus Hydra; species Hydra vulgaris. The sequence goes on along the minus strand of NC_061158.1, from coordinate 54,328,471 downwards.
ACAAAAAAGAAATATTGTTTATATTAAATTTGTTAAAAACATAATGTCTTGTTAATTTTTATATTTATGTTCAATCTTGCTTTTTTTGTTGCTTTTTTTTTAAACCAACTATGCTGTCCATATAATTACCATCAGTAATAATTTTTCTTTTGTTATTGAAGAATATATTACTGATTGTTTTATTTATGAGATTTATCCCAAGGGTAAGGTGATCAGAACAAATGATATTTTCTTTAAATAAAAACGTTTTCAAAATAAACTGAGCAGTGGTTCTGAATGGCAAATCAGTGTTGTTAATTACATCAAAAGTAAAGTCTAAAAGTGCAAAAGCATCACAGGTATAATTACCCAGTCTTACTAATCTTTTAGAAATTTTCTTTGCAATATAATAGTTTTTTACTATTAACAATAATCCACCATTTATTAAATAGCCCTAAAAAGCCAACAGCATCCTGACGTAAAGGAAAGTATGATTTCAAACCAGCTATTGTACTTTCATTAAATAAGTCAAGAGCTACTTGAACATTTTGTTTATATTTTGTTTGGGTGTAGCACTTTATTTTTTAGTTTAGGAGCTTTACGTAAATCTGCACCTAAAGCAAGATCTTTTTCATGGGCATCATGAAATAGTTTCCAAGATACTTCTCCACCTTTAATTGTAACCTTTTCTTTAAAGCCAATAAAGTCAAATGGAGGAAACAAAAACCTTTTTCGATTTAGCATGTTGTTTCTCACATTTTTAATTAAATGAACAGCATCGTAAAATAAATAAACTTTTCTGCAGTTATATAAAGTTTAAAAGCTTTCAAATCCATTTTCATATTCTGATAACATTTTATTAAATGCAGAAACATTGCTTGCATGATTATCGCACACAATAGCTCGCACAACAAACCCACTATTATGCAAAAGATTCAAAGTTTCAAGAATCTCATTTTTTAACCAATCACTGTCAATTCGTACTACTGGAATAGCCTTTATAATATGTGGGATGTTTTCCTTAAGACTGTTTATCATAAAACAAACAACACTTTTATAAAGTTCACCAACACTGTTAACACCTGTTATAGTTCCACTAGAATATTCTACAGATTTCTGTATATACATTTCAGCAAATATTATGCAGACGTCTTGTGACATTTTGCTATTTTCAAGTAATAATTTTGCAGCTTTTAGTGCATCAATGTTACCAGAGCAAATTTTATTTAATAAAGAAAGTGATGGTAATCGAAATTCTTCTAAAAGTACTTTGTAGAATTGCATAGATGTATAGCGCAATAATAATGCATATCAAATTAAGTTACCAAAGTACATTGGTTTTTTCTGATACTTTATTTTTTCAAGTTCTTCAAAAACTGAGAAATTTTTTATGCTTGACTGCTTAAATAAGAAAGGAAAGTTTTCAAACATACTTTTACGAGTTAATGAACAACTATGACCATTACAAAACCATTTTGGTAATGGCACTAAACAACCCTTATAAAATAGTTTAACGTGTAAACTCTCATCAACTCGTATACACTCAATAACTTCTGGTATTGAAAACTCATTAAACAACATTTTGTAAAATACAATATGATCATCATGTTTTAGCATTTAGTAGCATTTGGTAGCATTTGGTAGCATTTGGTAGCATTTAGTAGCCACTTGGACATGGAATATCAGCAATACAGTTTATATTTTTTATTAAATCATTTTTTAAAAATTCGCTGCTTTGATCATTCTGGTATATTCGTTTTGTTGGAGATTTTCTTTCCAAATTTGTTGTTGGTATTAATGATTTCGATATAACACTTGGATGTATAGTTGGTACTGGTTTTAACTTCTTTATCAAACGAAATCTTTTTTCTTGTTCTCCATATTTTAAATATTTTTCCGGAAAATATTTTGCACAAATAACTGATGACTTAGTTCATACCCAGTTTAGTCTATTTACAAATTTTATCTATTTCGTTCTTAATTCTTTCTTTACAGAAAATGAAAAAACTGGAACCACATCATGTTTAGAATAGTTTGAAAAACAGCCAACAACACAACATTTGTTAACCATTCTTATTTTCAATATTACAAGTTTCAATTTATATAGTACCGTTACACTCTAATTCAAAACCGCACTCTAAACTGGCCTTCTACTTTTTCTGCAAATATGTAGAATATTAGGCCGTTAACTTTAAGTAGGCCATGATTATTTGTTCGAGGCAAAATTAAGAAGTATAAAAATAAAGTTTATCAAAACAACTTGCATTCAAGTGAAAATGTTTATAAATATTTTTATCTCTCTAATTGTGTTCGATCATTTGTGTCTTTTGATGACCAGTTGTTGTTGTTTTTTTTCAATAAAAACAGGATTTACATCCTGCACATTCAAATTTATAAATAGCGTTTGATTTAAAATCATTAGGAAAACGATCTCTAGAAATTTAGTCTCTTTTGAGAAGAAGAAAAAAGACAGGCAGACATGGTCGTAAGCGAGTTGCCCATCCATAACTACACAAAAGAAATATACTAAAACAAAAAAGGTCAACAGGGTAAAGATATGTTACAACAAAGGGCAAAGTCGTTGAATCAAAGATTTTTATTAACAGAGATAGTTGTTGCAATCTAAAGTGCAGCAGTAAAATAACACTTGTTCTCCTTAATTAGGTTTTTTTTCTAACTTTAACACCATGAACTGGGATTTAAAAAACGCCTATGTAATTGGTTCTGTTGATGTAAAAGAAAAACGCAGGAACTATACTGCATCAAATAACTCCCGTAGGGTTAATATTCGTACCTATAGACTAACTGATACATGTGGAAATGTTAAAAAGATTTGCAAAACTTACTTTAGAGACACATTGCAGATCCCAGATGATGATGATGATGATGATGATGATGATGATGATGATGATGATGATGATGATGATGATGATGATGATGATGATGGTGATGATGATGACGATGATGATGATGACGATGATGATGATGATGATGATGATGATGATGATGATGATGATGATGATGATGATGATGATGACGATGATGATTATGATGATGAAGATAATCGCACCCCACTATTAACTTTTTTTATTTCGACACATATTCAATACAAAATTCAGTTTTCATTTTCACCATCCGCAATCAGATACATGTCAAAAATTTCGATCTATTTAACAATAAAATAAAGTGTCTGTCTATAAAAAAAAGTGTCTCAAATGTGGAATTTACAATCTTGGAATCCACGATGAAAACTTTAAGACATGATTTATGTATGTATAGAGTGAGGAACAATCATCCAGGGGTACTCAAGAGTAGCGGTGTGCCGGGACCAGTATACCAGGTCCCCCATTCCGGGTACGTGGTGGTAAAAACTGGGTCCGAAACCGGGTATTCAAATAACAAATAACTTAGACAACACTTTATTTGCTGTTTTTCATTTTAATTTCTTTTATGATTTTTTGTTTTTGACAAACGAAAAGCGTTATCAGCGTTCGAAATAATAAAAGTAGTCGATCAAATAATTTTTCTAACAATAATTGATTTAAAACTTCATTTAAAAAGAATTTAGATTTTTAAAAAACGGCTAAAAAGTAATTAAAACCCCTTAAAATATAATGCAATGTTTCTTTGTTTTTAGCAGCCGTGGCGCAATGGTAGATTGTTCGCCTCAGAAACAAGAGGGAGTACGCCCCCTCTAGTTTCTAAGGGGGCACGCTCCCCGCCCCTCCCCCCTCATCCCGCCCACTACTTTTTTTTGTGTTAATCTTCTTTCTTTTTTTTTAAAGAAGTTTACAATTTTTATAAAAAATTGAGGAATTCTTTTCGAAATAAGGTTGTATGCCCCCCACTTTGAAAACCGTGTCATCGTCGTTGTCGGCCTTGCAAAAACCATTGATTACTCAAACTTCCCAAACTTCATGAGAGAAACATTCAGTTAAAAATCGTCTATGTTGGTTAAAAGGTCGTTGGTTTAAACGTTTATTTATTGTAAACAATTATTTAGCTAAAACCTAGTTGTAAAAACGACCTACGCAAAGTATTAACTTTCATTCATTTTTCGCATTTTTTTTTTTTTTCTTTCTTTCTCTGTTTACATAACATAAGAGTTTTACAAATTCCACTACATAATATAAAATTTAACAAAACAATTAAAACAGATGGAGCTCAAAGAAGATGAGGATGACAGAACGCCATCGCAATCTTTTCATAGAACCCCTTTAACAAGATTTAATTAAAATATCGTAATATGACATACAAAATAAAAGTTTCAATAAAATATCATAACAAAATGCGTAATCCGCTAATAAAATTTGTCAAGCAACAAACAAAAGTAGAAACAAAACAAAAACGTATTTAAGAGAATTTATCCAATGCTTTATTAATAAAAAATGTTTCACAGGTTTTAAAGATTTCTTTTTTTGTTAAAAACTTGAATGAACTTAACGAACTCGCCGTACCTTTGAACCCTTTTTGATAAATATTCCATACTTTTGGACCTCGATATAAAATGCTGTAATCTAAATATTTATTTATTATCCTAGGCAGTTTATATGTGTTCAACATATTCGCTCTAAGATTATAGTTATCATTTTTTATTTAACTCAAACTTATTATTAAAGCTTATAGGAGAGATATTGTGATTGTAACGATACATGAAAATTAAATGCTGGTGATATTTATTTCAAATACATTCATCATTTTCATATTTTTCATCAAGGGATTAGCTTGTTCCCGCATATTTTTAAAGTAAATGATTCTACAGGCATGTTTCTGAAAACTATAAAGTTTCTTAAGCTTTGCTGTTTGAGTACTTGCCCATGAAATGTTTGCATAGCTGATGAGGCTGTGAATTAGCCCAAAGTAGATTAATTTAAGACTATTTGTATTGATGTACGAGCGAACTCGATACATTAAACCTATAATTTTGGTAATTTTTGACTGGATATATATTATATGAGGAAGCCAGGATAATTTATCATCAACAACGATTCCCAAGAATCTTATATTGGATTGCTTTTTAATTAATTTGTCATTTATAAATAGGTTCGGCAACTTGAGAGGAAGATTTTCTTCTTGTGTTTTTTTATGAAAAAGTATATAGTTTGTTTTCTCGGCATTAAGTGAGAGTTTGTTAGCCTTAAACCAGTTATTTACTTTATTTAGATCAATATTCATGTCCGCATATAATTTCTTGATATTGTTGTTGGTAAGAAATAAATTCGTGTCATCTGCAAACATGACTGAATTAAGTTTTAAGGATGCATTACAGAAGTCATTTATATATATTAAAAAAAGAAGTGGACCAAGAATCGATCCTTGCGGAACTCCACATATGACATTTAACACTCAAGATTGGGCATTATTTACATATTGTTTTCTGTTTGTAAGATAGCTTTTAATCTAATAATAAGTTTTATTAATTATTCCGTAATGTCTTAATTTACCTAAGAGAATACAATGGTCCACTGTATCAAATGCTTTTGATAAATCAAGAAATATTGCTAAAGTAAATTTATTATTTTCAAAACCATTAGTTATTTGATTTACTATTTCAATGATTGCATGCTCAGTAGAGAGATTTTTTTGAAAACCAAACTGATTTGGGTAAAAATAATTGTTTTTAATGAAGTAATTATAGATTCTATTATAAACTACTCGTTCAAAGTTTTGAAAATACAGAAAGTACTGATATAGCCCTGTAGTTTGTAATGTCAGAATGATCATTACATTTGTACAATTGAGTTACTTTTGCTAATTTAAGTACATCCGAAAATATCACAGAATTTAACGAAAGCTTTAGTATATGTATTAGAGGTCTTTTAAGACTGCGTTTGTTTGCAATAACTATATTACTAAATATCTCATCAAATCCTGGAGCTTTATTTTTTTTTAACGAGGAAAAAGCTGCCTAAAATTCCTCATAGGTTAATTCATAATCAGGCATGATAACATTGTTCGTTGGCTTACGGGAGGTTTTAAATGATACAGATTTTGGTACTATTTTTTTTTACAAGATTTGTAAAATATTTATTGAATTCTTCCAAAATTTGTTTTTGACTAAATATATCGTTGTTTTCAATAACAATTCGTTTAGGTAGAGAAGGTGAATTTAGTTTTTCTCTTCCCATTATGACATTAATGATGGACCATGTTTTTTTGCAATCAAATTTGATTACTGTACTATTTTTTTTTTTTGCATTTTTAATGAGATCTTGGTAAAAATATTTATAATTTTTGTAATTTTTTTCATTATCATTGTTTTTATTTTTCAGAAATTTATTGTAAAGTTTTTGCTTTTTTTTTGAGCACTTTAATAACGATTTATCCATCCACAGATTAGCGATTGCTTTGGGCTTAATTTTTATAATCTCTTGAGGACAGGTTTCATTGTAAGCTCCATTCGTATCTTGACATTTATATATGTTGTTCCATGTTTCTAGTTTTAGTCTATTTGTTAATTTATTAGTGTTACTCATTTTTAAATTTCGTTTTTTCAAATGTATGATTTTTGAATGACAATCAGTCATAGCTTTTAGATTTTTTGTTTTTATGAAAACCGGGAAATGATCACTAATATCTGTCATAAATATACCGGTTTCAAATGTCGTTTCTAAATAATTATTAATAAAAATATTGTCTATTGCTGTTGCCGAGGTTTTGGTTACTCGCGTTGGTTTATTAATAGTTGACAAGACATTAAATTTAAAAAGCATATCAAAAAAAGATTTTATTTTTGGAAATTTTGTGTTAGAAAGAGCATCAAGGTTTATGTCACCAGCAATATATGTTTTATTTTCTTTATTTATTTTTATAATCGTAAAATTATGCTTTAGAATAAGTTTTTTTTGGCGGAGTTACATCCAAAAAAAATCAGATGCGTAACTACATCTGGTTAAAATTATGTATTTAAAAAAAAAAAAAATTCGGATGTAGTTACATCCAAAAAATTTACAGATGTAGTTGCACGGATGTTATTATACATCAATGAAATTTGGGATGTTGTTGCACGGATGTTATAATACATGGCTAAAACGGACGTTATTGCCCTGACCCTTAAAAAGAAGCTATTAGTGGTTTTATTCTTTCTATTTCTTTTTATTTCTTTTGTTTACTCATATTATTTCGTTATACTTTACAGTTTTTATATGTGTATAAATCAGTTTCCTTTTTGCAATATGCTATCAACGTTTTGCAATACAATATAGCAAAATTATTTTCGAAAACGTAACTTAAGTGAGACACGTCTACATTTAGTACGTAAAAAATATCAACTTCTAAAACTTTCAAGAATTTTATGGGTTAAAGCACTATTTTGTATCTGGTTAATAATATTTTTGCACAATTTAAAGTAACACTAAAACAAAATTTGTTTTATTATTTTTATTATTTATTAGTTACAGCACTTTTTTTTTTAATTTTTATCTTTTTATTTTTTCAGTTAACAAAGTTAGTCGTTTTACAATAGAATAAACTATTAAAACTACTTTACAAATATATATATATAAATCGTAATAACAGTGTAAACTAGGTTTCCGAAAGCAGATCACTAAGATCTTATCATCGGAACCTTAAAAACATTTATAAACAAATTAATTTACAAATACTTTGTAAAGTATACGTTACAGTAAAGTAAAATATACTTAAAGTAAAATATACATAGAATTTTTACATAAGCAAATCTTTAAATATAAATAGTTGTAAACAACAAAACTTTTGAAAAAAATAACAAAAAGTTAATTAATAGATAAATTAATTTATAGTACTCTTTAATATTGTACAGCGATAGTTGTGGTGAACAAAATCGTAATATAAAAGTGTCTCTTAAGTTACAATAAATTTTGTACAAATTTCCATCTCTGAAAACCATTGAACAGAAATTTTTTGTATCAGGACATTAATATTTTTCATTTATATACACTTGCCGGTGTTTGAGAAACGTTACATTAATAATAAATATCATTTCAGTTAATTAAAATTAAAGTTAAATGTAAAATACGACTCGTTGTCAAGAGTTAACGGTTGATTTAATATATCCAACCGGACTTTGTGCAAACTATTCTTTTTTTTGCTATGAGTTCTCAATAAAATCTTCTTTTTCGTACGACTAATTAAGGAATTTTTTTTAATGTTTTGCTGATATATACTTTGTTGTATTTAAATTTCAAGTTAATTGGATTTTTTTTAGCCAGAAAGTGATCAACCGTAAACTTTTTCTCGATCGATCAAACAGTAGCTGCACACATCTCTGTTTTTTTTTTTTAATAACAGTAAATTATTTTAATTTAATAAAAAGTTTTGTAGAGAATTGAAAATGCAACAAACTAGGTAAGATTGCAAGTATATTTAATATATAATGTGTTACACAACTTTTTCTTTGAAGCCATTACCGTTTTTTAGTTATATACCTTTTAATATCGAGACATTGACCACAGAGTCATTAATAAGATTAAGAACGAGTTTATTATATAAGCTTTTGACACATCAATGAAAACTCTTAATGTTAGTTATTAGCGCTTAATGCACTTGATATTTGATTGGCTATTTCAACCACTGAATGTTCCTTTTTAAAAAAAGCCAAACTGTTTTAATTAAAGCACATCATTTTCCGATAAATGATTAAAGAGCCTGTTATACATTATTCTTTCAAGCGATTTTGAAAAATAACTTAAGATGGATGTAGATCTATAATTAAAAATATTTGAGTCATCTTCGGTCTTTCTCGACTTAAAAGAATCTTATAAGATCTAAAAGGACTTTTGTCAAGTTTTTCCTATATGATAGGTCATTTTTGGGAACTGAAATTCCGGCAAGTACTTCAAATTTTGAATTTTATCATAAAGCCGCTGATAATATTATGACAAAAATCAATTTAAATAATAGTGAATGCTTTTTACACTCAAAAAAATAGTAAAAGTTTAGATAGATGAATAAAATATTACAAAAGTTCAGGTAGATAAATAAAAAATAATAAAAGTTCAGGAAGATAAATAAAAAATAATAAAAGTTCAGGTAAATAAATAAAAAATAATAAAAGTTCAGGTAAAAAAATAAAAAAATAATGAAAGTTTAGGTAAATAAATAAAAAATAATAAAAGTTTTGGTAGATAAATAAAAAATAATAAAAGTTCAGGTAGATAAAATTAGCCTAAATGTAATTAAATCAGTCTTCAACATTATTGAAACCTCGTTATTATTTATTTTTATATTTTCATTGACATCTAGTATTGTACCAGGTAAACTTATAGCTGTCAAAAAGCACACCTATTTTCAAAATTAGCGATAAAACAAATATTTAAAGTCATAAACCTATTAGTCTTCCCCAGTCCTCTTTTAGTGTCTCCAAATTTCTATAACAATTATATACAACAGGATTTTATATTTATTTAATACTCCTTCCGTTCCGAAATACTATTCGGATTTGCACTCAACGTAAAGAATTATTGAAAATATGTTATGTTGATAATTTTTTTTATTTTTTATATAAAATTTAGACGTTTTTCTATAATTTAATAAACATTTTTATGCCGATAATTTTGTGTACTACCGAAACCATTCTTTTAAAAAAAATGTTTTTTTAATTAAAAATTGTTTTTTTTATTAAAAAAACAATCAGTAATTCTTTACGTTGGATGAATATCGGAACAGTACAGTCGACTAATTGGATTTAAAAAAAAAATATTCTTACGGATCACGCGGTTAATTAGTTAATCATGCTGTTAATGAGTTAATAATAATGAGCTAATAAAATATTAGATGCTTTAAATAAAGATTATTGTAAAATCCGAGTAAAAGAACACGATTGGTTTGTGTATAACCATCTTTAATCACAAAATCCTTATAAAAAAGTCAAAACTCTATGGAGTAAAAAATCTAATTAATTAAAAAATAACATTAATTAAAAAATAACATTAATTAAAAGATAACATTAATTAAAAAGTAACATTAATAATATTAACATTGATAAAACAAAATTATTTTCATTTCACTTTCTAAAAAACTAAACATATATATTCATGAAGTTAAAATATCTATTGATAAAGTCAAAATATTTATTGATGAAGTCAAAATATTTATTGATGAAGTCAAAATTAAAAGAGATTTTGTTACTAAATTTTTAGGAGTGGTTCTTTACGAGAACATTACATGGAAACCGCACATTGACTATATATGCTCCAAAATATCGCAAAATATATATATGCTCCAAAATATAATAAATAAAAATATAATAAAGACTATATATGCTCCAAAATATAATAAAAGTAACGGAGTTACTTTTAGTAACGGAGTTACTAAAAGTAACGGAGTCTTATATAAATCCAGATTATATTTAAACAAAAAACCCTTAACCCAACTTTATTACTCATTTATTCACACGTATATAAATTATGCCAACATAACTTAGGAAAGCACCAAAAAAAATAAGTTACAATGCCTTTAAAGCTGTTAGAAGCAGGCCATCCGATTGATTAACTTTGTAGATCGTTTTACTCATTCCAATCCATTATTTATTGAGATGAGAATACTAAACATTTACGAGCTTAATGTTTGTAACATTTTATGCTATATTTACATGTGGAAAAACAATTTAACTTAACACATCTTTAAAGACCTTTTTTCTTTAAACTCAATTACTAAATATTTACTTAGAAATAAAAATTTTGTATATGAACCAATTTGAGCGCCATATCTTTGGAACAAAATTGTTATACCATATAAATATATACCATATAAAAATATAATATATGTTTATATAATATTAATATTTTTTTAATCTTTAAATGTAAACTTTTATTTTATCTATTGATACATTTAAATTCTTTTTATATCCAAGCAGCAAGTAATGTTGGGCTGAAAGCATTTTACGTTAGTTGGCCAAACTGCATTCGACTTGCAGTTGGGCCAATAGCATTTCGCTTCAGTTGGCTAAATTGCATAAGATTTACAAATGGGCTATCAGCATTTTGATTCATTTGCCAAACTGCATTGGATTTTCTATTAAGCCAACTACATACAGGGCCGACGATACCCCAGGTCTTACCCCCACTCCAAAACCCGTGTGTTCGGCTCTGGCATATTGCGTTGGTTGGCGCAACTACGTTGCATTTGCAGTTGGACCAACTACATTTTGTATTAGTTGGCGCAACTGCATTGGATTTGCTGTTGGGCCCAACCACATTTTGAAATAGTTGGCACAACTGCATTGAAAAATGAAGTTGGGCCAACTTTATTTTGGAAGTGCAGTCTAACATCATTTTGCGTTAGTTGACGCTGCATTGTATCTGTATTGGAGTTTCATTTGGCTTACAGCTTTTGGCATTATTTGGTTCAACTGTTGATTTGGCATATATATATATATATATATATATATATATATATATATATATATATATATATATATATATATATATATATATATATATATATATATATATATATATATATATATATATATATATATTTATATATATATATATATATATATATATATATATATATATATTTATATATATATATATATATATATATATATATATATATATATATATATATATATATATATATTCCACTACAGGAGACAATAGATAATGCAGTCAATAGCATTATAAGTAGTAAAGTTAATTTTAAAATTAGTAAAAGTGAATTAAAAAAACTCTTCAATTTTGCAACATCTTAAACTCATTGTCTCTTCAAAGGACAAATTAATGATCAAATTGATGGTGTTACTATGGTTTCTCCCTTTGCACCTGTTCTTGCTAATCTTTTCATGGGAAATTTTGAAGATAATTGGCTCAAATCATATAACGGAGAAAAACCAGCCTTTTATAAACGGTATGTAGACATTTTTGCTGCTTTCACTTCCGAAAATCACTCTGATTTATTCTTGGATTATATCAATAATAAACATAGTTCTATTACTTTTATAATGGAAAAAGAAATTCAATCGAAAATTTATTTTTTGGACCTAACTCTAAATAAAACAAGCAATTCTAGAACTACCACTGTTTACTACACAAACAACACTAGTCTCGGTCTTAGTCATGATATTAACGATCTTTTTAAAGTTCTCAAACGCAACTTGTAGCCGTCTTGGTTAATTAAGAAAATCCATAGCTCTTATATTAACAACACCAATGCCGACATTTCATCGCGTTCGGAAAACCTACAAAATTATCAATATTTTAAACTTCCTTATATTGGAAAAATATCTGATTTAACCAAACAAAGACTAAACGCAATCATTAAAAGATATTGTAAACTGGTCACCGTAAGATTGGTTTTAACTTCATATAAAATTTCAAAATGTTTTCCCCTTTTCTACAGGCTTTAATTCAATCGCTGTCTATAAATTTGAATGCGCAGGCTGTAAATTCTGTTATAATGGCGAAACTACTTGCCATTTAAAGAAAGGAATAATCGAGCACCAAAAAAGGGATAAAAACTCACACATTTATAAACATATTCATTCAAATGAAAGCTGTTTTAATAGTTTTAATCATGCTAATTTTTTTTTAAACATTTGTTACATTTTTTAATTGCATTTCTAATGAATTTTTTATTATGAGGTCTCTATTAGTTCAACTTAATTTTACTAATTCAATTTAAGCATTTACTGATGATGGCTATGGTATATTTGATACATGTATTATATAAAATTAATGATTTTACCAAAAATTGAAAAAATTGTTTTGTTTATAAGAATATTTCACATTTTGTGCTAAAGAGAAACTTTGGAAATATATTATTTTAGGGGGCGCCGTTAGATCGTTTTAGGTGGCATGAGGGGGCAGCTCGCCCCATTACCCCCACGCCTTATACTAAATCCGCCACTGTATATATATATATATATATATATATATATATATATATATATATATATATATATATATATATATATATATATATATATATATATATATATATATATATATATATATATATATATATATATATATATATATATATATATATATATATATATATATATATATATATATATATATATATATAGCAGCACTCATATAGTATGACAAATAGGTAGAGCATGCACTACCTATTTGTCAGTCGATTTAGCAGAACTCCTTGCATGTTCTACCTAATTAAAAATAAATTTATTCTTTTAAAATTCTTTTAGTTTTTTTAAGTTTTTCTAATTTTTAATGAAATGTTTTTAAAAACACTGAATGGTTTTAAAAATATTCTGAATGATTTTAAAAACATTCTGAATGGTTTTAAAACCATTCTGAATGGTTTTAAAAACATTCTGAATGTTTTTAAAACCATTCAGAATGTTTTTAAAACCATTCAGAATGTTTTTAAAACCATTCAGAATGTTTTTAAAACCATTCAGAATGTTTTTAAAACCATTCTGAATGGTTTTAAAAACATTTTGAATGGTTTTAAAAACATTCTGAAGGGTTTTAAAAACATTCTGAATGGTTTTAAAAATATTCTGAAGGGTTTTTAAAACATTCTTAATGGCTTTAAAAACTTTCTTGATGGTTTTAAAAACACTCCAGTCCATTATTTGCGCTTTTGTAGTTTTTTGAATTTATAAATGAATGTAAACAGAGAGATTTTTGACGATAAAAAATGAGGTCTTAAAATTTCAGGATTCCCTAAACTGAAGCACAAAAATTATGACATGTATGCTTTTATTCTATTTAAAAAATTTTACATACCAAAAAGAGAAACTTCTAAACCTTTGAGCATTCTCTCATATAAAACGTTAAAAAATATTAAATACTTATGAATAAATTTGCAATCTAGTCGAATTGCCGTTAAATTACCTACAAAATATAATTGACTATAATTGTGTAATAAAAAATGTAATGTAATATTTGTAATAATCAAACAATAACAAAGTGCATGTAATATAAAAATACTATTAAATAAAAAATATATGAATTTCTTGCAAACTAATTCAAAACTTGTTTAGAAAATAGAAAATATTTTTAACTAAAAAATCGTAACATTGCCAAATGAATATGCTAGTTCCAATATTCCAGCAAAAAATTATAGATAAGTAAAACTAAAATTATTTTTTTCAAATCACAGGGCTTCTAGAAAAAATCAAAAAATCAAAATTTAAATTAAATACATTTTGGTAATCGAAAATTCTTTTCAAAACTTAGATTTAATTTTGTTTATGAAACATTCAGCTAATTTTTGAAAACCACATTTTCCAGTTGTAAGCCAATTATCAAAAATATCGGGAAAACCATTTACTTCAAGTACTACTATACCTTCTGCATGTGAATCTAAAACATCAACACCCGCTATTAGTATATTCCCTATTGAATTTACGGCTTTTTCAGCAACTTCTGCATAAATACTATATTTTGGATGAAACATTAATGAATTCAACCTAAACTTGTTGCCGAAACTTAAATTTGACACAATAGACCCTGAAAGATTTTCGTATTCTGTAATGCAAAATGCTTTTCCATTGAAACATAGTACTCGTATTGAACGACCGATTGAATCTGGAACAAACTTTTGCAATAAAATGTATTCTTTTTTCCAAATATTCTTTCCGACAATATTAATTATGCCGTCTTTATGATCAATTTTTGAAACCCCAGCACCACCGTAATCGTCATGCAACTTTATTATGCACGGCGCAATGTCTACCAAAGCAACAAGTGACTTGGTACTTTTAATATCAAAGGTTTGATATGTATCTGGTATTGGAACTTTTGCTTTTCCAAAATGAATAGATTGCAGAAGTTTACTGTTGAGAACGCGATCTATATCGTAAGAATGAAGACACGTAACACCCTTTTGTTCCATCATATAAACTATGTGCATATATATCTCCGTATTTTCTTTACTTCGATATCCGTAAGAAAGAAAGCCATCAAGCTCAGTTGCTTCATTATTAATATAAAGGTCAATACCGTTGCTGTGAGCTTTGAAGAAAAAATCATTATATGTAAATGGTATTACTTCTGCTCCTTCGTTACGCAAAAAATTGCAAATGACATAGTCTATTTCGTTATAAAATATTTTGTCTGGGTTGAGCAAGTATGCAATTTTTAAAGGGCGTTTAATTGGTTCATATACAGAAGCACCCCAATCGGAAGAATATTTTTCACCTAACAAATGTTTGTATCGTACTGTCAATATATGAACATCTTCTGACGTTTTACATTTTGCTAAAAATTGCTCAAGAACATCACTTTCTTCTTTATCAATTCTTGTTTTTATCAAAGCTAGTTCGTTTTTGAGATCATTACTTAAATCCATTGTTTCGTTTCTCTAAAATTCAACTAAGTAATTTAAAAACAAAAAACAAAAAAAAAAAAAGGCAACATTAATAAAACTTTTATACATAAAAAAAAGCATAAACAGTTTTAACAACAATTAACGGTTTTTAGATCGAGCTGTAGTAATATTTTTTAGCATTAAAATAATAAATGTTTTTATTTACATTTTGCAATGAATTTTTGAAATAAATAGAATCATTTAACTAATTACCATTCTTTTAATTGATTACTAATAGAAAAATAACCAGCACAGTAAAATAGCATTCTTTCTTTAAATATCTATTATGATCAATGCTTAGTTCCAGTGCTTAGTTTCAAAGTTCATCAATTACAAAAATTCATTTTTTTAGGAAACGCATTTTGATATCTACTGGAACTAACCATTATGTATCAAAGTACCTTAAAAAAATAATTTTTATAAATATATAATTAATTACAGTAATAATGATAATAATAAAACTTAGTAATAGTAACAATAACAATATTAAGACGAAAAGTATACAACACTACAGCAAAATAATTTAAGCATAGAAAAAAGAAGGGAACAAAATTTAAACAAAAAAAAGTTATATTAAAAGACTGACATCAAACAGATTATCATACTATATATTGAGCAACATGTCAATTATCTTTTGTGAGTGATTGGCACGATACTCGCGGCAGCCATTGCAACCAGGGTAATGACGAGGAAGAGATGCAGCACCTTTTTTTATAAAAAAACTCAAACTATATAATGTTAAAACATATATCAAGATTTACAGTTTAACTTTTACTTGAAAAGTCTATTACGTAAAATTCGTGTAATACATATATAAATATATATATATATATATATATATATATATATATATATATATATATATATATATATATATATATATATATATATATTCATATATATATATTCATATATATATTTGCCTAATAAATTTATTCAAGTTGTAATATAAATACAAATGGCAGGGGCAATAAGAAGACATCATCAAGCTCCTTAATCTATACCATAAATAAAAAATAGCAAAAATTAAAAAACGTAACACTGTGTAATACAATACAATTTTTATAAAGACTTTATAAATGTAAACAATACGTTTTTATAAAGACTTTATAAAATAAATTATAGTTCTTAATTTCGTACTTTAACTTTTTGTATTGGTTTAGAAAAATTTAAATACTAAAAAAAAAAAAAAAGGTATGATAAAGTCTATATTATTAAAAAGCATGCAGGCAAATACGCATAATCGTGAAGCTCTCCATTTACACCAGCATATACCTTGAATTATATGGAGAATTTTTATAAACCATAAGTTTTTAAAATAGAAGAATTGAAGCAACAACAAGTGACACGACTCTTTTTAAGATCGTCAAGCTTATAATGACAGAACTCTAGTTATTTGGTAAGTTTATCAGTAACAACAATTTATACTTCAAAAAAGCTGAGCTGCGTCGTTTATCAATAATTTTGGCTTCAATTTTTTCTTAAACTCATTATACGTTGCATTTGTTAGTTTTTTTTTTTTTTTTTTGTATTTTATTTATTTTGCTCTTTAACAAAAATAATACATATATACAAAAAAGAAAAAATATGTCCTTAAAATGAAGAAGACAGTAAAATCTTGTCAACAAGCACCATTTTTGTATATACAATACAAAATATAAACTTTTCTTATTACAGTGATCTTTATAAAATAAAGAATTAAACAGACAGGGGCTCAAAGAAGATGATAATATGTCACCGCTATATATACTTTCAATAGAATATAGATATTATATTAATAACCCTAATGGGTTGCACTGATTAGTAAATCAAATAAAAATAAAAAAATGAAAAAATAGAATTAAATAACCTCAGAGTTACTCAAGCACAAATGAATCTCAAATTTTAAGAATTTCATTTTTGATTTGAAACTTAAATGAACTTAATGACTTCGCTATAAATTTAAATCCTTTTTGATAAATATTCTGTATATTTGGACCTCGATATGCAATGCAATATTTAGTATATTTTTTAACGTTTTGAGGCAGTTTATATGTGCTTCTTATATTTGCTCTTAGATAATAGTTTTCATTTTTATTTATTTCAAACATGTTGTTAAGGAGAGAGATTATTATTGAATCGATACATTAAAATTAAATGCTGATAGATATTTATTTCAAAAATATACATCATTATCATATTTTTCATTATCAGATTTTGAATCGTGCAGAATCATTTACTCTAAAAATAAGCGTGTTTACGCTTATTTTTAGAGTAAATGATTCTGCACGCATGTTTTTGTAAGCTATAAATTTTTTTTAGTTTTGATTGTCGAGTACTTGCCCATGATATATTTGCATAACTGATGAAGCAATGAATTAATCCAAACTATATTAGTTTGAGACTTTGTTTATTGATATACGAACCTACTCATACAGTTCTGTTGCTGATCTTAGATCAAATATATCTTATTTGAGAAAACCAGGATAAATTCTCATCAACAAAAATTCTTAGAATCTTATACTGGCTCGTTTTTTAACTAACTTATCATTTAAGATAAGGTAAGGTAACTTAAGAGGAAGGTTTTCTTATTGTATTTTTTTTATGGAATGATATGTAGTTTGTTTTCTCTTTAACGAGTTAAGCGAGAGTTTGTTAGCCCTAAACCAACTATTTACATTTTTTAGTTCAATATTCATGTCTGCATATAATTTCTTAATATTATTTTTTGTAAGAAATAGATTTGTATCATCAGCAAACATGGCTGAATTCAGTTTTAAAGACGCATTGCAAAAATAATTTATATGAAATAAATCCAAGAGTGGACCGGATAGCTCCTTGGGGAACTTCACATAAAACATTTATACTCCAGGTTGTATATTACATACATATTGTTTTCTATCGGTAAGATAACATTTAATCCAGTGGTAAGTTTTATTAATTATGCCATATTGCTTTAGTTTATCTAGGATGCAGTGATCAACAGTATCAAATGCTTTTGATAAGTCAATAAAAACACCTTAAGTAAATTTATTTTGTTTAAAACCATTAGTTATTTGATCAACTTATTCAATAATTGCATGTTCAGTTGAGAGATTTTTTTGAAATCCAAACTGGTTTGGGTAAAATATTTTGTTTTAGTGAAGTGAATATAGATTCTATTATAAATCATACATTCAAAAAGTTTGAAAATACGGAAAGTATTGATATAGGTCTATAGTTGGTTATGTCCGAATGTTCGTTACATTCAAATATAGGAATTACTTTTGCTAATTTAAGTCTATCAGGGAAAATCCCAGAAGGTATTGAGAGCTTTAGTATATGAATCAGAGGTCTGTTTAGGCTGATTTTGTTGAAGATAACTATATCACTAGACTCCTGGTGCTTTCTTTTTTTTTTTAAAGAGGAAAGCGCTTCTTCAAATTCTTTATAGTTAAGTTCATTTTTGTACATGATAGCGTTATTTGTGGGTTTTAGGTAATTTTTAAATTAATCAGATGTTGAAATTATAATATTAAGAAGGTTTGGACCAATTTTTATAAAATATTTGTTAATTTCTTGCAAGATTTGTTTTTTTTTTTTGCAAAATATGTCAGTGTTGTTAATATTAATTTATTTTGGTAAAGAAGTTTCTTAATATCAAACTTGCATTTAATGATTTGATTACAGTAGCAATTTTTTTTAGCATTTTTAATAAGATTTTGGCAAAAATAATTTATTACTACTTCTTGTTTATAGATTGCGTCTTTTCAAATTTATAACTTTTGGTTCACAATCAGACGTGGTTTTTAAATTTCTTACTTTTATAAATATTGGAAAGTGATCACTAATATCAGTTATAAAAATTCCGATTTTAAGTTCCATTTCCAGGTAATTAATAAGAATATTATTTATTGCTGTTGCCGAAGTTTCTGACACTCGCGTTGGGTTATTAATTGCTGACAACATATTAAGTTTAAGAAGCATATCGAAAAAAGATTTTATTTTCGGAAATTTTGAATAACTTACCCAGTAAGCACAGGACGTTTTTAAAACGTTTAAAAAACTTATAAAAACGAATATTAACCTTTTCTAAACGTTTTAAAAACGATCTGTGCTTACTGGGTAGAACATCGAGGTTTATGTCACCAACGTAAAGTTTTCTTTATTTTTTCAATTGTATTTTTGATAAAAGTTTCAAATGATTTGATTTTATCACTTGGCGGACGATAAATGCATCCAATTAAAGTATTTCGAAATTTTTTATGTATAACTTTAATAAATAGGCTCTCATAATTGCGGCCGTGGCACAGTGGTTAGAGCGCCTGTTTTTTAAGCAGGAGATCCAGGTTGAAAACGAGCTCTGGACATATTTTCGCGTCACGGTCAGGAAGGAGGCGTGATCTTCCTGGTTAAATGCACCTCTGCGGTGCTCTGTGACAAGACCGTTAGGTCTTCTTGGGGGACCTAAAAAAAATAACAATATATATATATATATATATATATATATATATATATATATATATATATATATATATATATATATATATATATAACTATCGCTTGAGAAGCATAGTATGTTTTTTATCTTAAAATCATGATTTGTTGAAATATAAAGCCCTAACCCTCCACTTTTTTTTCCTTTTTTTTTTGGTTGACTAAAAAGTTTATAAAATTACAAGTTATAAATAGAACTTAATTTAAGAGAATTTTCAAAATCTCAAGTCTTGAGATTTTGAAAACTCTCTTAAATTAAATATATATATATATATATATATATATATATATATATATATATATATATATATATATATATATATATATTTAATTTAAGAGAGTTTTCAAAATCTCAAGACTTGAGATTTTGAAAATTCTCTTAAATTAAGTTCTATTTATAACTCTTAAATTAAGTTCTATTTATAACTTAATTTAAGAGAGTTTTCAAAATCTCAAGACTTGAGATTTTGAAAATTCTCTTAAATTAAGTTCTATTTATAACTCTTTCATAAGAAAGTCTTTTCCACTTGTTAAAAATTCTTTAAGAGGGCATTGTTTTAAATACCACAAAGAACTCGCTAAACATCTTTTGAGGGAACACTTTCTTTTTAACAGAATTGCAAATACATGGAATTTACTTTCGATTGAAATTGTAACAGCAAAGTCTGCTGACTGAACAACAATCAAGCATAACTGCTGTCATAGTGTGTGCGACAGTACAGCATTAACTACGAAACGAAACTTTCGAAAATTTTGCATTTTTTTCCTTCTGTTATTCAAATTACTATTGCAGAAGTTATACATGCGCAATTTCATCTTCTGTAACGCATTACACGAAAAAAATAAATAATAATAATTCCGTAATAACGAAAAAAATCATTTCGAAAGAATACTTGCGAAACAGTTCTTTACGGAATGAGTAATCTAAATATACCATTGCCGCTTTCATTTTAAGAGTATTCTTTTGAATATATATTTCTTTTTCACTGGTGAGCATTAAAGGGCGGTTTTAGTATAATATAACATTTAATTTAATTCTGCTAACCGTTGTTTTTCATTTTTGTAACCAGATGTGAAAAAAATTATTCTTTTAGCCACCCAAATCGGAACAATAAAAACAGCGATTTGGCCAAGAGGATCGCTAGCTTTTTCAAGTTAGCGAAAAGTTATCGATATTTGTAAAAATAAAGATAGCAATTTGGCTACGATGACAGCTAGCTTAAATAGCTAAAGACCCACTGGCTATTGTAGCTAGCGTTATATCGTAATAAAACCGCTGTCTTAAATATTTTGATATGTAGCTATTAACCAGTTATAGATTTGTAGCTAGCTACAAAGCAACGATATGTAGCTAGCGACACATTGCTTCAAAATCGCAATGTTTAAAGTTCAATTATTTTCATATTTATAATAGTCTTAAGACTAAAAATCGAATTTTTAAAGATGTTAAAAACATTAGGAAAAAATAAAATAAGAAAAAAAAAATCAATTAAAAATCGCTATAAAGCTATCTAGTCGCTAGCTTATTTCCCACCGGGCAGATTGAAAGGGATATTCTTTTTTATGGTAACTTTTATTATTTATTTTTTTTTGTTCTTTATTGGAATATTTATTCAAATATATACAAGAAATAAAATTTACAATATTTAATAAACAAAACAAAGAACGCGGACACTCTTTGAATGTCCACGTTCTTTGTTTTGTTTATTAAATATTGTGAAATTTTACTCTTTTTTACGAAATTTTTACCTGTAATTTTATTTCTTGTACATATATTTGAATAAATATTGCAATAAAGAACAAAAAAAGATAATAATAATAATAGTCATCATACTAGGTCTTGTCACCAAGAACCGCTAAAAAAAATAAATTACATTGCGTTACAGTACAATAATAAATACATTACATTACAGTACATACAAGTAAAATAAATTCAACTTATAAATATGTTCAAAAAACAGTAAAATTCATATTGCAACATGTTTATGTAAGTACGTATTTACATAAACTTTATGTAACATATTACAATAAGCTTCCCGTAAAAAAATAAAAATATGTCCTTAAAACTCTTTCAATTATTATATTATCTGTATAAAGAAAAGGCAAGTTACTAGGCAGCAGGTGTTTTTTTGGATGGAAAAGAATCCATTTAGTTTTATCAATATTTAATGGGATTTTATTTAATTTAAATCGTTCAGAAACTTTTACTATACTGTTAAAAATTCCCGTACTTTTACGGAACTATTTTCCGTTATTTGTACGGAAACTACCCATTTAACAAAATTGAACGGAAATTTTCTATTTGAGTTAAAAAATTCATAAACTTTACTATATCCTATTGTTTTGGCCAAATTAGAATATAGTAAAGCATTGTGAGCTTTTTCCCTTGCTATCTGTTTCTTTTTTCTACATCAACAATCCATGAATATGCCCAGATTATCACAAATTTCTTTAGCATAAACAACTGCTTTATTAACTAATTGTTAACAAAGATTAATTCTCTGTTAAAAGTAATTTTAAAGCTTCTAGTTTAATATCTTATTGTTGTAAGTTCCTTTTGTTTTGAGGTAGAACTGTGTATCATTTATTTCCGAAAGGACCAGTTTTCATATTCCGTGATAGCATAAAAAGGAAGATATTTAACCAATAGCATCTCAGTATTCGATCTTGTACATTTGTTTTCCTCTTTAAGTGTCTATAAGTTTTCCACAAGTTAAGTGTTCTAAAGCGTTTAAAATGTTCTAATAGTTTTTTTTTAACATCACTAACGGTATCTTCCCTTGCACTCAATCTAGGGTAGAATGCAAGAAGCGAACTTGAGTAAAGTTCTTCTTGAACTTTGAAGTCTGACTTTCTCAAGTTAGACTTCAAAAATTAACTTTGAAGCGATTTTTGCTTTTTCAAGTAGTATTTTTAAGTTTAACTTGAAAACGGTCAGTTTTTATGTATAACATGAGTTTAAGTTTGCTTTACGCATTCACTAAAGTCGAATTTTATCTTTGAAGTATGACTATAAATTTCAAGTTCGCTTCATGCATTCACCACTAGTTTTCATTATGTGTTTGACACTTTGGCCAGTAACGAAAGTCAAAATACCCCAGCAATGAGTCGAGGAAGAGAAAAACGTGAATAACTGCTCCATAGTTTCAAAAAAATTAAATTTAAAACAGAATTTACAGTAGTTGTTAAACCCACACTTGCTAAATTTAGTGAGTTGATTTGTAAATACAGCAAATTCTGCTTTACCGTTGATTTCCTTAATGTGCATCTGGTGTTCAACATCTGGTGCGCATTAAGGAAATCAACGTTAGACTAAGTATTTTTTCCTTTTACATCAATGAAATCAACATAGGGTTCCGCAACATACATACAACATACACACATACATTTGACTTTTTCTCCTAAAATTTTAACAAACTCGTTTTAATTGTAGGTGAAAAGTAAAATAAAGAATATTTTTTTCTAGTTTGATTTTCAAATGCGTTCACCTAGCATTCGGTCATATTTTGAATTAGTTACAAAATCCCTTTCAACAAAAGAACTATTTCCACTGATTTCATCTTAATCTTCCTTGCTGAAATATTCTCAATGACCTCTTAAAAGCTTCGGCTAAGAATCTTCTGACATCTAACAAACTTGACAGTATAACCCGCCACTTCTTAACTTAACCTTTATTTTTTTTTTTATCAACTGACTCTCCAAGTCGAATTTTTATTTCCATTTTGTTAAAGCAACTGTACGGTTTTAGCTAGGTTCTAATTATTGAACCTATTCCCAAATTCAAAGTTTGAAAAACTTTTTCGAGTAAACAGTTTGTAACATGAACAGTAAATAGCTATCTTTAAGAGAGAGTAGATTATCCATGACATCCACAGTTTTTCGTTATATAGTAGAATTAAAAAAAAACAATCACGTGTAAATTTTCTTTTTTTTCCTCAATTCTTTTCCTTCCTCAATTCTTTCCTTCACAAAACACTAGATCATAATCAAAATCTATGTTGAATAAAGAGAATTTTTTATGGTCATATTTTTGAACGCTGAGAGATAATACTATAAGTTTTAAAATTTATCAATGAAGATAAGTCTAGTTGAGAATAGTACTAAAATTATTTTATCAACTTGTTGCTTCTCACGTTTGGGTTGGAGGAAGGGGATAGAGTTGAAGGGCTTTTTCGTTCCCAGCCTCTAACCATTGCAGTTTTTTGCAAAGCATCATTATTTGACATAACATAAACATACAAATGTTTGGAGTTTGCTCCATATCTGGAAGTTGGCTCAAACACTAAAAAATCCTGGACTTGAATCCTGGATTAATTATATTATTTTAATCTACTGCCTAAAATAATATAATTAATAACATTAATTAAATAAAAAAATATAATAAGAAAAAGAGTATATATTTATTCGAAAACTAATCAACATTAAAAGAAAGTTTCAACTCGTTTTACATATAGGGTAAACTGGGGTAATTCCACCACCTACTTCTAAAAAATGCTTAAAAACCACTATATAAAATTAAAAATAAGAAAATAGTACAAATAATACATTTAAGTAAATACATTTAAGCAAAGTGTTGATATAAAATTAAAATTTTAACAAAAAACAAAACAAAAAAAAAAAAACATTTAAAAGAAAACATTTTTTCATTTTATAATAGCGGGTAATGCATCACCTAAAATAAAAGTCAGAGTTATTGACATTTGGTTAAAAAATTAATTTAAATTAGAGAATAAAACCTAATTAGTTAACTGGTTTGTTAATCCAATTAACATTCCCACCAGCTATGGCTTTCGCATCCAGTACCATTGTGTAATCAACAAAAACTGTCAAGTCCAATATAAATAACCTTTGCTTGTAAACAGCATTAAGCAACATGTTAATTATGTAGTAATAACATCTGTATTTAGTATTAGATATATAATCTAATACTAAATACAGATGTTATTACTACATGATTAATATGCTGCTTTAGGTTATTTACAAGCAAAGGTTCAAATTTTGTAATTAAAAATTTCACTATCTAGGGAGGAAGGGGGTGGATTTTCCCAGTGATACTATTTTATTTATGAAATGTTTATACAAATTTAAAATTGAGCTTAAATGCACTTGTAAAACGAAATAAAAAATACACATTAAACACATACAAAAAATAAATGATGAAATAAAATCAATGAAAATATTTTTTTAAATTTATTTAAAGTACATATATGGTCCTTACATTGAAGATGATTTTAGATTTCCAATAAAAGTCTTGAAAAAAATTTTTATAGCAGTATGGATACAGGAAGCATATACTTTGTGAGAAAAAAGAAATTGGCAATTAAAAACATGAGTTCAAGGTGGTTTAAGTTTTATAGTTTATTCGTTTTGTTCCATATTATTTTAGGGGGTTGAATTACCCCGGGGATGGAATTACCCCAGTCTACCCTATAGCAAAACAGAAAACGGCGTTTAAAAAATATAAACTGTATTAAAAAACGTCTTTTAAGTTGAATGAATGAATTTAAAGGCTTGAAATGTTCTTTGATATTCAACCTTTGCGTTTTTTTCACCGAGTTACCTTTTTTAATTTCTTTAAATCTTTGTTTAAAATCTTTTCTTGTTCATTAGTTATTTAATGTATAACACGTTTATCAATATTTTTTTATTTTTTTATGAAAAAAATTTCCCCCAAAGTAACAAAAACAATTAAACTTAAAGACATAAATTCACCTTGGTTAAGTAAAGGTCTTAAAAAATCATCTAAACGGAAACAAAAATTATATATAAAATACCTTAAAAAAAAGTGATAAAACAAAAACAGAATACAAGAATTATGCAAATTTGTTTGAAAAACTTAAAAAAACCGCTAAAGCTACTTATTATAACAAACTTCTTAAAAAGTGTCAAACAGATTCCAGAAAAATATGACAATTATTAAATGAAATAATTGGAAAACCAAAAACTAGCAATCCATGCTTTCCTAAGACAATAAAAATCAATCACAAATCAATTGATAATAAAAACGACATTGCAAATGAGTTTAACAACTTCTTTGTTAATATAGGATCTAAACTTGCATCTCAAATTTCTCGTGTAAATAAATCTTTTGATAAATATTTAATTCGTAATAGAAATAAACTAAATAACGAAAAACTAACCATGTTAGAAATTGAAGAGGCTTTTAAAAGCCTTAAAAGAAACAAGGCTACTGGAATTGACGATGTCAATAGCAACATAGTAATTAACTGTTACAATGAGCTTAAAAATCCTTTATTCAAAAAATTTAAACACTCTTTAAAGGAAGGTATATTTCCTGAAAAACTAAAAACTGCTAAATTAAAACCTATATTTAAATCAGGAGATGCAAGTGAAATAGGAAATTTTAGACCAATATCAATACTTTCAACATTCTCTAAGATACTTGAGAGAATTATGCACAATAGGTTATATACTTTTTTTAAAGAAAACAATCTTATTTATTCCAAGCAGATCGGCTTTCAAAAAAAATACATCAACTGAACACGCAATCCTTCACTTGGTTGAAGAAATAAAAAACTCCTTTACAAACGGAGAAATTACTTTGGGGGTTTTTGTAGATCTCTCGAAGGCTTTTGATACAGTCGACCACAAAATGTTATTATCAAAGCTTAATATGTACGGTATAAGGGGTAGATCCAACAAGTGGATAGAAAGCTATTTAGATAAACGTGTGCAATATGTATATTACGGAGACAATAAACTCTCTAATCCGTCTATAACAGAGCGTGGTGTACCTCAAGGTTCAATACTTGGGCCCTTGCTTTTTTTAATCTATGTAAACGATCTCTGTATGGCTTCAAAAAGAATTTCAACTATAATGTATGCTGACGATAGCAACTTTCTTATCTCTGGAAAATATAATAGCGAGCTGTGCGTAGAAATGAACAATTAATTAGAAAAGATTTCAGAGTGGTTTAGGGCAAACAAACTCTCTATTAACTCAAGTAAAACAAAGTTTTCTTTATTTCATCCTTCTGTTAAAAAAAAAGAAGTTCAATCTTTTTTTCCGAAATTTTTTTTTGAAAATAGAGAAATAGGTAGGGATACTGTTAAAAATTTTTGGGTGTTTTTATTGACGAAAATCTAAATTGGAATAAACATATCGCTTATATAGGTAGTAAAATATCCAAAAGCATAGGAATAATATACCAGTCACGTTATTTATTAAAAAAACCACTACTCAAACAAATCTACTATAGTTTTGTTCAAAGTTACCTAAACTACGGAAATATAGCTTGGGGTAGTACCTATAAAACGAAACTAGAACCACTTTATCGTAAACAGAAGCATGCTATACGTGTGATTAATTTTAAAAATAAAACAGAACACTCAAAACCTCTTTTTGAACAAATGTCTTTATTAACATTGTTTGAACTAAATGTATATAATGTTCTAAGTCTTATGTATAATAGCAAAATGCAAAAAAGTCCTTCAATTTTCTATAGTCTTTATAAACAAAAACCAGAGTACAAATATTTATTGCGTACAAATAGTACCCTGTTAGAGCCTTCATGCAAAAATAAGCTTGATCAATTCAAAATGACTTATCGTGCACCTCATATCTGGAATAAGTTTTTACTAATTAATTTAAATAATATTGATTTAAAAAACTTAAATTGCTTTAAAAAAACTATTAAAAAGAGTATTTTAAAGTATAAAAATTTAGTTAGTGATTTTTTTTAAAATTTATTTATAAGTATTTTCTTTTTTATTTAATATAAATATATTTTTAATATTGCGATTTTACAAAACGATTTTTGTAAAAATATATTTGTATACTAATGTATTTTAATGATTTTATGTAAAAATTTTATGAATATGTTTTTATATTTACGGCAATGTAAAGCGGTTCTTGATGATAAGACCATTTGGTCTTCGGCAAGTTTTCCGCGTTCTTTTTACAGTGTTAGAGTGAATTTATTATTTTTGTAAAACCACTTTGTAATATTTTGTTTTTATTTATATATTCACTGTTAAGCAATCTTTATTATGTGGTTACGAATTTGTAATATTAAGGAACAAAAAATAAACTTAAAATAAAATAAAAAAATAAAAAAATAGTTATGCTTAATGCCTTTTTTTTTTTTACTTTTTTAGGTTTATTCATTCATGGTCAGAAATAAATTTTTTTTTGACAAAGAGCGGCACACTAGGCCTTTCTGTTATGAAAATACAGTTTTTCAATTTCAGATGGTTGAATACCGTCGAAACCCATTGGTTTGGATTTATTCAGGTCAAAAGCTTTTTCAAAAGATTTGTATGATGCGAGTGTGGTCGCTTGGTTTATGCTAGTGGAACGAGTGTTGAATGATGGTATAAGGCCCTAGCGGTTCAATTTCAAAAACTGATTGGAAATATTCGTTAAAAGTGTTGCAAATTACTTTAGGATGTGATGTAGTTGATTACTAGTTGTTTCAAGTTGACGGATGCGATCGTGTGTTTCTTGTTTGCTTTTGATGTACGAGTGGATTATTTTTGGGTCATATATGCTATTATTTACCAGTTCCATTTCGTTATCCAGAACGACTGTTTTAACTAATTTTTTTACTGCTTTGCTTGCTTTTTTATGCTGTTTGCGTAGAGTTAGCTTGTTTGTTTGGCTGGCTGCGATAAATTTGCCCCAGAGTTCGCTTTTCAATTTGATAGCATTTGCAGCATCTTTGGACACCCATATTTTGTGCTTGTTATTATAAGGGGTGGTCGTTGGTGGGACGTGTAATGAGGTTGCTTCGTTGAATTTGTTGATAAATATTTGATATTTTTTGGAAATGTTCAAGCCGTCGAAAGCCGAATGCCAGTCGAATGTTTCAATATGCGTAGAGATCAAGTTGTAGTCGGCTTTGCTCCAGATTAGACGCTTCTTGTAGACGTTGAAGGAATCAGGTATTTCGGGTTCTTTAGTTTTTAAATTGATTAGAGCTATACTTCTCTCAATAAGACAGTGTGTTTGGCCTTTAGCTGTGTGGCCGAGAGGATTAGCTTCTTTTATTTTCATTATTCGGTCTGGTTTGTTAGACAGGATCAAGTCAAGAGTATTTTTTGGAGGTTCCTCGCGAGTGATGCGATATTTTGGAAATATTATTAGCTCGGTCAAATGATTTTCTTCAAAACAATCTTGAAATTTGCTATCTGTTGGCTAATCGTTTTGTACGTATGCAACAGTCGCGATGCCACCTTCTACGTCAACATTTGAATACACAGTGTTACAGAAGTTGAAGTCGCCGTTTGCAAGTAAGGTTGAGCAGCCAATTGAGTTGCAATTGTCAGAGGCAGTACTTATTGAGCTTATTATTTCATCAAGTGTTAAGTCGTTCAGGTCGTTTATAGAGACAGCCTATTAAAATTAATTCGTCTTGAAATTTTAATTTAATCCAGACTTGCTCAATGGTGGTGCGGTTGAGTTAGTCAATTTTGGTGAAAGAACAATTGAGGCTTTCCTTTGTGTATATGGCCACTCCTCCTCCTCTTCCGATTCTGTTTTTTTTTAAACAGTTGGTACCCAGCTATTTTTGTGTCGGAGTTGTCGGTGAACCAAGTTTCGGCAATCAAAATTATGTGTAGTTGAAGTAAAGTGTCTATTGAGGTAATTTTGGCTCTTAGTTTATCAATTTTATGGCCATTAAGTGAGCAAGGTTTATTGGTCCAGTAGATGAGTTGTTCTGGTTTCTTTGCTTATGGTTGTGTTGTTTCTTGTAATTTTGGTTTTTGGCTTATCGGAAGAGATTTTTGGCGTATTATAATCGCTGTACGTTGTCTATTGTGGTTGTTTGGTGTTGAGTTCGTCAGCTATTTATTATTTGTTGAGTTGGGTACAGGAGTGTGTTGGGTATTGAAAGATGGTTTGCAGTTGAGTGCTAGGTTGTTTATTGGTGTTTATTGGTTTTGGTAACTTCTTTGATCTTGCTGCCTCGTATTACGAACAATGTTGTTGATTTTGCAGGTAGAGATGCATTTTGTTTTTTGCATTCAGTGCGTAGTTGCCATGCTAAGTTCTTTTCGACTGCCGTTAGGTAAGGGTTGACGAAGAGTGTGGCATAATTAGCTTGATTTGCTTGAACTCGAAAAAACATGCTGGACAATTTTAGTATATGGTTGCGGTCGCTTTCATTAGAAAGTGTGATGACTAGTGGTCCCGTTTTGGTTGGGTTGCCTGCAGAGTCGCGAGGCGTTAGGCGGAAAAAAGTAAGGTACTTGTATTTGTCAGCACCGATAAGGTCGAGTACTTTGTTAATTTCAGTTTCATCGTGTTGCTTTTGGTTGTTCTGGTCGGATGAAGTTGATTTGCATATTCCACGGATGACGATATTCTTCGATCGGGTTTCGCGTTCTTTTGATTCTTTGGCAATGGTACCTATCATGTTAATTTGTTGTTGGTCTTTTTTAGGAGATTTAGAGTTCTTGCTAACAGCCTGGTTCCACATGGTGGCTGTTGGTGTTTGTACCTGCTTGTATCTTGGTGCTGTGTTGTGTAATGATGGTTTTCAAGTTTGCGATTGTTAAATCCTGGGTGTTTATGATGGAGATCATATTTGCTAGTTCAGTCTTCTGGTTGTCTATCTGGCGTTCAGCAGCTACGATTCTTGCGGTGAGTGAGACTATTTGTTTTATGAGCTCATCACGGAGGGCTGCTACATGGGAGTTTACTGTTGTGTTGGCCATAGCAGTGAGTTTACGATTTGTTTTATTTCTCTAGGCAAGAACTTTTTGCGGGAACAATTTGTATTTTTTAAAATATTTTGTTTTTTAAGATACTTTGATGCTAATGTTTTGAGAATAGTTTTGAATTGTTTGGTATTTTGGTGCGGTAAATAATATATATATATACTTTTTTAATGATTATAATTTTTCCGTAAATATATTTATTAATTAATAAATAAGTTTCGGGTTTTGTCAGAAACACAAAAAAAATATATACAAAAAAATAAAGGAGGAAAAAAAAAAAAAAGGCTAAAGAATTGTTCTCAAAATTTATTTGAATAGAACAAAGAGATTAGAAAATATCAGGTGCACGCTGTCGTTGGCGATTTTTTAAAAACTATTTTTAAAAACGTTTGTTAAAAACTACTTAAAAAAACTGATAACAAAACTGATAAAAGACATAAAGACTTTTTAGTACTCTGTAAGATCTTACAGAGTACTAAAAGTCTTTATGTTATGTCTTATGTTATTAAAAAAGTCTTTATGTTACTTTTAACATAAGTTTAACAAAGGAAAGCCTCAATTGTTCTTTCACCAAAATTGACTAACTCAACCGCACCACCATTGAGCAAGTCTGGATTAAATTAAAATTTCAAGACGAATTAATTTTAATACGCTGTCTCTACAGACGACCTGAACTACTTAACACTTGATGAAATAATAAGCTCAATAAGTACTGCCTCTGACAATTGCAACTCAATTGGCTGCTCAACCTTACTTGCAAACGGCGAACATTCGCTTACATTCTTAAGAATGTAAGCGAACTGACGCGTAAATAAAATCTTGGTTATGAATATCTTATAATAATAATATATAGATAAATAATACAGATAATATATAGATTTTAATTAAATAAAAATTTCTACTATTGCTATTGTATACTATGAACTCTTATTTTTGAAATTATTTTTTTTTTTTTTCACAAAACTTTAGAGTACTATTGATACCTCGTAATCAAGTATAATGTAAACTAGCAGTAAGCAACCCGTAATACGGTTTATTAGTAATTAAATAATTGCTTACAGTTAACAGCAAAAAAGACTACGTTATCATCAGTTAAGTTCTTTTTAAAATCTGTTACAACACAGCAGGTACCATAAAAAGAAAGTCAAGTAAAACCTTCAAAAAAAAGGAACGAAAAATAATTACAATTTTTAATTACAAAGTATTATTTGCATTTTATTGTTGGTAGAATGAAGATATCAAGACTTAAAAAAATTGCTGTAATAGCCCAGTTCTATCAACACAAAACACATTAACAATATCGCATAGCATAAGATATTTGTAAGCACACATTACTGTCTCTCCAAAATGATTAAAAAAGAAAGATTATATAAAGGCTAGACAACTTAACGTAGTAAATAACGTAATAACGTATAACACCATAAATTAAGATATTTTATCAACTAAAATACTTGAGCTAAAAAGATTTTATTGATTACAATATTGAACAATTTTATCATAAAATACCAAGCAGCTCATAAAATTTTTTATATACATGGTCATTATCAATTGTGGCATTAATAAAACTTATATAACTACTTTTATTTTAACTAAAAAGTAATTATATAAGTTTTATTGATGCTCCATGTACTAATTCTCTTTTAACTCTTATCTAAGAGTAAACAAAATTATTTTTACCTTTATTATGTAAAGTTCTAGCTTCTCTTTAACTGTCAACTTATGATTAATAGAGTAAATTTCATTTCATTAAATTTACAAAATTAAAACCATGTTTCAACAGTAAGCAAACTAATCAAGTGATAACAAAGGCAACTAAAAAAAAAGAACATAATTACGTTTGAATTTATAAAAAAATTTAAAATCATTTAAATTTAAATAAACTATTTGATTTAAATTGTTTTAAAGTGTTTAAAATAAAATCAAATAAACACACATTAACACGGCTTGACACTGAATTCTGGCAAGTAAGTTTTCTGCTCGCCGAGCAGCATTTCTTATATTTCAACAACTTTTTTTTAAATTTTATTTTAGGTGCTCCAAGAAGTCCTTAAGGTCTTATCACAGAGCACCGTGGATAAGCATTTAATAGGAAGTTCACGCCTTCTTATTGATGTAAATAAATTTTTATTTTTATTTTTCGATAAAAGTTGTCTATCAAAAATAAAAATAAAAATTCATTTACATCAATAAATTGTAATTTAACAAAGAATCTAGACAACAATACATAATCTAAAAGTGTAAAAAATGAAGTAATATCACTCAATATATTTTACTCCAAAGTAATTAAAAAAAACCTATTAAACCTATTAAATCTAATGAAAATGTTAAATAAAAAAATATAGCAAACTTACTAAAATCAGTACCAGTTCTACTGCCAAAAAAACTTTTATTATTAACCCTTCTTATAGTAATAAAAAAATAACAACAAAGTGATCTGAAGTTACTAAAAATCACTTCACCTATTTTTTTTTGTTTAGGTTAATTGTCCAACTAAAAGTCTATAACTATAATAATGAGATAATGTAACATGATTTCTAATCAATGTTCAGGGTTGTGAACCAATTTGATTGTAGCACGTTCAGGGTTGTGAACCAATTGATTATGCCAACCAGCATCAACCCTTAGAAAAAATAGAGAACAAACCATAGGCTCTAAAATTTGGCAGACATACTTGATATATTTTAAAAGGATGACCTCTTGGGAAAATAACAACTTCACTGGAAGTAGGTGGAGCACCATCTTCACCAAAAAATACAACTGCAACTTCATTATGTGAAGGGAGATTATAGTGACGTCTATCGTGCCCTTTTTTCTCCCTATTTCAGTTCAAAGTATTTGCTGCTTGCCGAGCAGGATATCTAGCATTTGGTTGATTATTAATTTCATCCTGCCTCAGCCTATTTCTTGCATTTCTGTGACGACTATTTTCAACTTGCCTAATCACACTATCCTCATTTTAATTCAAATTATTTGCAGCTTGCCGTGCAGCATATCTAGCATTTTGTTGATTATTAATTTCATCTCGCCTCAGCCAATTTTGCATTTCTGCGACGATTATTTTCAACTTGCTTATTAACATTTCCATCATTTTCTAAACTAATAGCCACTTCTAGCCTTATATCATCCATTTAAACTTTACTTTTAATTGATAGTAGTAACAAAAAATCTGGAAAGAATCTTGAAGTTTGTGATTTTTTTTTTTTTACTTCTCTAAATTGCACACACACAAAGAATAATTTTTAAAACATTACATAGGAAATGAAAAAATATAAGTAAAAATTTTTTAAAAATTCACAAAACTTAATATTTTGTTCTTCTATACCACATAAATACATTATTTGATAAATAAAAAATGTAACAAATAAGTAAATAAGAAAAAAATTACATACAAAAAAAAGAAATCATTGTACCTGATAAATCTGATGTGATTTACCAGAGTAGTAGTAGTAGGCTTTTAGTGAATCTAAATATTAATTTTAGTGAATGATTAAATGCAGTAAGGTCTAATAATGAAATTAACTATGTATCATTTTTAACAGTAGACAACAACTTGAAGGTAAACCAAATGTATATCAACTCAAAAG
The DNA here is from genome assembly GCF_022113875.1 of Hydra vulgaris. Classification (NCBI taxonomy): domain Eukaryota; kingdom Metazoa; phylum Cnidaria; class Hydrozoa; order Anthoathecata; family Hydridae; genus Hydra; species Hydra vulgaris. The sequence continues at coordinate 54,294,506 of NC_061158.1, read as the reverse complement.
ATTACAAAAAAACAACATCACAACAACAATAGCATTCACCATAAGCTCATATAATATGCATTTAACACAACTCAAGAAACATAACATTCATATATAACAGAACATCAGTAACAACATTACGCAAAATGTTATTAAAATACATTATGTATTTTCAGAGTAATTATTAATAAAGGCTTGAAAACACCTATACCTAAAGCAGTAACAGTTTGACACGAAACACTGCTTTGTAACCCTTTGCAGTAAGTGACTTGGCTGGCTAGGTTGACAAATCTTTCTTTACATATTTATATATATAATAGAAACCTCTACAATTTCATCTGTTTAACAACTGAATTATGATTTATCACAACTCTGGAAAATTTTCTTTAAGTTTAAGTCTAAATAAATAAACAATTTATAAATAGAAATGGTAGAAAATGCTTACTGCTAGTATTTTTAGCATCTTAATAACTAAACAAAATAAACATAAATAAAAATGTAAGCAAATGTTTGCTGCAAATAAACAAACTACAATATCATAAAATAAAATAAACAAAAACACAATATCAAGTTTATATTTATGAACAAAATTAATTTATATCCTATAAGTTACTTTAAATAAAATATTTATTGAAAAGCCATAAAAGTTTGCGTGAAACAAAGTCAATTGTAACAAACAAATAATAAATAAAAATAAAAAATCGTTAGGGCATCAACACACAACAAATCTGATACAAACATTTAAAAAATAAATACAGCTTAATCTCCTTATTAAATATAAAAGCTTGCCTTGTGTAATTTCAAAAGTTTCAAAACTGTTTGCATTAGAGTATTTTACAGAATACAGAACCGTTACTAATATTGAACAATAGTAACTAACGGCATTGAACATTGAACATTGACTTCTAGCAATTATATTGTAGATATAAAAAACCGTTAAAAAACAAAACTAAAACAATAAACAAATCAATGCATTAGTTTCTTTTGATTCAAATGCCGAAACATAGGTTTTCAAAAGGAAGTTGTGACGTCATCCTGATTCAGACCGTCTGGCGTTCATTCATGGCGTTAAAATTTTATTTAAATTTTTAAATTTTATTTAAAATACCTCGCTCACTTTTCTGTTACTATTCAAGTATATTTATTGTTCCTTGTAAAATTATCATGACAATATTTTGAATGCTCCACTATTGCTGAATAATCCCATTTTCCTTTGTATGTATTTTTCTGATGTTAGTAAATGCGAGATGAGATTTTTAATATTGTTTCACCGATATAACAATTTTTGCAGGAGCATTCAAGTTTGTACACACCTGGGCAAGAATTTATAAAATAAAAAGGGGTTTAATTTTTATGGTAAGTATATGTTATAAAATTTTTAGTGATTTATTATATGGTGATATTGTTAAAGACTGATGTATAACCTGCTTTTTTAAAAACTTTTCCTAATTTCAGGCTAATTCCTGGAATCCACGGTAGAGATACAATATTTTTGATGAATTAGATATTGAATTTTAATATTTTGTTTTTTGTTAAGTAAATTTTCTTTAGTGGTTTTAATAGTAATTTTCCAGGCTTGTTTTTTTATAACCATTTTTACAAAACTATCAATTAGAAATAACAACTCTTGTTCGATATTATTATCAGAGCATTTATAATATGCCCTATGAACAAATCCTTTGAAAACTCCGTTTATAGTTTTGGAAGCAAGGCATGAGTTAGGTTTAATTTGGACGTTAATTATGGCATCTCTACGGTAAACTTTGAAATCATCCGTACCAGTTTTACTGTTAATAATGAATTTTATTGGAAACTATAATAGCATTACTTCCGTGAAACTGTAAAAAACACTCCGCAACATCTACCATAAGTCCTAAAATAATAGGTACAGAATCTTCTATTTTATAAACTTCGTGTGCATATAAAAAATAATAATGCGAAAGGCATAAATCTAAAAGTACTTTTATTTCATCAAACGTAAATTTAATGTAAGGATCATTTTCTCTCAATAAGGACAATTATTGCTACTTTACTGGGACCGAATGATTTAAATTAATGATATCAAAGGACACTTGGATTTCATTTTTTTAAATATTCCATGAATTAGCTAAGTTTATAAATTGTTGAGAGTTTTTTAAATGTGTATTGTTTTTATAGAGGATGGTTTGTATCATATCAGTTAAGAATTTCGAAATTTTGTATGTAGTCATTCCAATAGTGCTTACGATTACTCGCATCGAGTAGTTTTTTTCAGGCTAGTAGGCTTTTACGACGTCATACAAACGAGGTGGTATAGCATCACTCGCGTAAAGATCTTTTCGATTTATATCTAATAATTATATCTAATAATATTATAAAAAAATTTTTAAAAGATCTAAAGATCTCTTATATATATATGTATATATATGTATATATATATATATATATATATATATATATATATATATATATATATATATATATATATATATATATATATATATATATATATATATATATGTATACATATACATACATACATACCATACATAAATACATACACATATATATGTATATGTGTGTGCAATAATACACACTATGTGTGTTTAATACTGTACACACACATAT
>NC_061158.1:54201920-54286920 GCF_022113875.1 Hydra vulgaris | reverse complement strand
CATTATATGTAAATGGTATTACTTCTGCTCCTTCGTTACGCAAATAATTGCAAATGACATAGTCTATTTCGTTATAAAATATTTTGTCTGGGTTGAGCAAGTATGCAATTTTTAAAGGGCGTTTAATTGGTTCATATACAAAAGCACCCCAATCGGAAGAATATTTTTCACCTAACAAATGTTTGTATCGTACTGTCAATATATGAACATCTTCTGACGTTTTACATTTTGCTAAAAATTGCTCAAGAACATCACTTTCTTCTTTATCAATTCTTGTTTTTATCAAAGCTAGTTCGTTTTTGAGATCATTACTTAAATCCATTGTTTCGTTTCTCTAAAATTCAACTAAGTAATTTAAAATTAAAAAAATTATTCTTATAATCCTCTTACATACCCAAGAAATAATATATAAATATAAATATACTTATATAAATAATAGTTTAAATAATAACAACATAAATTAACAGTTTTTAGATCAAATAGAAATTTTGTTTATATAAAAGCGAAATATTCTTTTTACTATATTTTTACAATTAATGTTTTAAATAGATATAATCTTTTAATTAATTACCATTCTTTTAAATAATTACCAACCCAATATAAAAATAACCAGAACAGTAAAATTGCATTCTTTTTTTAGATAACCATAGTGAACAATGCTAAGTTTGAGGGTTTAGTATCAAACAACGTTAACTAGAAAATTTCATATTTTTTTAAAACAAAATTGCTTTTGATATATATTGGGAGAAAACCCATTATGTGTCATTTAAGTCTCTGATTGAAAATAAGGGACAATTATTTTTTTTTAAGTTCTTAATTAAATTTATCGTTTAAAAATAATTAACGGATTTAATGAATGAAAATTTTTCTTTACTTCTGAAACGTGCAATTTTGTAGTTGACGTTGTTTGACACTAAGCTCTTGAACTATCAAGAATTGTACAATGATCCAATATGTAATATCACGAGAATGTTTTCATCATTATCTGCGGAAAGCAAAGTTTGCTTTAAATAAAAACATGAGTGCTCAATTTTTTTTTTCTTTTATTAACTAAGTTTAAGATAAATCAAGAAGATTGAGGTGGTACCCAGCCATTATTTCTATTTTCTTATATTTTACACATAATAAATGCATTTGATGAATTACTAGCATAACATATAAAAATCTAAAACGTATTGCAAATATTTTTTTAATTTGATTAAAAAAAAAAATGCTGACTCAGCAAAAAAAGGTAAAAAAGTTAACGTCCCAAGAACATAAATATCTTAAGATTACGTCAATATTAAAGGTTGAAATTTTGCAAAATGTTATTATATTAGTGTAGCTTGTGCCTGAACCAAAAAATTTTTTTAAAATTTTAAACGATCGAAAACGGCAGACTTATTAGTATAAAAAAACTAATTTTAGCGATAAAACACTTATTTGATATGGTAGTTGTAGGTTGAGTTTAATTTTTTTTTAAGTTTTATTTTAGGTTCAGGCACTAAACACATTAATAAGAAGCATATCCTGAAAATTTGAAGCTAAAACAATGTTTTTTTATTGAGATATCATAGTTTTCCTACAGCTACTCATAAAAAAAAACAAAAATTCAGAAAAATCAGTTTTAAAATATAAATCATGTAGACGACATAAATCATCGATGTTTGAAAACAATATTATTGATATTCTAAAATTATTTTGGAAAAGAAATTTTTACTATTGAATTCTACAGGTTCAATTGTCTAAATAACTATTTTTCAAATTTTTCATTTTTTTTTTCATTTTTTACCAAAATAATGGCTGGATACCACCTTAATTTATTTACATCTCTAACATTTTGATCGCGGTCGACAACAGGTCGATCGCAGAACGATTATTTGTTGATCATTGTTAACAGTTAAAAATAATTTCTATCTTTTGTTTACCTTGAAGAGTCAGGAGTAGTTTGTTATTTCATTTGGTAGTTTGTTCTGTTTAAGCAAAAACAAACTCTTTATTTGCCCGGTGACTCAATAAAAAAATCAATGTTTTATTAGTATATGCTACAAAAAGACTTTTTATCAGTTTGAGTAAGGACAAATGACAAACGAATTTTATCAGTCTAAGCAAAGACAACATAAACAGTAAACATAAAGTCTGCATAAAAGTCAGCCAGTCAGCAATCCTGTTATTCTATTACCCTTGTTTTTAAGCGACTTGAAAAACTTTTTGAATGTAAACCTTTTTTTTTTTTGTAGTTTTTTTTTTGTAGTTTTTTAGGTGCTCACAGAAGTCCTTAGGATCTTATCACAGAACACCGTGGGAGATCTTTTAAACAAAGATTTGGCGATCATTGGTCTTAGGCAGGGCCGCCGAAAGCTGTCACGCCGACTGGGACAGCAGTCTTGATTGGCGCCCTTATTTATCAATTTTTCTTTATATTATATATGAAGAACCTTTTTTTTTTTAGGTACCTACATTTCATTTGGCGCCCCTTAGATATCTGCTGCCCGGGGCAAACTGTCCCGGTGGACTCCCTTCCTCTCGGCGGCTCTGGTCTTATATAATGATAGTTAATGGGAAAAGTTATACATAAATCTTAATTTTTAGATTAAATCGCAATTTGTATTTTTTATTAATCATTTATTCACCCAATTTTTATTAATCTTAAAGGATATAAAAGACGATATTGAAAATTTTAGTTATTTACAAATTATTAGCTAAACTTATAAATTACCTTTAATAATATACAAAAAGTCGAAGGTTAAAATGGTTAACTTTTAAATTTTCAAAAACTTTACTAAAGATCTTTAATCAATTGAAAAGAAGAATGGTTTAAGAGATTTTAATTCCACTTGTATATAATACTCCAGCGAACTGATAATGTGCCAAATCAGTAACTATGGCCTCTAAGTAAGAGTATTTTATACTTTTGGATTTCTAAATATAAGCGATAATTTGCAAAAAGTGCAGTTTCTTTGAAGAAGTACAATTAAAAAAAAAATATATTCAGATTATTTTTAAATGGAAATGCGAGTTTTTGTCACAATAACATTGATAAATGTATAATATTTTACAATAATCTTTCAGAAATCCACCATCAACAGTTTAAATTTTTTTTTTTTTGCCATATGAATTAATTAGAGTCGTAAGTCATAATTTAAATACAAATAGCAGGGGCAAGAAGAAAACATAATTGGTCTTATCACAAGCCCCTTAGTCTATACCGTAAATATAAAACAACAAAAATTAAAAAACATAACACTTTATAATATAAAATGTTTTTCTAAAGACTTAATAAAATAAAACTCATCGGTCCTAAAGTCCTACTTTAACTTTTTGTTTTTGTATTGGCTAAAAAAAATTAAAAAAAAAAACGAAAAAAAAAAGAATTAGTACGAAGAAACAATATTACTAAAAAGCATGCAAGCAAATACGCATTATCCCTTTTACACCAGCATATACTTTGAAATATATGAATAATTCTTATAAGCCATAATTTTATATATATAGTTTTAAAAAAAAAAAAAGAAAAGAAGAAAAAAAGAAAAAAGAAGAAGAAGAATTGTAGCAATAACAAGTCGCACAATCCTTTTCTAAGATCGTCAAGCCGATAATGACAAACCTCTAATTGTTCGGTAAGTTTCGGTAAGTAGCAATCATTAAACTTCAGAAAAAGCCGATAGCTAAGTCGTTCATCAGTTGTTTTTGCTTCAAGTTGTTCTTCAACTCATTAAGCCTAGCAATTGTTTTAAGTTCATTAGTTAATATTTTATTCCATAATTTTGGCCTTTTAGTAGAACCTAAAAATTCAGTCAGTATATTCAACCCAAAAGTTATTTTGCAAAATAACTTTTGGGTTGAATATAACTGTCATTTGAAAATCTGGTTAGATATCTATTCTGATTTATTTTGAACAATGGGTAAAATATTTTAAGAGATATATTTTTATTAATTTTTAACATAAATATAAGAATTTGATAGACATTTAATGGATAAACATTCGTTGTATTTGAATTAACAAATAATGCTTGGGAGTGTGTATAAAGGCCCACATTGGAAATGACTCTGACTGCATTCTTTTGTTTATTAAATAGTTTTTTTATTCTATTTTTATTTGTACTGCACCAAGCAATGTTTGCATAATTAAGATGGCAATGAATGAACGAGAAATATAAAAGCTTTAAGCAAGTTGGATTTAAAAAAGGTTTAGCTCTGCATAACAGGCCTACATTCTTTGAGATTATATTTTCGAGATATTGTATGTGATATCTTCACGCCATATTTTCATTAAGAAGCACGCCAAGAAATTTTAAAGTGGTTTCTCTTTTTTTGCCCAGATTGGCAATACAAAGTTTTGGAAGTTTCAAAGGAATTTTATCTCGGTCATGAAAACGATGGAAAAAAGTATTTTTTGTTTTAGTTACATTTAAAGATAATTTGTTTGCATTAAACCATTCAGTAAGATAAATAGGTCTTGTTTACTGACATAAACAGAATATTTATATCATTATGTGCATAAAATAAATTTGCGTCATCTGCAAATAAAATTGTATCTAGTTCAGCACAAGCTTTGCTTAAGTCTTTAATAAAAATGAGAAATAGAAGTAGTCCTAATATCCCTGAGGAACCTCACATGTTATGTTCATGTATTGTTTTCTATTTAACAAAGAGCTTTTAAACCACGCAATATTTATATGTTTAATACCATAGTTTTCTAATTTTGTTAATAAAATGTAATGATTGACAGTGTCAAAAGCCTTACTGAGATAAATAAATACACTTAATGTATATTTATTTTCATCAAATGATTTAAAGATAATAAGATGAACAATGATCAGTAGAGTGCCTCTTTTTAAACCCAAATTGCTTACTATAAAGAATATTGTTTACTATCTAAAAAATAATACAATCTTTTATACATGTGTTCTAATAACTTTGAAAAACATGATAGTATGGAGATAGGCCTGTAATAGGAGACTCTCCGAAAATCACCGAAAAGAAAATCACCGTCAATGACATTTCGTCAATCAACCGATTATAACTAATCTTGTTAAAAATTTTAAAGTGATTAAAGGAAACAAAGAAAATAATTTTTTGAGATTTATTGATAAATGTGATTAGTTTTGGTTAAAACGAAAAATATTGTAATTATTAGGGGTGCCACGAATATTCGGCAAATATTCGGTATTTGAGGTATTTGGCAACATTTTATACTACTCGGTATTCGGCCGAATCTGAATACTGAAAAACATGAAAAACTGAAAAACATGAAAAAATCACATTAGAAATAGATTATATTATTATATATTACTATAAATAATACAATTAAATTAATCAAAATAATCAAACAAGTTTTCAAAAATAAATATATTACTAAATACAAAATTCTATTATTAACAAATTTTTTTTATTTAAAACAAGTTTAATTCATAAAATCTCTCAATGACAAATTATGAAGAATGAAAACAATTTTTTGGCTTTTGTTGATAGAAAATGATTCCGCTTTTCCTCGTAAATTATACCTGCTTCCGAAAATAGCCGCTCACTATACACACAACTACCCGGAGAATAATAAATAAATCTTAAAAAATTCTGCTAGGCTTGGATATTGTTTTAAATGAGCTGACCAAGACTTGAAAGGGTCAGGATTCCGATCTAGGCAAACAGTTTTTATGAATAAATCAATTTTGTTTTCAGTTAAACCTTTCTGTTTGACGTTTTCATCTGTTTGCGTGTTTTCTTTAACAACCTCCTCAAAACATTTCCAGAAACTATTATGTATTTTTTTTCTTCCGAAATGGAGATGAGTCATCATCGATGCAATTATGCGCAACATATAAAACTTTTTTTCTTATTTACTTTTTTTATAATCTTATTTGTTTCGATCTTTGTGTCTTTACTTTACTTGTGTCTTTTACTTGTGTCATTGGAAATCAGTTTTGAAGCGCGGGTAAAAATTTGCAGCCAGGTTCTTGTCATTTTCATTAAAGTTGAACTGCGCTTTAAGTTCAAATTCAAACAAAGGCGTCATAGTTCTGTTGTTGTTTTTTTGTTGTTATTAAGGTGCCCCAGGAAGACTTAACGGTCTTGTCACAGAGCGTTAACCGCAGAACCGCATTTAGCCGCGGAAGTGCATTTAACCAGGAATTTTACGCCTCCTTCCTTACCGTGACGCAAAAATATGTCCAGAACCTGGATCTCCAGCTTTTTAAGCAAGCGCTTTAACCACTGCGCCACAGCCGCGCAAACTATATTTCATTGTTGATAAATTACCCGTTCTCTGCAATAGGTCAAAAAAAAAAAAAAAAATACATGGAGTACTATAAACCTAGTAGCTTTTAAAATATTTTTTTTAAAAGTTAAATTTTTCAAATTTTGTTTTCAAAGTGTTTGTTTTTTATGAGTTTTTTGTTTGTTTTTGTTTTGCGTTTTCTAAGACTTTGCATTTCAAACACGCCGTTAAAAAAAGTCTCTAAAAGTATAAATGCTATCATAAAAGAATTTTCATGATGGAATTTTCATCATGGAATTTTCAGGATGAAATTTTTAGAGAGTATTTATTTTATCAATATTTGTTTAGTTTAGAAAACTAGTTCTACATAATCATCAAACCTTTTACAACCAATAAATGCATTTATTAGTTCAAGAAGTACGAGTCATTTTTCAGTTCAAGAAGTAAAGAGGTCTTTCAGATAAATTAGTAACAGCTTATTGCATGTAACTAACAACGAAGTTGAAGTCAGCAGTGACGAATCTGAATACAGAAGTCAGTTTTCTTGAGGCTGAAATGAATGAAAACATTTCCAAAAACATTTCTAAAAGTGAAAATACGCTGTCTGTCATTAAAAAAGTCATTTGTCATCAAAAAAGTCAGAAAATTTGTCAAGTTTTTTATTTAAATTTACGTTTAAAATTGCGTTTTTATTTAAATTTAAAATAAAAACGCAAATTATGGTTACTTGATCAATAAACTTTAGTTCCACGAAAAATATAAGTTTTAGCAGAATAATTTTTTTTAGATAATATTTTAAATATTAGTAAAGATTTTCAGAAAACCACCGGATTGCGCTATTAATTATAGAGTCACAGGAATTGTTAAATGCAGGGGTTGCATGGTCACGCGTAGAGGTCATGAACGGAAGTTGCAAATTTGTTGAAAATGCCTCATACTAAGATACTAAGAATTCATTTTTACGGGTATGAAAAAACCGGTAGTTTTCAACCGGTAGTTGAAAACTACCGGTTTACAACTCTTTATAACCGGTAAACTAACTTAACCCGGAAATTAAATTAAAAGAAGAAAAATTTAAAAATTTATTATCAGTTGATCGTTTGAAACAGTTTAGTAATCATCAAATGCTTACTCAAATAAACACAGTTCATATTTGATAGAACACACATACATTCAATTTGCAAGTTTAACAGATACTACAATTTTATATACATTTATATACATATAAGTATATATTAAAACCCTGAAAATAAAGAAAAGAAATCACACAAAAGAAATAAATAAAAGAAATCACAATAAATATAACATTATACAAAATTAATTAATTTTTATATTTAAAACACATTATTTTAGACAAGTTTTTATTATTTATTTATTTATGTACTTATGTATTGTTTTTTTTTTTACTACAGGGAATTCTAAAGCAAAGGGGTTTTCAATATAAAGACCTCACAAACTCTGAGCCACAAAATTCTGAAACTTTTGGTTTGTAATCTTGCGAAGAAATAATCTATAAAGATTGCGAAATTCTATTTGCTGAATTTCATTCATTTGTGTATTTTTACACTTGGAGTAACAACAACTAATTACAAAAAAAAGTTACTTTTGTCCAGTATGAAGCTATTCTGCCCCACTGTGCGGCGGTATAATAACTTATTGTTTGAAATTTATGAATCGTGTTTCTTGTTTTGTTCCCTGTTTATTTATAAGTTTTTGCAGGATTTATAATGGAAAAATCAAGAATACAAGTGTCTGGAAAATCCAGGAAGAGGAAAATAAACCACAGCAAATAGAGCTTAATTAAAGTTGAAAAAGTCAAGGGAGCTGTTAATTTATATGAAAGTATCTCCCTGCTAAAACTGTTAGTAAAGATTACAGGTATAAAATAAAGCATTAAGTTATAACATTATTACCTAATAACATAGATATATCTATCATCAATAAATGATTACTAAACATGCATCATTCCTATGGAAGGATATATGTTTGGCTTAGGTTTATGTACTTAATTAATTCACATAGGAGTAATACATGTTTAATACACATTCACATCGGAATGATGCATGTTTAATAACCATTCCTATGTGTTTTGTATGCCCAATTAGCTCCAATTATTTGGATGCTATGTGGGCATTTTGGATAGGATTATTTTGTTGATTAATAACTTTTGTCGAAGAAGTTTTCATTTGAAATATTCATTAAAAAAAAAAAAAAAATTAAACAGTAATTTTTTTAATCATGTATGTTTGCTTATTTTATCAAAGTGCAAGAAATTACACTGTTTTGAAACAGTGAATGCAGATTTCAGAACGGAAATAATTGATATGTTTGACAATATGGAAACTAAAAATAAACAAGACGTTTATTTATCTGGTTGAATTAAAGAGATAAATATTAAAAGAAGACATTAATAATGATATTTACATGCACAAAATAGAAAAAAAGAATTAATAATGATATTTACATGCACTCAGCATCTTACAGGTCAGTATTATTATTCCTGATGCGTCTTATAAAATGCGTACAAATCTTTATCACTCTTAATAAAAATTTTTCAAATTTGTTTTAGATAAAATCCTTTGATAATGGTCTTAGCAGTGAGATTTGTATGAAAGCATTTTTATCAATTCATGGTATTTCTCATCCTCCACTGAGACGTATTTAAAATAATATCACAAATACAGGATTAGCCCCGAAAGATAAAAGAGGAAAACAAAAAAATTGCCCATATGCTGTACCTGATCAAAGAATACAGCTCATTCATTCTCATAACAATCCTTCAAAGGCCGTCAAAGCCATTATTCTTTTAACGAAGATAAAAATGTAAGATACCTTCCAGATAAATTAAGCATAAAAAATTTGCATTAACACTTTTCACAATTTTACAAAATTCAACTGAAATATTATACATACAATAGAATTTTTACATCCAAATACATTCTATCCTTTGGATCTCCTTGCAGCAATACATTTTTATACTGTGATTTTGTTAAAACGAAACTTTATTTTAACAGAACCAAAAAGTTTTTTATTTTCCTGAAGAAGACAAATGAAAACTTCATTGTTTTTCAAATTTGCATTTGCCAAACATGGTTGAAACTGCTGTGTTCTATTCTAGTTAGTTATGGTACAATATATTTGGAATACATGAATTAGCCCAAAATAATGTGTCCATGTGTTCTTATTATGAAGGAGCGGCAAAACGTGGTCAAAATAATGTAACATCAGTGTTGCTTCACTGGTTAAATCAATATTTGCTACAGGGTACAAAAACCATGTATATTTTGAATGACGGGGGTTCTGGACAAAATGAAAATTTTGTCATAATTTGCTTTTAGTATTTGATAGTATATGTATTTAAGTTTATAAATTGATCGAGTAATTCACATTTTTCTATAAAAGGCCAGTTCTTTTTTGTCGAATGATGCAGATTTCCATCTGTTTAGCAATACAAGAAAAACAATTTTCGCAGATATCCTTAAAATTGGGATAAGGTTGTCATAGACTTAAGGAAATCAAAAAAACCTTTTAAACAGATTAAAAATCGTATTTAAATAATACTGTATTTTAGCTATAATATTTCAGTTTTTTTATAATTTTTTGTATTTTATACTTTGTTTTTTATTTCTCCTTTTATAGTTAAATTTCTCCACTATTTGAAGCAAAAGCAGTCAAAGTCCAAATCTTTTAGAATAACATCAAATGTCACATTGACTTTTAATCAAAATTTAATTATGCATACTTAATTAATAATGTTAGTTAAACTTATTCAGTGCGCAGAACGGGTTTCTACGATTTAACATTTAAAAGATAATAATATATATTAGTGGAGCCATTAAATTTAATTTAAATTCTCTCCTGAAAAATATTGTTTGTGACATTTGAAGTTTTCATTTCAAAGTGTTTGGTGTTACATGCTTGGCCCGGAAATTTACATTTCTAGTAATTCTCCCGGACATTTACATTTCTAATAATTCAATTTATCAAAGCTTGTTTCAATAAATGTCCGCATTTTTTAATAAATAACAATTTCAACACATTTGTGAGAGCTGGTAGAATAGTTAATAATTGGTAGCTAAATTTACCTGTCAATTTTTTTTGAAAAAAAAAAAATCGGCAGGTAAAATTATTTTTTTTGAAGTTTATATCTTCAATAATCTTGAAGATGTTTCCTGATACACTGTAAATAGAAAACTTATGGAGAAGACCAGTATTCCAAACTTTATAAAGAACTTTAGAAATGTTAAGAGTAAATACCTTAACCTCTCCACATCTATCTAATGTACGATAAAATTTATCGGTTATTACTGTTAGCAAATCAGCTGTGGAACGAGAAGATTGAAATCCATAATGATAATCAGAAAGTAAGTTATTAGATTCAAAATGAGAGATTAAGTGATTGTTAATTAAAGACTCAAAAACCTTGCTTATGATAGGAAGAATACTAATGGGATGGCTAAACGAGTCAGATAAACTTGCTTATGATAGGAAGAATACTAATGGGATGATAGTTAAACGAGTCAGATTGCTCTCCAGAGTTTTAGAAAATAATAGCTGCCGCTTTCTAGCAAGTTGGAAAACATGACTCTGATTAACACTTGTTAAATAGTTTTGAAAGTATAAACAACAGCTCCGGAAAACACCTCTGCAAGACTATAGAAAATATGTTATCCGGACTGTAATTTGTAAAAGAGTCTAAGCAGGAAATCATTTAAGATACAGAAGTTGGAATAATACGAATATCAAGCAATGAATCAACCTGTTTGTCGGCAATATTAGGTAGAACTCAACTAGTGGAATCAGAGATAATATTGATAAAAATTTCTTAGCAAATCATTCAGCTTTGTCTTTAGGTGAGATGAAAAAATCTGAACCATACAAGGGAAGTGTAATATCAGATTTGCCCTTATTATAGATAATGTTAAAGATTCTCCAGAAGTTCTCGAGAGTCTATTTTTTGAGATAGAATACGAGATTTTTTGACATAAGAACAGCGAGCTTTGGCGTTAAACAAAGGATTTTTACAATCTTTTCTAGCAATAATAAACAAACGTCTGTTTTCTGGAGAATTATTTTGCTGATAGATATGGAAGCGTTGGTTCCGATTGAAAAATGCATCAACAACATGCGAAGAAAATCATGGAGAAGAGTGAGGCTTGGCTTGGAATTGTCGAGAGGGAAAAAACAATTTCATGCTAGCCTGAATCCAAGAAGTTTAGTAAGGCAGCAAAAAGACAAAAGATTTCTACCTTAGGGCTTTTACGAAGAAAATCATGGAAAGAGAAGCACAATGATAGGGGGATTCTGATGATAAAGAAAAACGAGTTAATGGTTTTAGAGAAATCAAACTGAAATCAGAAGTACCTAAGGGTGAATGTGGAGAAACTGAGGGCTAACTCGAATCAGAAACAAGATATAAGTTGAATAGAGAAGGTAAATGATACGGATTGTCTAGAAAGCGAGTTGAAAAGTTGACTGTTTGTTTAAAGGTTGAGAAAGACGAGAGTAGTGGGTCATATCGCCTGCAGAGTCACTGACACTAGGGCGAAGCTATTCAGTGTGATGAGCATTAAAGTCACTAATAACACCGATATTAACTGAAGGATAAATAGGAAGGTCTTGGTCAATTTGATTAAAAATAAAATCAAAAAGAGTGTAGGCTTGTGATGGATGAGAACAAAGAGATTGGCAATAGAGTGAACTGGTGTTAAACGAAAGCACACAAAAGAATAATATGTGGATTAAACCCTAGTTTACCGACAAATCGGAGAATTATTAGAAATGTAAATGTCCGGGCCAAGCAAGTAATACCAAATAATTATATTAATAATACTAATTTAAATAACAATGACTTTATTCGTTAATCAAGCTAAAGTAACAGCAAAAATAATAGCATTTATAGTTGCTTTAACAGTAATAGTAGCAAAAAAATAACAGTAATAAAAATAATAAATAATAGTGAGAAAAACAATAAAGTTTTTATAAAAGTAGTAAGAAAAAAAAAAAAGAAAAAAAAAAATTAAAGAAGTTATTTTTTATTTTAATTTGTTTAAATTTATTTTGTTTTAAACAAAGAAATGAAGATAAATTATTTTGAAGTTATGATTTTTCAAACTCATTCACAATACACATAAGACTTCAATTCCATTCACTGATGCACTGATGTGTAATTGAATACTTACCATACCTCAAAGTTTTATAGGGAGGCACACTTAGTTTTCTATTATTGATGTACAACAACAACAACAACAAGATATTTATTTTCCTTTTCAAAATTTACATATAATCATATAATAACAATAATAATAATATTATCTATAATAATACAAACAATACAGTTATAATAAAATATAACTAATAAGAAAATTTGAAATTTTCTTATTAGTTATATTTTGAAAAGAATTGTTTCACTTAAACAGAAGCCTGATCAAAGGAGTGACACAAAATAATTATAACAATAATAATTAAAAAAAAATAATATTATCAATAATAATGCAAATAATATGATAACATGTGTCACTCATGATCAAAATGAGTGACACCAATTAGTTATAACAATAAGTATAATAATAAAATAATAATAAAGATAACAAATATGAACCGAAAATCGCTAAGAAAAACCAAAAACAAAAAAATTTACAACAAAGATTACAAACAAAACATAAAATTACGGTTAATTAAATTATTACGTTTTGTACTTTTGATACAAAACGTAATAATGTAATCAGCCGTAATTTTATTAAAATAATAATTTAAAACCTCTAAGACAAAAACTTAAAATACACCAGCCCAGCAGTTACGTCATCACTATTGCAATGACGTAAACACAATTATAGAATGAAAAATGATTTAACGAATGTCACCATCAAAGAAAAATGATTAAATTTGTTATAAAAATAAAACAAATAAGAATTAAAATGTTTTGTTAAATATAAATTTAAAATATTCAAAAATTAAAATAATGCATTTTACCAATTGCAATGACAATAATATTAACAATAATTATAGCAATAATAATTATTAATATTAACAATAAATATTAATATTAACAATTATTAACAATATTTATAGCAATAGTAATTAATAATCTTAGCGATAATTATTACAACAATAAAGTAAAAATATAATATTATAAAGTAAATATTAATTTTTAAACAACAATTTAATATATAAGTACAGACGGGGAAATTACAAACAGTATATATTGACAAAATGTAACAGCCTACCATACGATACAAACATTTATTGTAAAAAAATAATTCATAATATTAAAAGAAACTAAACTTTTATACACAAGAATATGGCATTATAATGACATATATGAAAGTATAATAAAAATAATAAAAGTAATCTAATAATAAATTGTAGTAATATAAATAAAAAAAAATGTAATATTTAAAATAAGATAAAAAATAATAGATAAAAATAAGAACTATAAAAATTATCTACTCTTTTAATAAACTGATCTTTTCTTCTTATCTTCTTATTAACTTATATATATATATATATATATATATATATATATATATATATATATATATATATATATATATATATATATATATATATATATATTTAACACCAGTTCACTCTCTCTCTCTCTCTCTCTCTCTCTTTATATATATATATATATATATATATATATATATATATATATATATATATATATATATATATATATATATATATATATATATATATATATATATATATATATATATATATATATATATATATATATATATATATATATATATATATATATATATATATATATATATATATATATATATATTAGGGTGTGTCATACTTTTTTTTTTTTGAATTTCGACTCGCATAATTTAAAAAAGGGTGAAGTATAATATTACAAGTTTAGAACCGTCAACAAAAAAAAAAAAAAAAAAGTTTTAGCTACCAGGGAACCAGAGACACTATTTTACCAAAAACCCTGGGGGAGGGGGAGGTATGAACTTAAAAAATTGAAATATTTTTAAAAAAAAACTTACAAAACGCAAAAAAAACGTCATCTCTATTTAAAAAAAAAAAAAAAATTATTTGTATAAAAACAACTAGAGTGGTTTGCCCCCCTCCCACTACCTCCCACTAAAACTGTAAAATTAGGTTGTTTTGGAATTAAAAATAAAACATTCATATATATCCACAAAACATCTACTGGCACATTAAAATAAAGTACAATAAAGATTATTTCTTAAACTTTGTCAAGCCAATAAGGTTTTGTTTAGATAGATTTCGTGACATCAACTTCTGTGACAACTCTTGTCCT
Source organism: Hydra vulgaris (assembly GCF_022113875.1). NCBI lineage: Eukaryota > Metazoa > Cnidaria > Hydrozoa > Anthoathecata > Hydridae > Hydra > Hydra vulgaris. The sequence continues at coordinate 54,272,440 of NC_061158.1, read as the reverse complement.
TTAATCCAACCATCTCTTCTATCTTCTGTAAAAACATTTTCGCAAGCCTGAGTAACTTTTTTTACACATCTTTCGACAGCTTGAGTGTGGCAACACCAGTTTGGTACAATCATTGGTTTAAAAAAATACTCTTTGATGTCTTTAGTTGTTATGCAACAAGTCAAAGGTGGTTCAAAAGCTTCATTCCAATTAATAAGGTCCTTGAGACAAATTGCTTTAATATTGATATCTGGTGTCCTTATTGGTCTAACAGATAGATCTCCAAGTTTTACATTTTCATCACCTTCTCCTCTTATTTCAAGAATTTTGTTTACACTGAAATCTCTCTCCTCTTTATTTTCAGAACAAAGCATAGTTTGAAGAATAGATTCAGAGAAGGCATACCAAGCAGATCGCCTAATAGTTGGAATGACCATATTTTGAATATCGAGTGACTGGTGTTGAAGCAACTTAAGCTGGTAAAGAACATGTATTGGTCCTTCTGTCCAACTATATTTAACTTTGATGTTAAACCAGACAGGAAAGTACACTCCTACAATAAACTCGACTAGTTTAAGAAGGTTTTGGGCTGCATCGCCTTGAAGACCATGATGAGATACCCAAATTCTACATATTCTATTGGCTGTTGTTAGCCATCTGGCCATGTTAACAGGGCCAATTTCCAGAAGTCCTAGTTGCTGAGGAACATGACCACTGCGTATAGCTTTAACTATTTGATAGCCATAATACTGATCTGTTGAAAAGTCTTTAACCACATCATTACTCAAGTTAATTAGAGACTCACCAGTTTCCACTCTACTAAAAAAAGGGTTAATTTCATCAAGTAAGCTTCCAATGGGTCCACTCCATTTTGTACCGCTTTTAGTTTCTCCGTCTAACAATTTAATTAAACGTTTGAGTGGTAATTTATTGGTATGTAGAGCGCAGACAATCCAATTTAACTTTCGCCCTAATTTTAGCTCCATAAAGTGCATTACTCCTCCATCCCAACCAGTTACCAAATTATGTTTTAAACTAATTACGGGAGGCACAAATAAAACACTGGCCATGATCATATTTGAGGTCATCCACACACCCATTTTTGAGGGTGAGGAACAACTTTGTATTTCATAACGAACTCTCTATCCGGCCCCTCAACCCAGAAATAATTATTTGAAAGCCCCCGCGACCACGGGCGGCCTCCAGCAACCTTTGAGGCCAACTTGACATAGCCTATGTCACTCCCTGGTTCATGAGGATTATCCATACCAAATTTCAAGTTTCTAGGACCAACGGTCTGGCTGTTAACTGAAAACAAACAAGCAATCAATCAGAATTGACAAATATATATAAGATTTAGTAATCCATGGCTTGAATTGACGCTTGTAGCTCTTAATACTAATTTTTTTTAGTAGCACATGACAATCGAACAACAATTTTGTTTCAGAAACAATTGCTTCAAAACTGGAGTTAACGTCGTTTTTATTGGTAATAAAACGACGTCATTCCAGTCAACTTTTAATAATTTCGATTTAAATGATTCTTTATTATAGTTTTTAAAGCTCCAGTGGTATAAATTATGACTGCGAGTTATAAATAATTTTTTGAAATTAGGACAAATAAGAAATTGAGGTAAGTGATCAGAAATAGAAATTTTTAGGTTTCCAGAAATATTTGGTTAGTGGTTGCATTTGAAAAGATATTATCATTGTTGTTGCAGAATAGTTAATAACAGTCGTTGGTAGCGTAAAAAATGTGTGAATATTATACTATAAGAAATAAGTAAGTTTAAAAATTCAGAAGTTGCAAAGTCAATGTTTAACTGTATCAGATCCATGTTAAAATTGCAAGTGGAAAGACAGATTTATTTTCAGTTGATATTTTTTGGAGAAGGACAGACCATTTATTATTAAAGTTGTTTACGCCTATGTTAGGGTGTCTACATATGCGACCAATAAAGCACAAATAGTACTCAGTACACTATTTAATAGTCCAAGCAATTGCCTCAATACTATTAAAAAACCCTAAGCCGTAACAAAGGGCTCCAAATGTGGCCTCAACAATGTACACCAAAAGTGCAAACAGGGATACCATCCATGCGCAATATGGCACTGTTAGTAATCTGATATTTTACAGCTATTGATGGAATCAGTCTCCCTGAGAGCAACGACAGAGTTAGGGAAACCTGACTACCAGCCAGCCTCAAAACTATAAAACTGAATTTTAGAGATGTACCCTCATTTGGAGATAATAAAAAGAGTTGCCTTGTCATAAAAACAGAGACACAAGCAAAACCGATGCATTGAGTCAAGAAGATACAGCATTTGATAGCCTAAACTGGAAACAATTTGTTATAAATACATCTGCGCAGCCTAAGAGATGAGGAAGGGGTGCGAGGCTGTTGAACAGATAGATTCTGTTTAGCCCTTAAGTCTTTGCTTAGGAGTTGAAACGCATCCGGCCGCTGTCTTCTACAAGACAGTAGCCGAATGCATTAACGTCTGCTTAAGATGAGCATTTTTATCGAGACACCATTTCTAGTCTTTACTCAACAAAAAGCCCAAGACAGGTGGTGTTTTTAGTCGTAGTTGACTTCTCCTAGCTTTTGCCTATAATTATTGTCATACAATTAAAAGTATAATGATAAAATTTAAAATTTTATGATGTAACTACAATTTTTTTTAATGTTTGTAATTCTAAGATGGTTTGTGTATCTTTTGAAAGCGAATTCAACAGAATGCTGTATATTGCAAGGAAAAACCCAATTAGTCACCAACTATTATTATAGACAAAATTTGGAAATACATGGAAATGTTTTCAGTTAAATGTTATTCAATACTTTTTCTCTGTGTGAATCAAAAGTTGTGCGTTAGAACAAATTTCCAGGTTTTTTTTAAAGAAAAGACTTGCATATCTTTCAAAAAAAAAAACGTGGAGGACGATCAAAGAAAATATGCGTTATTAAAATGTGTTTTTTTTTTCTTTATTCAAGTTCACTACATATTTCTTTTGTTTTTGTATTGAGACAAAAAATATCAAATTTATCAGATAGTTAATCAATCTATAAATTCTTTTAGTTATGAGCTTAGTATAATCATGTTTCTTAAATCTTTAATGATAAATGACTTATTGTTAGCTCTTTGGATTTTAATTTTCGTTGGGAAATATAGACTTTACTAAAATAACCTGAAAATATTCTAAATAACATAATTTTTTTTATGAGATAAATTGCAGAAAGTAGGAAATTGTATAAATACGGTGATGATGGTTACTGATACCCTTACAAACATTCTTGTAAGGTTGAAAGTACATTATTCTGTTTATAAAGTTGAGATTTATACACAAGGGTTTTACAATTGATTTAAAAGCGAGTTGTTTAATTAAATAATTAAATCGGCACAGGTGAAGAAACCCACTCATTTTTTTATGATGGTTACTGATACCCTTACAAACATTCTTGTAAGGTTGAAAGTACATTATTCTGTTTATAAAGTTGAGATTTATACACAAGGGTTTTACAATTGATTTAAAAGCGAGTTGTTTAATTAAATAATTAAATCGGCACAGGTGAAGAAACCCACTCATTTTTTTATTATGAGGTTGTAAATTTTATTTCTGAAGAGTATATATATTTGCATGTAAAATTCAAAGTTTTCTCAAATTATTAAATAACTACATTAAAATACGAAAACATAACAATAAAATAAATAGATATAGTAAGAAACAAAACAAGATTTTTTTAATCTTTTTTAAGTCATATGGTGTGACTTTTAAGTCAGCAAATACTGTTTAATAATCTTCAACTCTTCCTTTCTCTGATTTTTTAATGACATTCATGACACAGAGGTTAAAAATAACAGTTAAACAAAACGACAATAAATCAAAAAAGCCGATACGGTGGAAACTAATTTTTCGAGTAAACTCCAATAAAAACTCGGCGCACTCTGTGCAATATAACCCATTTTTTTTGCGTCAATTTAAAAATTTTTAAATGCTTTTTGCCAACTTAAATATAATAGTATTTAAATATAAAATTTACTAAGTAATAATATTTTTTGATAATGATAACTTGAAAAATTTTGACATAATATGATTTGTTATTATTTTATTTACGATTTTAATATATTGTTCAACTAAAAAAGCGCCGAGCTAACTAATATAGAAATTAGGTGTTTTCGATAAATAACGTCACGTTATAGGAAGAAGGGGGAGGGGTTAGTGACTAATATTAAAATTGTTACTGAAGATTTAAGATATTGTAACGAAGGAAGGGTGGAGGGGTCAGAAGCGTTTTAAACTTGCATTATGTGATTTATCGACAACCCTTAGCATGAAAAGTTAAAAACAACTCCGACTCCAAAGCAAAATTTTTGAAAAATTCTTTGTATTCTTTAAAAAATATTACGCGACAAGTTAAAAAATTTATTTTTGTCAAATTTATGAAAAGTTCTTTGAGGTTTAGTATGAATATAAGGTTTATTGAATATTTTTTACATGTTCGAGAAATACAGAGAAGTTTTACTATTGGAGTTGGAGTCGCGATTTTGTATAGCAACTCTGATTCCGACTCCGCTAAAAATGCCGCGGTTTATTGAATATTTATTACGTGCTCGAGGAATACAGAGAAGTTTTACTATTGGAGTCGGAGTCGCGATTTTGTATAACAACTCTGATTCCGACTCCGCTAAAAATGTCGCGACTCCGACTCCACAACCCTGCTTTTCTATTATGAAGTTGTAGTTGACATTACCTTAGCATTAAACTATAACTGCATAGCCTATATTTCTTTTGAAAACTCATTATCAACTTACTCTTAAAAAAGATGCGTCTAACATGAGCTGACGTTGGTGGAACAAAAATAAAATATTGTCAAATATCTACGTATGTATATTTTTTCTCATAAGTACATCTGAGATATACCATAAGTATAGTACATACCATAATATGGTATATGAAAGTTTTGACTTCTTCTGCTTTTTTTTTTTTGGTTTAAAATTTTTTTTAATGGTTATATGTTATATACTTTGAATGTTTATGTTGTAAACACTCAATGTATATAACATAACAATGTATATACAATATAAAAAAGTTTAAAAATTAAAATAAAAGCAAATGGTGAAAAATTTTCAAGACTAAGAGGACTTAATCAAGAAATTTATTTTGTTTACATTTAAAGTTTATTACATCTATACTTTTTTACCGCTGAAATAGGCATTGAACCTTTTCTTTCCGTCTAAAGCTAGCAACGCAATTTAGTATTCATGTTAAATAACTGATTTAAAAAAAACTTATTGCAGCAATCGACGATAAGATTTTAAGTTCGAAAAGTTTTTTTTATACAAATGGTTAAGCAAGTCACACAAGTCATAATTTTGCGACGCTCATGTTTTACTTTTTAAATTACAAGCAATTATATTTTTACAAAAAGAGTTTTACTGATAGAAAATCTGCTGGAAATACTACTGGTTACTTATAAAATTATAAAACAAAGTTCAAATGATTTATTAGCTACGCCTGATTTGTATTAATAAATTTACAACTTTACTATGGTTACACGAACGAAGTTGGTTACAATCTGATTTGTAATTTTGTCAAGCTTAGGAGTTTTCTATTTTTTTTTTATTGTAATTATTTTTAATTGAACTTTAAATTAAAATAAACTGTTTTTGAAACGTGCCTTTTCTAAAGATAAAAAAACTGTCTAACGAACTCCACAATTTTTGTGCTGTCGTAAGGTTTCCCGGCAATATTATCTAAAAGAATGGCTTCGTCTATTTCATTAATTTTTCCATCTTTTCTAAAAATAGGAAGATAAATTTCACGCAGTTGTTCTTCTAATATATCTACATGACCTTGCATAGTTAATATTTTGTTTCCAAATGAAACTATTTCATTTTGGCATTGTTCTGAAGAACCCAACAAAATGGCGTTTGATGGTAAATCAATTACTTCCTCCTCGTGCATTTTAACTAAACGCATGAATTTTTCGCTATGAAATACGTTACTGTAATACTCCATGCTCTGAAGACTGCTAAAAATTTCAATATCCGTTACGGAAATAATGAATCTTCCTACTTTGTTTTTAACCACACGTGCTCCTAATGTTTTGCAAATTAATTGATGTCCAAAACAAAATCCAAAAAGTTTTGGAGCGCTTTGAGATTCCGATTGAAACTGAACAACCCTCTTGATAAATTCGGTTAGTTCCCATATCCATTTAACTTCATCATTAGCAGAACAATAAGAACCTGTTAAAATAAATCCTAAATAACTTTTGATCATATCAAAATCAGGTAGATGTCCAGACACCGCCTTAAAATATTCCCAATGTTCAACTTCATCTTTTTTAAAAAGATCGATGTAAGCTTTTCCATTTTCATCCTCTCCATGGTATTCATCGCATACAATAATTGCAACTGTTTTTGACATTTTAAATATAAATATGCTTACTTGCAGACTTGCTTATTATTTTCTGCTTATTTTATCTACTCAACGAACTTGATTATATTATTAGGAACCTTTGATAAAAAAAAAGGTGAGCAAATGAATGTATAATCCTTAAACAATGTTATCGTTTTTAACAAAAATAATCCTTGATTTAAACAAAACAAGAATTTTTAATTGTGGAAGTAAGTCATTTCCTAAACTTAATATTGATCTATATGGTCTAATCGCCCCAGTGTTAATTTTTTATAGCTAATTGCCCTAGTATTAGTAGCAACAGTAGTAATTGTAGCAAAATTATTATTAATGAAAATAATAATATTAGAGTGAATACACATAAGCAACCCAGTTGCCAAACGTAAAACTTCCCAATAATATGGAATTTATGTGGACATCACATACATGAGGTGCAAATTTTTCTGACAAAGCAGTGAAATAATATTTGTGCAAAAGTGAAAACTTTTCCTTAATAGCTAAAATATTGTTGCATTAATGGTACATTATTGAGTATCTTGGCCAATATCAGACAGGATATGCGATAATGCCCTAATAATGGTAAATAGTATTGCGCAAATATTATCATACCTATTTAGGCAAGATATAACATGCCGATAAAGCTCCAATATTGTTTGTCCAGTATTAGAATGATATTATTGGGGCCGTATTAGCATGTTTATATCCCCCAATATTGACGCATTAGCTCGTTAATATTGACATTTTCACATAGTTGTACGCATATGTAACAAAAATTGTTAAGAAAGTTAATTTTTTCTTTTGGCTTTTAGATGGTTTTTAACTGCAGTAATTATTCTAAAAAATTTGTAAAATTTTATATTACCATAATGAATCAATAATAATAAAAGTTATAAAAATATATGATTTTTGTTGCGTTACATTTACTTATAGTTTTAATTGGTCAAGTTATTTTCCTTTTTAAGTTTTTATAAACCCACAAGTAAAAATGTAATAAAATGAGAAATATCAGTGGCGTTGCCGTAGTTTAGGTCACACTATGTAATAAAGTTTTAATGTCCCCGCTCTAAATTTGCACTAGAAAAGGCGACGATAAAGATTTTTGGGGAAATAAAAAGAAAAGGGCTTTCAAAAAAAGTTAAGGGTATACAAAATACAATCTTATAACCTTGAATAAAAGACGACAGACAGAACTTAAAAACTATTAGTTTAGGTCTAACGCAAAATAAAGCTAACATGAGCATAAATAATTCTGCCAGATTTGTATTTTTCATTTTGGTATCACCCTTATGAGTCAGATTGTGGTGGTGACGGCCCATACCCCCTAGTGACACAATTGCAAAGCATTATTTTGTATTTATAAATTATAATTACTTATTTAAGAAGATTGCAATAGTTGTTCTTTTTCATTATAAGCTATGTTACTTCTAGCTGTTAAGGTTGTTTATTCAAAGTTCTATATTTTTTACAATGCACGTAAATTTTATAAACGTTGATATATACATTAGGTTGATAATATTTTTTTAAACTTTTGTTTAGCCATGGTGCCACACAATAAATTTTAGACTAAAAATTAAAAAAAATCTTAATTATAACTAAAAAAAATTAAAAAACTTCCCCCATAAAGCAAAAAAAGGTTTTTAATGATTTTAGGTCTTTTCAATATAAAGACATGTGTTTCTGATAAATTTTAGATCCTTAAAAAATTAGTACCAGGTATAACTTGTAAATTTTATTACAAAAAATTAGTTTTTGATTGATTGCTTTTTTTCACAATTTGCAATGTTTTTACTTCACACTCTGCACAAATATTGGATCTTACAGTGTTTATAACAGTTTCTTAATTACATTAGTGTCTTAAAAAAGATTTTTTTGCTTTTGCATACTAGTTAAATGCAGCTTAAAAAAATTTATTGTTTGTTCTAATATGATAGTAATCGAAAAACCAGATATTTATCCATTCAACAGTAATAAAATTGCATGCTGGTCACAGTTGTTGCTGATGTTCAGGCAATCAAATAAATGCTAGTAATGCTATAATTTCTCTTGAATTCCATCTAGCATTATTTATATTTGGAAAAGCCTTAAAATTAACTTTTGAAAAAATCTTTTTTTTCCAAATAATATCTGTAATGATGCCCTAGCTCCCACAAAACCTTCATCTCCTTTTGCCATAAAACTGCTGGTATGCTGATGATTGGCGTTGACTGTTTGATATTTATAACCAAGGTATCATATTTTTTTATCAGTTCATCAACAAAAAAATAATTTATATTTGGTGACAATTTTTTTCCTCCAAAAACGTTATCCATGACAAGTTTTAATAACAAATCTAAAACATGATTATGCCACATGATTTTGGCAGCCAGGGCCGTTCCGAGGGAAGAGAGGGCGTAAAAGGTCTCTAGCCCCTGATGAATTTTATCAGTCGGCAAATGATAACTGGAGTAGGCAAAATTGGATCTCTACAGTAGGCAGTCGGCAAATGTCGGAAAACGAGGACCTTTTTTTTTTAGCTAAGTTAGTTAATTTTTTTTTAAGCTTTAGTCGGCAAAAAACAGACACTTCACCCCCCGTTTAAAATCTCTTCGGGACGTCCCTGCTGGCAGCCAATATATTGTGGAACTTCCAATATTCTGGCTATAAACTCTTTTTTAAATATGTTACAACGCCATCTTTTGTATTAGTATTTATCTTTGTTGTTTCACAGCTTTAACTGTGTCGAACGCTTTAGATAAATCTATAAAAGTCCCTAATTCAAATTGCTTTTTATCGAAAGAATTACTTATGCTATTTACAAGATCTAAAATGGCATGTTCGGTTGAGTGTTTTGTTTGAAACCCGAATTGTTTTTGGTTCAAGAGGTTATTTTGAAGGAGATATTCGTATAATCTATTGTAAACTATTCTTTCAAGTATTTTAGAGAAAGTAGGCAGTATAGAGATCGGTCTGTAATTATTATACTTATATTTTGTTATTATACTTACATTAAATTTTAATTATTATATTACAATACTTGATAGATTTTCCTCGTTTAAATACGAAAAATAAACACGTGCAAAAAGATAAACAGAAATTTAGTAATTTTTGCTTTGATGATAGTAATCAATGCATTGAGACAGTATTTACAGTTTAAAAATTATCAAGGTTTAAAGTGTTTTTTTTCAACTAATGAAAGTGATAACTGTTTTGAAATTACAAAAAAAAAATTGTCAAAATAAAAAGTTTTCAAAAAGAGCAAAGCTTTGTCTTGGGGGCTCATTTGCAAATTTAGGGGCCCTTTTACAAATGCAACAGATTTTTTTGTTTTGAATAGGAGGGGTTGTATCTGGTAGCCACGGCACTGTAAATAAGGTATATACAATATATATCAAATTATATACAATATAAATATAAAATTATATTTATTTAACAGTTTTATATAATTTATTTATCAGCAACTAAAGAAATGTTTTCAATTTATTATACGAATCATAAGCATGTGCTCATCTATTACAAGTACAATTAAAACGTTGAAATAAACGTCAATTATATAATTAAAGGTTATGTTTTTCTATCTTCGATGGTGAAAATTACATTTTTTATCTGAAGAATGTTAGGAAATAAAATTTAAAACTAACAGCTAAATTTAATTTTTTTTTACAGCTCATATTGAAACGAGATATTGTGTAAAGAGGTTTTCAAAGAAGTCGTTTTAACAACAATGGAAAAGCTTAGAATTCCTAAGATAACCGTGAAAGCATTCGATACAAGGCTAATGAATCGTTTAAAAGTTTGCCTAATTTCGACAGTGTAATTTTAATTACTTTTTTTTTTGAAATAAACCAATCAAGTTATATATAAATTTACTTTTTCTATAAATTTGAAATATTTAAACGTAGTTTTGCAAGATTTGCTATGGGAACACCTCGTGAGACCCTCACGGGATACCCAGTGGCCATACCCATATAAGTCCAGAGGAAAACCGCGGCCAAGATCCGGCGCGTTCCCGATGGGTTTCCCATATGGGTCCCATTTGCAAATCCAAATGGGCCTCTTACGGTTTAAAGTACGGGATTTGAATAGGACCCATACGGGATACCCGGTGGGCTCACGCATATGGGCCCCATATGGAAACCATGGCCATGATCCGGCGGGATACCGTTGGTCTTTCCATACGGGACCCAGTTGACGACCCGTATGGGCCCTGTACGGTACCCGTATGTCAATGTTGGCTGGGGAGCAAGAGTTGATCATTCAGTAAATTTAAAAAAATTTCTTTAAACTCAGATTTGGTTTAAAAGAGTGGTTCATTTATCCGACATCAGCAAAATTACCTCAGTTTCTTTCTTTAAACAAAAACACTTCATATTGCGTTTGAGATATCTTATTTAAAAAATAGTGTTAAAACTCATTGTTAAAGAGTGTTTGTTTTAAAAAGTTAAATAAGCAATATTCAAATAGTTTTAGCCAACAAGATTTTTGCTTTTCAACTTTAACCAATCAAAATGGTTTAAAACAAATATTAAGTAAGAGTCAATAAAATGTGTGTCAATAATAAAACAATTCTTTTCACGCCACAGAGACAATTTAAACTTAAAGACTTTTTAAATGAACATTTTTAAAAAAAGTTACAGCAATGTCAACTTTATTAACAGAAGAAGAAGTTTCAAGTTTACTTGAATCAAGTATTAAAGCGAAACAATGTTCGTACTCTCCTTACAGCAAATTTCGAGTTGGTGCTGCATTATTTACATCGTGCGGTAAAATATTTACTGGCTGTAACGTTGAAAACGTCAGTTACGGATTAACAATATGCGCTGAAGTAACAGCATACGTCAAAGCAGTTAGTGAAGGCTATACTTCTTTTAAAGCTTGCGCAGTCTCAACAGATGTAAAGGATTCAGTACATTGGCCATGCGGCGCATGTCGCCAGTTTATGGCAGAATTTGGTGATATTGAAGTTTTTTCAACATTTGACGATAAAACTCATACTGTGAGAACACTCAAAACAATATTGCCGTCACATTTTTCCGTTGAAGGTTTAAGAAATGGCCAGTCTATATGAATTGCGAGTCTATTTTATGATTGGTTCATAAGTTTTATTTTATTTTCATTTTAGATAAAACTATCTATGTATACACTATAATTAAAACATAGTTAATGTTTTACCTTTGTTTATTATACTACCAAATATATATTTTTCTAGTGGAGCAGAGATTAAGGTTTTACAATATAAATAATGATTATTTTGAAAGTTTTGTATTTTAATTAATTCAGCCATTATAAGCTAAATAATTGCTTCATTTAAAAAGTGCTTCTTTACCCCATGAAAGCATTAGTTGTAAAATAACTAATAGATATGACTTTTAAAACGTTATATACGTCCTTTCGCCTAACGTCTTTTCACACACAATAAGAACTGCTTTTGTTGTTAATTTGCAGGGTATTTAAAAAAAAAATCATATGGTTTTAAAAAAACTGTATTGAAACCTTTTTCTCAACTCATCATCCTAATCTAAAAACTAAAGATACCGCAAAAATATTTCATTATTTTAATTGAATGATTATCATTCAATGATAAATTTATTCATTTTGCGACGCAAGAACAACAAAATAAAGTTTCTATGGCAACGTTTGTATGACGTAATTAAGCAAAGAAACTTAACTATGACTGATTTGTCTAAAAACTAATTTTAAAGAGCTTTTATTTGTTCATTTCAAAAACTTTAAAAATTTAACGAATGTTATTTATTAAAAAAAAGACTTTTGAAACCGCTAAATTGATAATGGTTCTTATTATACATTTAAACAAATTAAAGTTAAAAAATTAAAATTTTAAACCGTAATACATCATAGTATTTCGGTTTCATAATTTTGCGATTATTTAAAAAAAAAATTATTTAAATATTTTGATGGAGGTTACACTAACTTTTGGGTTGCATAACTAAAACTTTACAAATTTGAATCGACCTAGGGTAGATTAGGGTAATATAAGCACCTTAAGCAAAAATTGGAATATTTTCTAAAATGATTGTGTTGGATCCAAAATTTTTGCAAATAAACAATTTTTAGGGATCCCTTCTCACAATTTACTTAGATATTTGGGTACCCAAAATTTTTTCATAAAAACATAGAGGTTTTAAAAAAGTAGCAAAAGTGCTCATATTAGCCAGACCACTTGGTGAGCACTTTAAATTAGCTCAAAAATTACATTAATTAAGTAAAAAAATAGATTCAACCAGACAATTAGAACTAATTTTTGAAATCTAATGATTCGTTATTAAAAACTTATTATTAAAATATCAAATTTTAAGCAACTTTTTGTTAAAACAATACAAGAGTTTTCCGCAAAAAAAAAAAAATTAATTCGCGTTATTTTTTCAATTTTATTAAATCAAACTTTTGAACGGTAAAAATATCAAATTTTTTGAATTTAAATTACAGAAAAATATTTAGTATTGTTAAGATATTAAAATTTTTTACTATGTTTTGTTTTTATTCAAAAAGCAATTAAAACCACTGCTATTTTAGGACTTTAAACTTGGTAAACATTGCTATTTTAAGACTTTAAACTAATTTGAGCAAAAATGGCAACTTTAAATTAAATTAACTAAATGTTTCTTTGCATTGTTTTTTTAACAAAAATAGATTTAATTTTTAGTTAGCATACTTTTATTTATGAAAAAATTAATTTTTTTTATTTTAGCACCGTAGTTTCGCGCCACAGATTTATTCATGCGTGATAATATTATTTTAACAAAACAAAAACTTTAATAGCATTTTAATTAGATGATAGCCACTAAGTACTGCATATAGATTTACGCTAATTGTATTGATTCCTGTTATCACAACATAAAGTCGGTTCAAAAAATACAAAGCAACTTTAACTTTACTACTTACATCTAAGAAATCTTTAAGTATGCTCATATTATCCTAATATACCCTACTTTTTTTAATTTCGTTATATAAAACTTTATAATTTAAATATTTTTTTTATTAGTTTAAAAAAAATGAAAATGATTACTTCAGTCAGAAAAATTTTGCTTTTCCCTTTTTACACACACCCTGAATAAAATTTTTATCAATTTAATTATTAACCATCATCATAAGGAGGCAAAATAAGTTAATAACAACAAGTATAAATTAAAATATATCAATGGACGCTTCCTTCAAAGTTAGGCAACCAATATTATGTTATTAGTGTATACTTTTTGTTATCATAATATCCTTTGAATACAAGAAAGGACAAGTCAGAGAGATGATACAAGAAGAAGCTGTTTAAAATTGCATCGATAATTTACGGACTATCCCTTAGTTGGGTTAAAATCTCAAAAAGAAAAGGGAAGGCAGAGGAGGCATTTTTTTTAATTTTTTTTACAACTATTTTCGTCATATTTATAATAAATTATTTACAATATATACATTTTGAGTTAAGATATGACAGGAGCAGGCAGAAGACAAAAGTCTTATCACCCAGCCCCTTTGTATCATTTACATATCAAACCAAAAAAAAAAAAAAAAAAAAAAAAAAATTACCCATCATATAAGAAAATATATATATATATATATATACTTATACACACATACACATACATACACGTACACATTCATACATATACATATATACACATGCACATACACATTTACACATACACATGTTTATATATATATTACAATCTCAGTAAAATAATATTAAATACTTTTTTTTTTTCCCCAAATACAATACAAATATAAAGATAAGTAATGATATAAAGTGTGATGCCGCTTTTTAAACAAAAAGAAAAGTTAACGAAGTAAAAATAAGAGAGAACAAAATAAAAATTAGAAATAAAATAATATTTGAGATACGTCATAATCAAGTAACTGTTTTTTTAAGATACTTTTAAAAGTTTGAATTGAAGCTCTTGTTTTACTATTATTTAGGAGAAATGAGTTCCACAAATGTGGCCCTCGGTAAATTATTGAGAATTCAGATTGTTTTAACAAAGTTTTTGGTACCTGATAATTAAGCAATGAATGCTTTGTATGATATTTATGATCTATAATAAAGAAAAGGTCTTCAAAAATATTAGGTAGCATATGATATTTTAATCTAAACATGAATAAAAGAATGATATAGATACTTAATTGGTAAACATTCAGTACTCCAAGCTTACGAAGCAGTGGATTGGCACTGGCGTATTTATTAACATTTAATATAAGGCGGCTTGCCTGTTTTTGTTTTTTTAAAATACAAGTTAGTCTTGACGGATAAGTGCTTGCCCAAGCAATGTTACAATAACTAATATAGCTATGAATAAATGAAAAGTAAATAGATTTTAAACAGTTTTTATCCAACATATATCTAGTTTTATACATGATTCCAATACTTTTTGAAATTTTATTTTCTATTAGATTAATATACTCTTTCCAATTTATTTGCTCATCGATTAAAACGCCTAAGAGTTTAACGCAGTATGTCCGTTGTAACTTGGTTTTTTCTATTAAAATATACGGGAGTTTTAAAGGCAGCGTTTCAGATTTAGAGGATTTAGAAAAGAGAGTAAATTTGCTTTTTGTAGGATTCAGAGAGAGTTTGTTGGCTTTAAACCATTCATTAAGGTTATCAAGCTATACCTCAAGCTCATCCATTACATAGTCCTTTTCTTTTAAATATGATTAAAATTTTTCTGGAGTTTTTTGTTTGCTAGGTTTTTACCCACGTTTATAAAAAAGTTATTAAAACTGTTTGCAATATCTTTTTTTTCACTAGTTATTGTTCTTTCATCCTCAGTATATAAATATTTCGCTAAACAATTACCACGAGTTTTCTTTTCTTTTCCTATCACTTCCTTTATTATATCCCAAGTTTTTTTGTTATTTCCAATATTATTTTGTAATAAAGTTGAGAAATAACTTTTTTTAGCTTTTTTTTTCAAGTTTTCAAACAGGTTTTTGTAAGTTTTATATTTTTTTTCGTTTTGATAAGTTTTTTTTTTTAAATATTTTTCATAGAGTTTTTTCTTAGAAGATTTAATAAAGTCCATTTGTAATCCATGGTAGGTTTTAACACTTGGTTTTAATTTCCTTCATCGGAAACGCTTTGTCGTACGCATTAAGAAACTCGTTGTAAAAAATGCATAAGCTTTATTTGTATCTTTACAATTATGTAGTTGTTTCCAGTTTACTTTGAGTAAATAATTTCTAAAATCCTTGATATTAAATTCAGTAATCTGCCTTTTTATTTCCGTTAGTACTTTGTTTTTTTTTTCTTTTATATAAATATCAGATATAAAAAAAATTGGAAAGTGGTCGCTTATATCGCTTTTTATGATTCCACTTTGAATGTTGCATGTTGCGAAAATGTTAGTAAAAATATTATCAATGAGAGATTCAGTTAGAAGAGTTACACGAGTAGGCTTGTTAATTAAGGGAAGAATGTTGTATTGAAAAAGTGAGTTTAAGAAATGTTTTACGTCGTTATCAATTTTAACATTAAGAAGATTTATGTTAAAGTCCCCCGTGATGTAAATTTGTTTATTTTTTACTTTTTTTAAATACCATTTTATATGTTTTTGAAAAGATTTTTTATTTCCGCTTGGTGGTCTATACAAAGCAGTTACTAATACGTTTTTTTTTTTATTGTAAATAAATATTGTAATCCGCATTTTGAATGCTAAGAATTTCTATTTTCTGATAATGGATTGAGTCGTGAATAAAAATGCATACACCGCCACCAACGCCACCACCTCGAGTTTGGTGAATAGCTTTATAACCTGGAATTTGAAAGTTATTTTTTTCACTTTTGCACCATGTTTCGATTAAGCATATTACCATAAACTCAAAATTTATTTTTTTTAGCATTGATTTAAAGTTTTCAAAGTTTTTACTCATACTACGTATGGTTAAAGTTAATGTTGAAAATAAAGATTGTGACGCATTCATGAGGTTAGAAATTTCCTCAATATCAAAATAGTTTGAGTTGATTATGACGTCCTCAAAAAAGTTTACATCTGGATCAATGTCATTATTCAAAAGAATTGTGTTTTGTTTATTAAAAATTTCAAAAAAATTTGTCGCATTTAATTTATTAGCCATTGTTATTATTAAAATATGCAAGATTAAGATTAAAATTGTTTTCTAACAGTATCATTTCATCTTATTGTAAACCTTTTTTTAATATAATAAGTTTATCATACCTGACAATAACGTTTTCTCCTTTTGATTATCTTTTTTTCGCTTCTGTAAATAACTTCTTACGAAGGCTTGCCGTCTCTTGCGAGAAATCTTCATTTATGTAGATGCTTAGTCCTTTTAGTTTATGTGTTTCTTTTAGGATGTTTGATTTGCCTTTGAATCTCAATAATTTTAATATAATGTTTCGAGATTGAGCTTCTTTTTTAGGGCCAACTCGGTGCGCCCTTCGAATTTCAACTCCTTTAACTCCTAATTTATAGCATAATAAATTTTGAACCTTTTCTTCTGTTTCATCCCAGCTTTCATTTGCATTTTCAGGAATTCCAACTATCCTTAAGTTATTTCTCCTCGACCCGTCTTCGGAGATTCCACATTTTTCGTTTAAAATATTAATAATATTCGGGGTTTCAATTTCTTTAGCAGCTTTTATCTTTTGGTCTATTAAATTTTCATGAAAGTTTATTTTTTATCGTAATTCAATAACTTTTTTTCAAAATTATCCAAGCGTGCATTCAGTATTTTTAAGTTATCGCTAAGTAAACCAACAAATACCTTTTCTTGTCTTTAAATAATAATTGTATTTCTTTCTTGTGTAGGATAAACATTTCTTGTATTTCTAATAAAGTTATAGCCATTTTTAATTTTTTTTTTTTTTTTTTAATAAACTTTTTTTATATGCTTACCCTGCACACGCCCATAAAATTATCTCGGCCATGAACGTGACCATAATTTTTCATTTTTTGTTTCCTTTTTGTATTTTTTTTCGTTTTAAACTTGTTTATAATGCTTTAAATGATTGAAAGCACTGGATCATATTTGGCAGCAAGCTTAACTGTTTCCAAAAAGTTACTCCGGACAATCCGAAAAATCCTATGTTTTTTGATTAAAATGATTAAAAGTCTTTTTTTGACTTAAAATAAAAAGAAGATATTTCGAAAAAGATTTATTTGAAATTAGTTTAAAATTTGAAAAAAACTTTAAGACGGAATTAAATTTGAGATACGTAAAGGAATTTTCATAAAGTAAGTTTGGTATTGTGATTTATACTCCTCGAGCTAATTGCCTAGCGGAGTAGCTAATTGCCTAGCGGATTGCTAATTGCCTAGCAGATTCTAATATATATCAAAGATCTTCCAAAAGCCCTAAAAAAACTTGATGTAATAATGTTCGCTGATGATACAAATTTATTTTACTCATCGCCGTCTATAAGCGACCTTTACGAATCTATGAACACTGACCTCAAAAACCTCAACATCTGGTTTAAAGTAAATAAATTATCTTTGAATACAGAAAAAACAAAATATATCTTGTTTCACTCCAACCGTCTTAAAAATTTTATACCAGGCACTCTACCTTCACTAAAAATTGATAACATAAACATCAAAAGAACTGAAATAACTAAGTTTCTTGGAATAATTATTGACCAGAATATTAATTGGAAAGCCCATATTAATACAATAAACACAAAAATATCAAAAGGTATCGGCGTACTCTACAAAGCCAAACCTATGCTTTCCCAAGACAACTTAAAAATTCTCTTCTTTTCTTATATTCAAAGTTACCTAACATACGCTAATACTGCATGGGGAAGTACCCATAAAACTAAATTAAATTTACTCTATATACATCAGAAACATGCATCAAGATTAATTTATAATAAAGATAAATTCACTCATGCCGATCCTTTACTTAAAATTTTGAATGCATTAAAGATCTATCAAATAAATATTTACCAAAATATCTTATTCATGCTAAAATACAAACTCGGACTTGTTCCGAAATACTTTACTGATAGCTTTTTACATATCAACGCAAACAAATATATCACACAAGGAACAGGCAACTTCACCTTGCCTTTAAAAAAAAACAAAATTCTCGCGATTTTCTTTAATATACCGTGGCCCATACTTACATAACAAAATAATACTTCAAAATATGGAACTTAATAAAATGGATAACCTTATTGCTCTGAAAAAAAAACTAAAACATATCATAATTAACTTAACCAACTTCATCGAAATGTATTAAACAATTTGTGAAAAATAGTAATAATAAAAAGCCCTACTACTTCTACTATATAGTAGATAACAAAATACTTATGTGTATTTGTTGAACTAGTTCATTAAAGTTTATTTTATGTTTTAAAGGTTCCCGATGAAAAGACTATTTTAGTCTTCTGCGAGTTTCCTTACAACACAAAAAAATATTTCTTAAGAATTTTTATATATATATATATATATATATATATATATATATATATATATATATATATATATATATATATATATATATATATATATATATATATATATATATATATTTATATATTCAACAACGTCCACAAGCATATCCCAAGTGGTACGACGGACTTGCATATATTTTTTAGACGCATGAGTTAATAGCCAGCACTTTATATTATAAACAACGAATAGTTATTTTGTACACTGTACAACGCGCATGCGCTAAACAGAACTTTGAATTTCTTTTATTTTGTAAAAATTTTAATGGTACAAAAATTGTTTAATTGTACGTTTTGTACTTATATGTAAAAATATGTAATTTTGTTTTATTGAAATATATACGGATACTTGTGTTGTAAAAAAAAAAAAAAAAAAAAAAAAAAAAAAGTACCTCATCACAATATAATGGCATTAAAATTTAAATGCCATCCGATTGCGCACAATTGAATGTCATTTAAATTTAAAACTTAAGATGGATTTTAACACTTTTTTAACTTCATATATGGACCCTAAATGGGCCTCATGTGGGCTAGCATTTGAATACAAAATTTTAACTTTTTTTGTATATAAATTATGACCATATAAAATTTAAACCCCCTTCAATTTGAGGGGGTTGCAAACTTTATATGGTAATATCTTTTAAACATTAAAATGTTTTACTATAAAATTTAATATATATATATATATATATATATATATATATATATATATATATATATTATATATATATATATATATATATGAATATGGATGTATTTAGGTTAAAATGCCACAGGTGACTATGTAAAAACATTTTTGTTATTTGACTGAGTTCGAGAACGATCAAATATTAAATAAAATGATTTAGGCTCCCCAATCACAAGATCTCTCTCCTATCGTATTTTTATGGGTGGAATTAAAAGTAATGTCAAAAACTAATGCCAAATGATGCATGAGATGTGGACAAAACAAATTAGTTAGTGGCATAAAATTAACTTTGACGAATTTGATAAGTTGTTAAGTAGAATGCCAAGAATATATATAGCGATTATTGTCGCTAAGAGTGATTAAAAGGCAAGTAAATTATAAATTATCTTATCGGACTTTACTTAATTTTTTTATAAACCTAATAAAAAAGAAGATAACACTTAATTTAGGTAGACTTTGCTTACAGCTTCTCTCCCAACAGTAAGTAAAACAATGATATCTTATTTCGAAGAGTACGACCATTGGAGTAATTATGGACGGTAGCATATATATATATATATATATATATATATATATATATATATATATATATATATATATATATATATATATATATATATATATATATATGTATATATATATATATATATATATATATATATATATATATATATATATATATATATATATATGCCACCGTCCATAATTACTCCAATGGTCGTACTCTTCGAAATAAGATATCATTGTTTTACTTACTGTTGGGAGAGAAGCTTCAATATATGTCTTCAATAAATAAAGCCTACGAAGATGAAAGAGCGTGAATTTCACTTTTATTTGGATTGACAATACAAGTTATTTTAGATTTACAAGACGTTTTACTCGATTTTTGTTAATTGTGATAGCGATACATTTGTTTAAATTTTAAAATTAAATTTATTTATAAATATATTCTATATAATTATGTATTTATTATCTTTATTATAAATTACGTTATGATTTCTTAAAGTACTTTTAATTTTCAAAAAGAATTTCGTCTACAGAATTTTTTCTTTTAAAAACAACATTTACTTTTCATGCACATTTTATTCCTCACCTGGAAAAGCAATTACCTCTTGTTTGCATTATTTGTTTATTCCACATGGTTGTGAAATACTTTTATGTATCAATTTATATAATAATTGTAAAAACTTATCTTGAAACTGATTAGAGGCCTGTTGGTTATCTTGAAACTGATTAGAAAAATAACTCAAGTCTACTGAACTGAATTTCTCCTAATTAAAAGTTAAAACTGGCATAATTTATTCATGATAAAATTAAAATAATTATAAACTATACTAGTAAATTGGACTAATGAATCAGACTGAATTTAAGTGAAGATGCCAAGATCAGCTGTGGGTTTAGCACCAAACTACCAACTATACTATTTTAACACCAATAATATTTACATAAAAAATTAAAAACAATATAAAAAGGTTTGTTATAATGTAATACATAGAAGGCTTAGTCGGATACCTCTGGCGTAGGAACCTAACTAAAACTGCTTAGCAATCGTTGGGCTGGATTAGGATTCGGTGATACCACCTATGATCGCTTGTATGGTAAAGATGCAAACACAATATATAAAAAAACTATATTAGAACTGGAGCTCTGGCGTAGGAAAACCTAACTAAAACTGCTTGGGCTGGATTAGGATTCGGTGATACCACCTATGATCGCTTGTATGGTAAAGATGCAAACACAATATATAAAAAAAATATATTAGAACAAGAGCTAATAATCAACAAGAATGTCCACCCCACCCTGATTTAATTTTCAACAATTTTAATGCAAGAAATGTTCAATTCAATTATTATTATTTTTTAATCTATTCGATTTATATTAACATCACTAACATTATGACGTCATCAAATACATCAATAATTATACTGAAGTATATTAATTATTTTAAACTATTCTTTGCAACGGTTTATATAATTATTTATCGAAACAGATCCAATTCAAAAGCGAATAAACATTTACAAAAAATCAATAAAAATAAATTCATTTAAAGCGTTTTGATTCCAGCGGTTCTCTACGACAAGACCTCAAGGACTTCTTCGAGTTTCCGCATTCTTGATTCCTAATTTTTATTGTTATATTTCTATACCTGTTAAAAATGGACTTTCTATGATGATTGAAAATGCCATGCAAGCAGAGCATTAGACACAATTATTTTTTAAATTATATGACAACCATTTTCGTTGGACATGGTCATCATCAGCATTGCACAATAAAACAACATATATTAGATTCTAATGCATTGTAACATTGTAATGTAGACAACAAAATGACATGAAAAAATTTAGGTAATAATATACAGAAATTTAGATAGCAAGCTAATTTTAAATTTATTGTTAGTAAATTAATTTTTAATTAACTTTCGAACAAAAATAAAAACAGATAATTCAAATATGCAGACAGATATGCAAAATTTAATACAATTTTTTTATTTAAACATAATTTTTAACTTTCGCAATGCGATTTCAAATAAATTGGTATTTGCTGTTTTCTGAAAAATGGCTATTATGTTTGTAAAATGATTTAATTTTTGTTCATATAAATAACATGTTATTTAATTATCTTTAATGATAATTACAAGAATACTGTTTTTCTCTGCTGCAATAATAAAAAAAAAAAAAAAAATCATAATATACATTCAATATCTATTTTTCAGGTATGCTAAAAACATCAATACTAATTTCTTTTCTAGTTTTCGATACATTAGTTATTTTGTAAAAAGTTATATCCTCTACTTTTAACAAAACGAACCTTTCTATTTATGTTAAATTTATATATTTTACGTCTTTTTTTTAATTAAAATTACGTTGCTTAACTAACATTTTTATTTATTTTTGAATTTTGCAAAATGAAAAATGCACATTTACAATTAATTTGAAGTTTTACAATCTAATTCAGATTCTTCCTCTTCAGTAAATTAGATTAAGTTTTTTAATATCGCCGTCAGATTTAATGTGCCACACTGTGTAACCTAAAATCTTATTTGATGCAAACATATATATGGTTTTGTGTAACTAATTTTTTAAAATCTTTAGCTGGTTTCCTTACCGGGTTCCGGGATCTAAAAACTGATGAAAAATTCTTAAAATACAAATACCCAGTTTTAATTTTATTTGAACACGAGGTATATTTTTGAAATGAACTAGATAATAAAGGATTTTAGTTTGTATATTCTTTAAATATAAACAGTACCAAAAAGTGTCTTACAAAAAACACGAAAAGTAACACAATATTTACATAATAAATCTACTGGAAATTTTGAAAAAAAAAAAAAAAAAAAAAAAAACTTGTTTAAAATATTCTTATTAAACAAAGAAATCGTGTAAAATTTATAATCGAGAAATCAAGTTTGTCACGTAATAAAAAACAATGCACACACACACAAATATTGTATTGATAATTCTAAAAATTATTTTATCTTAACAAAAATTTAGTTCTATATATGTATATATATATATGTGTGCGTGTATATATATATATATATATATATATATATATATATATATATATATATATATATATATATATATATATATATATATATATATATATATATATACACACACACACATATATATACATATATAGATACTTATATTAAAAAAAACTAAAAAATAAGAAGTCAATGAAAAAAAACTAAAATAACTTTTTTTTCCAAAAATATATTTTAATTATGAAAATATAAAAAAAATTTGTAATATTTTAGTTTCATATCGATTAACGAGAAACACCGAAAACTTCTTTAACGATATTAACGAATATCCAAAAAAATATTTAAAAAAGTTTTACATTAAATATTTGTATATATATATATATATATATTTATCTAAGTTCTACAGAATAAAAAGACAAATAACGGAGTTAACTACATAGTTTGCGACTCTATTATGACAAATAGATCAAAACGGTTCACTTATCTATTTCGTTATGAAGCTCAGTGATTAATTCATATTTCTAATAAATCCTATTATTTTACTTCTTATGACCCCAAGGCAACTTTCCCTTACCAGCCCGCCTTTGGTGAAGACCTGAAGACTGAACACCTAGAAAAACAAAAATTACCATTATAATGATTGTATTATCTATAGTGCTAACGGTTTATAAAAAATGAAAAAACAAAAGTACATCCATTCTTGATTCCAGACCTTACTTTTTTGGGGAAGGTAGATTTGAAGAACAAGAAATAACAGTAATAATAAAAAATACTGATTATTTTATTACTACTGTTATTTTTTTAAAATAAAAAATGTTTAAATAAACTAAAGTAAAACTTTTCTTTGTTTTCTGTCCAACCTTGATAAAAAAAAATAACAGTTAAGAAATTAATAAGGACGAAATTTTATGTTTTTTTGGAACACATGTACATGATAATGAGTTGAACCAGGACAAAACAATATATAGTGATAACTTAAAATTGTTACTTCACATTTAAACGCATAAAAGAAACTGGTAGACTATGATGTACGTTGTAATGACGTATTGTACTTTGGTCGTCGTAATGTTTTCAATAAAATCGTCAAAATGCCATAAAAAACAAGACGAATAGTAGAAAAAAACTATCCACATCTACCCTTCTAAACTGTAAAAATAATATCCATATCCACCTTTCTCAACTGTAAAAACAATATCCACATCCACCCTTCTAAACTGTAAAAATAATATCCACATCCACCCTTCTAAACTGTAAAAAAAATATCCACATCCGGCCCTCTAAACTGTAAAAACAATATCCACATCCAGCCTTCTAAACTGTAAAAATAATATCTACATTCACCCTTCTAAACTGTAAAAACAATATCCACATCCACCCCTTAAAACTTCAAAAACAATTGCAGAAAAAATTCAAGTGAAACATTAGCGAACCTTCAACAGCCTCAAAGCTTTTAAAACTAGCTCGGTAAATGCAAATAATAACAATCAAGATTCGAAATAGGTGCATGATACAAAATATGGCAAATATAAAAAGAACGGAATTGAAGATAACTTAGAAGACAATACATAAAATTGATTTCGTCCAGAGCGCGATGAGCCATAAAAGATTTAAAAGCTGTACATTTAGTATAAATACATTGGACAATAAGTACATATTTACTATCAAAAAATCTAAATCAACTGCAAAATTATCTAATTTATTAAAATATTGGAAAATTTTGAAAACAACTCTGTTGGATAAATGTTTTATTTATTATTATGAACTTAATTGTAGTACTTTTTATCTTTAATTTTTTACGAAAAAATTTTATATTTTATTTTGATACTAGTTTAAACAGTGACATTAATTTGGATTTCTGGTTGCTGGGAATAAATATATTGCTTAACAACCAGATACTTTCCTTAGTTAAATTCTTTTCAATTTCTTCATGATCATGAAAATGTTCTTAAAAAGTGTGATCTTGCCTTCTGTTGAAGTTACACTTACTCGAAGTTTTGTCTTGTAATCCTGCTAGTTATTGCCAACATTGATAATTACTCTAAAAATACACTAACTATGCTAGCTTAATAAATACTTTTGAAAAAATGTTGCCCTGTCAGTTTTTTAATAAATTTCTTAAGCAAATAGGTACTTTACAGATGCTTCATGCTATTAGAGTACATATGTTTAGACACAATTTTAAATATTTCATCCCTACAACAAACGAGTTAATGTTAATAAAAATAAGTTACTACAAAAAAAGTCAATTAAATTAATTTATTAGTAATTATTAATGATATATCTAAAAATATAATGATACATAGAGATTATATATACTGTATTTATTGAAACTTATTCTTAACCATATTTATGCAACTTAAACCAAAATTTAACTAAATTTTAAATATTAAAACATTAAATTACAAAACTTTTTCAGCCTTTATTTACAAACTGAGTCAAGCTATAAAAAACTACCTGATAGAGGTTTGGTATCTGGAGCTTTATGGACTGCGCTAAAAGTGTTTTTAACTGCTTCTTTGATTCTTGATGCAGTTTCATTTAATGTCATCTTGCGATCAGGAATTGAGGATTTAAAACGAAGCCATGGATGTTGAAGCACCTGCATTAAATAATTAAGAAATTATATAATTCAAAATAACCATAGTAATAACATATGAGTATGCTGCACTCACATTTTCTAAATAATTTAACATTAAACTCATAACACCAATAAATTTTTACTAAAATTTTTTTTTCTGAAACAACACACTTTTCCAGTATTAAGTAAACACATCGAACCCATTATTATAGGTACCTCAAAGTTTTGAAATAGGAAATATACGAACACCACAATAAAACGTTTTAGTAATGAAAAAATTTTATTAGAAAAAACTTATAGAACTAATAAAAAAACTGCGTTCCAATAAAGAGGATGAACATACTACAACTGGTCATCAACTGTTGACCAGTTTTGTTTAAAAATTTTGCTGTTATAAAATAATAGTATTTACACAGATACATTACAAATTTTTAGCAGCTGAAAAAGTTTATATAAACATTTAGTTTACAAATTTCAAAAAAAGTTAAAATACTTGTGCAGCTGAAAGTCGTTGTGAAGGATCAACATAAAGCATTTTTCGAAGTAAATTCTAAAAAAGATAAAAAAAAACTAATATTTTTAATTTTCATGCAGTTATACATATACATGTAAACCCACAAAATATAAACAAAGGAAAGTTTGATAAAATATATTTTTTATTTTTATTTTTAAATTTAAAATTAAATAAACTTTTTTCAAAAAATTGTTATAATTTAAACTTACAATTAAGTTATAAATTTTTATTGATTTTGTCATTAATTTAAAAAGTAATGACTTTAATTTAATATGGAATTTTAAATATTTATTGGCCACTGCAAAATTAAGAATAACCATGTTATTCTTAATCTTGCCAATGGTCAAATAAAATGTATGTAAATCTAAAGAATACTTTATTTATTAAAGCAAATAGAGATTGTTATTTTTTAGATCTTAAAATAAGTGGCTTGGCTGAGCACTCTCGTTGTTTTATTGGTAAACCGTTCAATAGAAGTTAAACAAAGTAGGTTTTATTGTAATTCTTAGATCAAGCAACATCCTTTGCTTCACCACTTTCATCTAATAGAGTCAATCGTTATAGAGGCAAGCCATTCAGTGTAATGACCATCACCAAAAATATTTGAATATAGTAAAAAGACTTAAGGAAGAAAAAAAAAAAGGTTTTACTACTTAACCCTATTGGTATAATAAATAATATTAGTAATTTTTAATTTAGTAATTCTTAACTTTTCTTTTACAAACTTAGCTTAATTGCTGGTCAAATATCTGCACTAGTAGCATAAAAAGATTGCATTGCAAACATAGAGAAACAAAAGAAAATAAAATCCTAAAAAAAACAACACAATTATGTTGACAGCTTTACATTAAACGATGTATATTTAAGTATTGCAGAAAACTCTAGGAAAAGCCAATTACAGAAATTTAACAAAACTAATGATTTATTGCTTCTAATTGCATAAGTTAATCTTTTTCACTTAACCCTATTGACTTATCAAGGCAAAGGTACATATGGTGTGTTTAACACATCAAAGAAATAACATTCATTTATGTCCATTTATGTTGACAAAGTTTCTATAGAAGCACATATTAGAAAGTTCAATTTTGGAGAAAAACACCATGCATCTTTTACAATACCTGGTACATAAAACCACCACAGTTTTATATCATTAAAAATGAGTTTTACTTGAGGATATTTGCACTAATGTGGATGTTTTTACTTGGCGAGTTGATAATAATTAAATTTAAGGTTATGCAATAGTAACATTTGTAAAGCTGTTGACAGGTACCTGGGCACCCTGGTACAGAAGGCAAGATCACACTTTTTAAGAACATATTCATGATCATGAAAAAATTGAAAAGAATGTAACTAAGGAAAGTATCTGGTTGTTAAGCAATATATTTATTCCCAGCAACCAGAAATCCAAATTAGTGTCACTGTACCAGGGTGCCTGGGTAGCATTATCAAGTAATGATAACCTGTCATTTGATAACTTTAAAATTCATTTCATTCATTTTTAAAGTTATCAAATATAGAATTTAGCAATATTAACTTATAATTAATATAACAATAACACATTATTTTATATTTTATAAATATTAACTTATAATGTAAAAGATCTTTATCAACATTAGAATTTCTAAACCCATTATCAATAACATTCAGAAAATCTCGAATTTCAGATTAACCACTTCTTAATTCTCTATGATTATTATTATTATTTTTATGTAGAATTTTTTCCTTTAAACAATCAGAACTTCTCCAACTTGTTTAATAAATTATCTCTTGGACAAAACTCTTTCAAAACCTGGAGGAAGTAAGATATAATTATCTATATTAGTGCGCAAGTACATATGCATGTCTGCAATTTCAGTGCCATTATAATGTGTCTTTTTTTGCTGGGCATTTAACAGTGTGCATCTTTAGCAGATGAAATAGTGGACATGCTATAAATTATATATTTTTAATGAGTACTGAGGCAGGCATTTTCGATAGGCCTATACATATGTGACCTACATTTATGATGCTGAATGGTATTTCCCTTAGATTTATAAATAGTGAAATTTTATTTTGTTTCTTTTTCCGTAATTTCATAACAAGAGGGTTATAAGTTTTTATCCATAAAAAGTTAACAAAATATTCATCTTTTATTTTTTTATTAACATTTTATAACAAGAAGGAAAAAAAAAAAAAAATTTGAATTGATTACATTTTTATGTTCTATATACTGAAATCTATCTTGGATTATATTAGAGTAATTCAAAGTTATTTTGCCCTAAAAATTATCTATAAGATAATAATAAGTTTTGTATCAGAGATCAATTCCTAAAAATCTTGATTCATACTTGGAAGATCCAAATAATTGTAAATTAATTGTAATGCACACACAGATATATATATATATATATATATATATATATATATATATATATATATATATATATATATATATATATATATATATATATATATATATATATATATATATATATATATATAGATATATATATACATATATATACATACATACATATATATATATATATATATATATATATATATATATATATATATATATATATATATATATATATATAAACATATGTAAACACACACATATGCATGTAATATGCAAGTATATAAATAAATAGTGGATTGTTTCATTTTATTTGCAAAATGGGTGGAATTAATAAATAATTAGAAGTAAAATATAAAATAATAACTCTTAATTAACTAAAAAACTTTTATCAGTTGTTTTAATAATAATTATTTATTATTCTTACTATTAATTTACATAATATATTTATTATATAAATATAATTATTTTTTATTTATATATAATATAATTATTAATAATAATAATATAATTAATTTTTATCATTATTATTTTACTAATTATTATTTACAATATAAAATAACCTTAGCTGAATCAGTAACATTATCCCATGAACCTCCATTTAATACAATATTTCCTTGACCAATTCTAGTTAAAATCATTGCAGGTGTATCTTCAGGTCCAGCAGCAAAAGGTGTACGCCTGAAAAAAATTTTATAAATAAATAACTAAAGAAATATTTGCTGTAAAATTAAAACTCACCTAAATAATAAAATGAAAATTAAATCTTACCCAGATAGCATAGTATACATTAAAACACCTAAAGACCAAATATCACAAGCAGCATCATACCCTTGTTTCTTTAATACCTAATCATTACAAAAAAAAAAAAAAAAATCTGTATAAATTATCAAGCAACACAGTATTTTAAGTTAAAAGAAACTATTAACATAAAGTTCAGAGCGTGACAAATCGATAAATGTGCAAATGTTTGTTAAAAAAAAGACAGAATAACAAACGTCACATTTTTTTACTTTTGCTTAAGCAAACATTGGCAATCACTTAAAATGAAAAAAAAAAAAAAAAAAAAAAAAAAAAAATACTTACCGCAAGTAAATTACCGCAATTTATTTTCCAAATAATTATGCGATTGATATTTTTTATTTATTATTAAAACAATTAGTTACTCAAATTTAAAACGCATTTTAAATTTAAAAAAAAACATGCTAAAACATAATTACATTTTTCCTAAAATGTAGCACTACTTTAAGTAAAATAACTAAGTATGCTATTGAAGAAAGTAATAATGTTTTAGCATGGTTTCAATGCAACAACATTTTTGTTCATGTTAATTTTTGTAACAATATTTATGTTCATGTTAATTTTTTAATGTTTCTAACATAATTTTGGTATGCTGATTTCAGTGGTACCATTGGTTTTGCTCTATCATTTCCTGAGAAAAAGCATAAAGTATATTTCGTAGTTTTTGTATATGTGTAATGCATTTATAATATTATATATATATATATATATATATATATATATATATATATATATATATATATATATATATATATATATATATATATATATATATATATATATATATGTCAATTTTAACTTATTAATTTTACTTCCGCTGAGCCGATTTCTTTCGACTCCAGCAGCTCATTCTGTTTATCTAAAATCAGACTAAAAAATCGTGAAGTTGTTGCTTGAGAAAATCAACTACGACTGTTACAAGTGGGATGTATGTAGAGACTTTAAGGTACTAGCGTTTTCTTCTCAGTCTACAAAGAAGATACACAAAGTACTCATGTTTTCTTTGTTTATAGGATAGTATTAATCAATCCCTGAGATACCTGTTGAGAAGATCTTACTCCCACTCCTTCACATTTGGGTCTTGTCAAAAAATTTGTCAAAGCATTAAACCCAGAGAGTGCAGCATTGCAGCATATTCGGCAGATGTTTCCAAAGGTGTCAGATGCAAAAACTTTAGCAGGTGTATTCGTTAGTCCGCAGATTAAAGTTATGATGGCATGTAAGGAGCTGGAGTACAAGATGTTTGCTGTTGAAAAAGAAGCATGGATTGTGTTTAGACATGTTATTCATAGTTTTTTAGGCAACAATAAGAGTGATAACTGCAAAGAACTAGTGGAAAATTTGTAAGGTACACAGATATAAAATGTAGAATGTCAATAAAGCTACATTACCAGCATTAACACTTTTCAGAACAAATTTGGGTGATGTGAGTGAAGAGCACGGAGAACCTTTTCATCAGGATATCCATACAATGGAGAAAAGATACCAGGGCAGATGGGATGCAGCTATGATGGGTAACTACATCTGGTGTTTGATACGCGATGATGACAAACTTTATAAAAGAAAACCACATTTTACTGTTCACTTCTAGTATTTTTTGAGATTTTGAGAGACTATTTCATTAGAACATAATGTAGCATTATGTAACATACGTAACGTGATGTAACATGATGTTTTGTCACATAACATAACATTTATGAACTAGTAAATGTTATATATTGACTAAAGTTGTATCTCATGTAATATGATTAATATTATGTTTAATTGAATTTTTGGTTTTATGATTAAATGGTTAATGCATTAAAAAAAACGAATGTCATATTCAGACTCAGCATACTCAAATTAAACGAGAAACATCTAAAAATATAAATAACAATAAACAGAGAAAAATTTTATTTTTATATTTATAATATATTTATAATTATTTATTTAAAATTAATAATAATAATTATCAAAATATAATTACTTATAATTTTATATTTTATAATGAAAATTTCGATAACAATAAACAGAGAAATTTTTGTTTTGTTACATTGTGTAATAGGCCGGGTAAATAAAAAATTCATTGCTTTTTGTGTTTTTGGAGTAATTGTTCAGATATACATAAGCAAATGTTTGAGCAAAATTGTTCAAATTTTTATTCAGCTAAAATTAAGCAATTTACCCCAAAAATCTATTCGCTCAGTACGCAATTAAAAATTTGAGCAAAATTCGTAGAGTTATTATTTACGTAAAGCTGACCAATTACTGAGTAAAATTCAATGGTTTAGTCTAATAAATTTAACGAGAAAAATTCAATATTTAGTATTAATGGGTAAAAGTTGATCTTTGCATAATAATTATTTGCTCAATTATATTGCGCACACTTTGCAAATGCATAAAAAATTAAATTTAATAAGCATCTTTGATAAATCTAATAACTTATTGACTAGAATAAAAATTATCTGAAAACAAAACTCCCATATTTGACTTATGTCATATTTATTGGTAAATATTATTAATATTTTTTTAACGTTTTTTATTTAAGATATATATATTTTAAATTATATAGATTATATATAGCTTAAAAGATATATATATATATATATATATATACATATATATATATATATATATATATATATATATATATATATATATATATATATATATATATATATATATATATATATATATATATATATATATATATATATATCTTTAATTAAACATTTGCTAAAAAATAAAGATACTAACATTGATATTCATTAAAAAAAAAGAAGCAATTTGTTGCGCCCTGAAGTTATATAGTTATAAAATTAATAATTATTAAATTATATAAAACAATTCATGACTAATTAGGTACCCTGAATATATAAAATTAATTTCATTAAATTATTTATTAAATTATTGGTAGCATTTATTTATTGGTAGTGTTTAAAATTTTTATTCAAATTAAAATACCAAAACATTAACTTGGGTTTCTTGGTTATTAACAATATTTCTTTTTAATTTAAGTTTCTAAGAATAAATTTAAATTAAACTATTTTAAAATTAAAAATTAGACTATTTCTTTATCTATTTCCCAACGAACCCCATACATTTTTGACAATCACTTTTTAAATTATTATTGGCAACAACCAGCCCTCGGAATTAGGGTAGGCATTTGGCAATGTCGACCTTAAAATGCGGTAGTGGTGTAGTGGTAGAGCGCTCGCTTCATAAGGGAGAGGTTCTGTGTTCGGTTACCACCACGTCCTTGGTAATACTGCACTCTAGTTTCTCAGCGCAGCGGCCTTATTTGTCAAGGTTTGTATTTCAGAGTTATAGAGTTGAGAGAGGGTTATAACTAGGGCTGTACCAGATTTAATTTTTCCAAATCTGGCCAGAATCGGAGACGGATTTCGAAGCAAAACTACAGAAACCAAAATCCTGTACATCCCTACTTGGTTCTGAAAATGATCAAAATGTTGACTATTTAGATCACCAAGTGACAGTTGTTTTCTATTCACAATTTTTTTTTTTCATTAATATTTTTGTTGTTTAAAAGTTTTATAGCAATTTCTATAGAAATTAATAGACATTTTAAATTCTATAGAGTTTCTATAGGTCATATGTTTTAAAAATTTAGAGAAATTCTATAGAACTTTTTTTCCGAGATGTTGTCACTCCGCCACTGTAGTGAATCAGCGTGTCTATATATTTCTGATTTTTCCAGATATTGGCTTAGCTGAGTGTCAATGCCTGTTGGTAATTATTGTTCATGTGATGTGCCACAAGTGGGCGTAGACTGAATAATTTCATCTATATATATTAACATTGTAATGATGATAATGTATAAGAATTTTTTTAAGCCGGGATTGTTTTGCTGGATTTTCTTTAGTTTTGTCAATCTGCTGCTCAGAATGCTCATTGATTTCAATCTTGCTTTTTCACCTGTCAGTGTTGCCTGTAATGAGTAGAGTTTAGTTTGAAATTATGGATCAACCAGTGTCACCACTATATAAAAAGGTTTCTCCTTGATGTCTTTAAAACGCTCATCCAATGACTTGATTAGGATTGACTTCATAGTCTTTACACCTGCATTATTGCAGAATATCATATCTTCTCTTCAGAATTTTTTGTTGCGTTGTTGCTTGAAATTAGGCTTAGCTAATTAAATTGTAAAGAAATGTAAAAACAGATACCAAAACAAACATGAAGTTCATAGACTATAGAATTACTAAAAACATTGATTTGTAAAAATCAAATATTAAGTATACAAGTTATCACAGGCAAGAAAGATAATAATATCTGACCAAAATAATAAATATCTGACCAAAATTCAAATCTGGTTAAAATTATGCCAGATTTGGGTCGGATTTGTAAAGATGGTCGGATTTCGGCTGGAGCAAGAGCCAAAATTCGGTACAGCCCTAGTTATAACCACAAGTAGCCTCCTCATTTATAGTGGCCTTCTCGGTCTTGAGCAGGTGAATTACAAAAACAAAAAAAGTGTTTGAGGTCGGCAAAAAATTGTTTACATTTGTTTTATGGTAACCCCTTTGTGTCAATTTTATTTTATTGACCTGATACAGATCTTACAGTTTAGGTTTAACAATTTAATGCATTTTTTCCTAATTCGGAGAGCTAAAATATCACAGCCTAAATTCAGTAAAAGCAAACATTTGGATATCAACTTTAATTCAATTAGAAAAATTAATTAGTCGGATTGAAAAATATTTCTATAAAAAAAAAACAGT
Source organism: Hydra vulgaris (assembly GCF_022113875.1). Taxonomy (NCBI): domain Eukaryota; kingdom Metazoa; phylum Cnidaria; class Hydrozoa; order Anthoathecata; family Hydridae; genus Hydra; species Hydra vulgaris. The sequence goes on along the minus strand of NC_061158.1, from coordinate 54,238,517 downwards.
AAAAATGCTTATAAAAAAAAAAAAAAAAGATGCTGATAGGACATCTCGTACTTAATACTTATGAAACCATGGAATACATTTTTATTTTTGTTTTGTTATTGTGTTCTTAACAACCAGAGCATTCTACTTCAATCAATCAATAAATCACATTTAATATCTTATTTGAATAGAGTTTACTTTGAGTTAGTATTTGCTCAGCAAATACTAACTCATAAAAAAATATTGAAAATATAAAGAATTTTAAACAGTTGCTCTTCTGTCATACCTCAGGAGCAACAAAATTAGCTGTGTAACAAGGTGTCATTAGAAGACCATTCTCTGCTCTCATTTGTTTTGCAAAACCGAAATCAACAATTCTTATACTATCTGGATTGCGTAGTTCGTCAGCAAATAAAATGTTACTTGGTTGTAAGTCACGATGGACAACCTATAATTATGGTAAAACAATGTAAAAACAATAATAAATTAAATAATACTAATATTCAAAACTTATTTGCAAAATTAAAAAAAAAAATTTTACTCCTTGCTGGTGTAGATAATCTATGGTTTTAGCAAGTACATCCATAATATATGCAGTTTCTTTTTCAGATAAATACTTTTGCTTGTAAATTTTTTCTAGAAGTTCTCCTCCACGACACCTCTCCATTACCATATATGTATACTTTCCGTCATCAAAAACATCACGCAGAGTACATATGTTTGGATGTTGTCCATATCGAAGCAATATCTATAATTTTAAAATCTACCATGAATTTATTAAAACCATGTACACGAATAAAAATTATAATTATTACTATTATTATAATGTAAGAATTTAAATTTGTTTAAATTCTTATTATTATAAAATTAGTATTAACCATACTTTAAAAAAAATTCCTAATACAATAAAATAAATACCCTAGAGTATTACTTATACTTTACATTTTAAAGAAAATCAATTTTACGAAAGGTCAAATTGCTAAAAATAAAACATAGAAGTAAAAAATATCAGGATAATATTCAAAATTAGATTAATTGTTATTGGTACTTTAAATTTTTTATAAGTTTTACAACTTTTTTTTCTTTCTTTTAAGTAATAGCTTATTAATTATATATTTTTTAATACTATCTTACTTTTTCTTTTTAGTTTTAGAAGTTATGGAATATTATTTTGTAAATTTCATAAAAATTTGTTTAACTTAAGCCAAGTGGTTATAATTTAACTAAAGTTATCAATATTTTCTAATAATTCCTGAAAAATAAAATTGAAATGAATTAAAACTGAAATAAAACTGAATTGAAAATTGAAATTATCTGAATTGATTTAATAAAAATCATTCAAAAAGAGCAAATTTAACTTGATAAAACACCAAAACCCACAACCACATTAAACATTAAGTTTTTCAAAACCTTTCAAATTCTTTTAAAAAAAAAAAAAAATTAACATAAAAATTACTTTTTTAAAGGTTTTATAACCTCAAATCGTTAGAAATCATAGATAAGAACAGAAAATTTTACAAATTACTTATCACTATTTGGTTAATGAAAACATATTTTCATATATTATATATATTATTTATTATTTATACTATATCTGGTTGATGAAAACATTATTTGCTTACTCATAGATACCAATACTAATTTCCTAAAGTTACTTAAGACTCTCTGTAGCTTGAAATACATTTCGTTTTCATTTATTTTCATTACTATAATTTTATTTCATTATAGTCTATTCATAAATTAATACAATATTGTTTTAAATCTTATAAAATAGAAAACCTGAACTTCTTCAGTTGGATCTCTTTTACTTTGATCAACAATCTTGACTGCAAACTCACACCCACTTGCTTTATGAAAACATTGTTTACAAACTGAAAAAGCTCCCATACCTATTTCCTAGTGAAATTCAATTATTTTCTATTACAAAAAATATATAAATAAATGAAAATAATAAAAAAAAATAACATAAAAAGTTTCAATATTTTCTATTTTTTAAGTTTTCACCTCTCTAATATCATACTGGTCATAAATAGATGTGTCATATCGATCAGAGGGTACATCGCCATTAGATTGGACACTTCCATTGGAAGAATCAGTAAACTCCATTCCTTCTTCTATACCTTGAAAGCCTCCCTGTTATAATAAGCAACAGAAATCATATCACCCAATATAATTTATTTTAAACATTGTTTGATTTTACAAATATGTTTATATTATTGTCAAAATAGGTAAACAAAAAATGTAACTCACTTCGAGTCCTGAACTCAATACTGAAGGTGCAACATAGCTGAACCCACGAAACAATTGATTAGCACCCGCACTAGGTGGGACAGCTGGGGAATCTTAAAAACAATTTTATAAATTCTAAAATTTAAGAAAAAGTAAATTAAATAAACAACAACAAATGAAATTATATACAAAAAAAAAAAAAAAAAAAAAAAAAAAAAAAAAAAGGAACACGAAAAACAAGATTTTTTAAATTCTGATTCACTGCTATATATATTAATAGTGCTGCAAGCAACCACTATTAAGTTGGGAGTTACTAGAAAAAAAAAGAATAGAGTTATAGAGCAAGGAAACAGTTGACAAAAGACTTGAAAAGTTGAAGTTTTTTGAATCAAGAAAACATGAAGACGGGAAAGAGTTCCAAAGAGTTGAAGTGTGGGGGAAAAAAAAAACTAGACAAATATAAGTTTTTTGGAGCATGTAGGAACAGAAACAGAAAAAATAATGAGACTTAGCTGAATGATGAGTCAAGTGAAAATGAGTTTTAGTTAATGGAATTAGAGATGATAGCTCCTTACTAATCAAAATAGATAGTTCCTTAATAATTTAAAGTGATAAGTGACATAAATTATAGGAATATAATTTATAGGTAATTAAACATGGTTTGATGCATATACATTAAAATCTGCCATATATCTTGTTTATGTCTCAGATAAGACATTTTTTTTGCAAAAATCTTTTAAATATCACTAGTGAAAAAAAAATAAAGATTTTTTTAAAAAGTCCATAAATTTTACTTGACTTTTAATAAATATTAGAAATTATATGACTTTTTCCAAGAATAAATTAAATTCCATGAAGTTTTTATGATTCCCATAACCTTTCCATGGCCACCCCAACTATTGCCTAATCAGTCTTTTAACTATTATTATTAAAGCATTTGAACCCCTATTTAACAAACTTCTAATATCTCATCTTGAGCCTAACAACTTTCTCTATTAATATCAATACAGATTTTAATTTTCTTTTTTAATGTTCTTGATTCTAACAAGCAACAATATAGATTTTAATTTTTTTATGACTATCAATGCAAATTTTAATTAGCTTGTTCTACTGTCAATTAGTTAACCACTATAATAGAAAGGGCTTTCATGCATTAAATAGAAGCAGCAAGACAAGTGCTCTTGAAATATCTAAGTCCATAATTACTATATTGTTGACATTTTTTCATTGTTGGAATGACCAATTTTAATAATTTAAAAAGTATAATAAAAAATATCTAAATAAAAAAATTAAAAAAATTTATAAGTTTTTCATGCCATGACAACAAACGGTGTCTATTCTTGTAAATGTTGCGGCAGCTAGCCGATGTACACATTTTATGTTGATTTTCTTAATTGAAAACTAAGAAAATCAAGTTTGCCAAGATTTTCAGCTTGCCAGTTTTTATTATACACTAATCTCTTAAGTTCAGACCAAAAATCTTTAATTGGACTTAATTCTGGCACATTAGCAGGATTATGCTCTTTCGGTACAAATTCAATATTTTTAGCTTTTAGATAACATTGCACTTTACACGAATAATGAGACGCTAGATCAGGTCAAAAGACAATATTTTTGTTTTTATGATGTTTTTTAATGAATTTCTCAAATCTAACAATATATGCATCGTCATTGACTACTTGGCCTGACGGAGCAGGCCAAGCAGTCAATGAAGATGTGTATATTTTTCCTAAAAATCAAAACCAATCTATAGCACTTTGAACAAACTGCTGCTTTTTAAGTTGGTGTTTTTTTAGGTGTTTTAGTTTTTTTAAGATAACAAATACTAATTTTTTTGTGAATAATTGCATATGCATGGTTGTGATACATGGAATCGTTTTGCTGTAAAATACCATCCTTTTGATTAATCTATTTTTTAAGACCACGCTGTAAAATACCATCCTTTTGATTAATCTATTTTTTAAGACGCTTTATTTCTTTTGCAGACACCATTTTTGCTTTGCGACCACTTCAAACTTTTCTTTCTGGTCCTATATTATTCTCCTTTCTTTAAAGTATATTATAAATAGTAGATTTTGGTATGTTCTCCATTGAAAAATGATTTACAATAAAGCTTTTATTCTTATCTAAATGCAAATCCAAAAAGAGTACACTCGTTTTCTTAAAGAGTCTTCGGTACTAGTCTTTTTTTCATTTCTAATTATTACTAAAAAAATTTTTTTTTTTTAAATACATTTAAAGAATTAAATTTGTAAAAAAGTAGAAGTTATTGCAAGTATATTAAATTATTCCTTCATATTTTAATATTTACTCAAACTTTGTCTAGATTTTTAGTTATCACATGTTAATATTGTATAGAACAATATTAAGCCTGCAATTTGTTGCGTTTTTCACTTTAAACATGTTGATGTAATCTTCACTATTTTTTAACTTTTTAATCGACTGTTTTAGTTATCAAAAATATACCAAAAATCACACTGATTACACTCTGAATTTAAATTTAAACTCAAAAAATCAAATAAATTTTTTAACAGCTAATTTTTTAAACTTTTTTATTATTATGCTCTTTTTGATTCAACACCATGTTAAACCTATTTTTCATAATGTTATAGATTAATACCTTTTATTATTTATTTGTTTATCAAGATTGATTTTTAAATTTAAACAATTTTTTTGAGAATGATTTCTTCTGTTTGTTCCACCATTTCTGTCTGAAAAATTTCCCTTGCTTTAATGGTTTTTATAAATACAGTAATTAAATTTTATTTTATGATCCTAATATTTACAGACCATATCAAAATACATTATCGAATTGATGGAAAATTTGTTGTTGTTGAATCACCTCTTACTCTTCAGATTTTAAAGGTAAAAAGGTTTTTTTTTAATTTTTTTTATAGATGCTTAAACTCTGGAATCAATTTAGTTGCTCAATGTTGAAGACTTTCTAATTCTTATTATATTTTCCAAATTGAAAGATTTTACATTTTTTGATGTTAAAATTTATCATCCATTTGTCATACTAATCAGTTAGATAATCAATATTATTTTGGAAGAATTGTGAGTCTTAACATCTTCATAAAGATTTATTTTTAGTTTTAAAAGGTCAATCATTGATATATAACAAGAACATTAATGGCCCAATTACAGAACTTAGTGGAATACCACTCAACACCTTTAACCAATCTGAATTTGTATTAAGTTATAAATGGCATGCTAGCTAAAAATATCATATAAAACATTTAAATAGAAATTATTTAAAGATAACAACAACATAATTTGTTCTTTCAAAAAAATATAAGAAAAATTCTTGAAAATATCATTTAGTGAAAACAAATTTTCAACACCAATTATCAACACAGTAGCGTTGTTGTTTGGCATTTTTTTTAAAAATTCTTTATTTAAGTATTTCTGAGGAAAAAATTCTTATCAAATTATTATTTAACATATTATTTAAATTTTGAAAAATTATATTGTAAATTGTTCAGTTTAACTCTTTAACGATTGAGTTAAAAACTTGTACAGTAAACAGCTTGTACAGTAGTATCATGCAAAATAACAATTGCAAGAGTATAAAAAAAAAATAAAAACTTTTTTTCATCTAGGTGATTTAATAAATGAAATATATAATTAAACCAAAATATATTTAATGGCACCCAAAAACAGGGAATTTTCCTATTTTTGAGAAAATAAAAAGTTCCATATTTTAAAATGTGAAAAAATTTTATGTATGAGTAATACAAAACAAAACAAAACACATCCTTTTAGGAATAGTCCAAAATGGTATGGCATATTTGAAAACGCTCATCAAGTTGTGGGTTATAATGGACAGAAATTACTTACAAAAATGGTTTTTTAGGGGTGTCTTTTGGCAGTCAGTCAGGCGTGTTCTTTGGAAGTCAGTCTTACTTTTACATAGCAAACACAACAACTTTTGTGGGACCTATCTTACTATAAAGATTTTAAAAGTAAAACTATTATAGTTCAAACTAATATAAAATAAGCTAACTTTATTAACATTATAAAGCTAACTTTTGGACATGAAAAAAAAAAAACTAAAAACAAAAAAAGTTTGGAGGTCTTAAGATTATTGTATACTTTTAATTTTACATCTGATAATAAAAATTCACAAAATTATTTTTAAATACATGAAACTTTGGTTTTCAAACTAGATTTTTTTTACTTTATATTAACAACATGTGTTAAAAACAAATATATATTGTTTACAATATTTTTTAAAAAGGTGTCAGATGTAAAATATTATTTAGCCTGACACTTATGTCTAAACCCTAATGTATTTGTTTGCCATAACAACCAATTAACAACAAGTCATACAAACATTTTACAATTTTTTTTTATTAAGGTTACTAACTTCTTAGGGTTTGGTAATGTAACTTTTAACACTTAAATAAATTAATAATTTGCCTTTAGGTTATCTTTCAATATAGCAACACATAAAAACACTCTGAACAGCTGATGGGAATAATATAAACTAATACTTTTAAATAAATTTCTTTTTTGAAAAGAGGAAGAAAAATAAAAATGAAATTATGTAGTTGTTTGTATTTTAAGGTTTTATTACTTTGCTTATTAGGCACTAAATTAATTTATTTTATTTCAGTATTGTTTAATATAATCTGTTCAGATTATAATCAAGACCAAGCTTGGTCAGAAAGCTAGTGTGATCAAACTCTATATCTGGCAATGCATATAATAATTACTAGCAAGAACTTGGCCACAACTTTTTAGTTGTTTTGAGAACATTTTAAAAATGCACACACAAAAAAATTTGACTGATTGGAGACAATTACTAGAAAAATTAACTAAAAAAAGACAACTTCAAGGGGTGTACCAATGCGTCGGTGCACCCCTAATAACTTCTTAACAATAAAAAAAATTAATTATAAATTACGTTCAGACTAAATAATTTCTAAACTTTATATTTATATTATAATTTATATCACAATTTTTTTTTATAAAATTAAGCAATAATTTTTTACATCTTTTATGTAAAGTAACGAAAATTCTGGAGAGCAATCTGACTTCAGTCAGATAATCTGTGTAACTAAGCCCTATAAGTCTTCTTATTATCATAAGCAAGATTTTTTAGTCTTTAATTCACAAATACTTAATTTCTTATCATGAATTTAATAACTTACTTTCTGATCATTAATATGGATTTCGATCTTCTCGTTCTACTGCTGATTTGTTAACTTTATAACTCAAAGGTTTTATCGTTCATTAGATGTTGAGAGGTCAAGGCTATCAAGATTTCTAAAGCCTTTGATAAAGTTTAGCATGGCAGTCTTCACCATAAGCTCTTTTCTTACAATGTATGTACCATGTAACATTTTAAAGATAATTGAATTCTTTCTTACTGATTGTAGTATAAAAGTTGTCCTTGATGGACAGCAATCTTCTTAATTTCCTGTAACTTTAGGGGTTTCTTAACCCTATACTTTTTTAAATTTAAAATTAAATTTACATTAAATCTTCCACAAATTTTCACTTCTAAGACAAAATTACTTGCTAATGATACTACCATTTATTATTGTCTTGATAAGCCAACTCTCTCTGATTGTTTGGAGAGGGCATTTGAGTTTGAAAAGGATCTCACTTCTGCTACAACATTTTGTGTATTTAATTTTCTAGCATCCCAAATCCTTTTATAAGTCAGACATCGCTTTACATATGACACCAAACTTATTATTTAATCAATAAAAAACCAGATCAACTCAAATTATTTTTTTTCTCCCCCCAAGCTTATCTATTGGTGCACCATCATAATTTTTATAGCCTGAGTGAACAGAATGCATAAATATTTTAATGTTTTAAAGTCATAACACTTTTTCATTGAAAAAGTGTTATGACTTTATATTATTTGGTAACTGGAATAAATTCAAAAAAAAAAAAAAAAAAAAAAAAAAAAAAAAAAAAAAAACATTCAGAAAAATGAATTTTATCTCTGACAAAGTGGAATTTACCCAGTATTTAATAAATGGTAAATATATACATAAATTTTTAATATACCATTTATTATAAACTTTTTCCTAGCTCTGGCTATCTACCCATCAATCTATTATCTCCTGAGAACCCAGCCCCATCTAAATTTAAATATTCAGCTGGGGCTAGGTCAGGCACTACTAAAGAATTAGACAAAAAGCTTATTCGTAGGATATTTTTCTTTTTCCACCATCACTGGATTGTGATATGTTGACAGAATGTAGACAACAAAGATCATTGATGAATATGCATATTCAAACTTGGTTTATGGATTATTAGTTAATATAAACAGAATAAAAAAAAGGATCTTATTTCAACTATTGTGACAGGATTTAATAACTGTTACTTGAAGACTATTGCCTTTTTTAAGTGATTGCTGCAAAAATCTTTGCAGAATCTGTAACTTTGAGCAAAAATATGTTCTAAATTGGAATAAATAAAGTCACCAAAAGTTGATAAAGTCACCAAAAGTTGATACAGTCGCCAAATGTTGATAAAGTCACCAAAAAGTCAAGAGTACTGTCTCCTATTCTAGGGTTTATAACTTCAGTGGAAAAAAATTAAAAAGTATCATCAGATTTTTCCTCACCTCGCATCAACACGTTCTCATTCTAACAGTAAGTTAATGTATGACCAACCACCACAAAAGCAAGGAAACCTAACCCTAACTTGGCCTCAGTTAGGTTGTAAGTTATGAAAAGCATCATTATTTAAGGCAACATTATCAAAACAATGTAAACCAATAAGGAAGTGAAACATTTATAAGTTTTTGATAATATAAATTTCAAAATATTCTTTTTCACTATCAGATTCCATATATATACATCACTAAATGATTCCTGTTAAACTTCCTCTTCAGTTTCAGATTCTATATTCAGGTCACTATCTGATCAGTTGTCATGAAAGGGTTAAATATATTAGTTAATTTTTGAGAGTCTAATGAGCTCCTTCAAGTTTTTACAAGGTTTTTATATACCTAACTAACTTCTATTCTCTTTAATTCTTTCTTTGAGCAATTCTCACATGGTTAATAAATCTTGTTTTACTTTGTAAATAATATTTTTAAGAAATCAAATAAATAATTATATATATTCTACTTTATTATTAATAAAATTAAATCAGAATAGAAATTAGTTTTAGTTAAAAGTTATTTTTATAATATTTTTAAAAAGAAAAAGTAAAGATTTAAACCAAAAAACCTTTTGCTTCCCTAGAGGTATACTCTTTGTCAAAATAAAATGTGTCATCTAATCTTGAAACAGCTGGTTTAAATGGTGGCTCAATTTCTTTTTTGTATAATTTCTGGAATAAAAAGTAAATTTTGAAAACAAATGTAAACTGACTGAATTTAATCAATCATAACAACATCACAAAATAAAACAAATTTAATTTTTCAAAACTAAAATTACTTCAAAATCCAAAGATTGAAAAAATTCTTGCTCTTTGATTTCTTCTAAACCATCTTTATATCCTAAATTTTTATTTAAATCATCTTTATATCCTAAATTTTTATTCAAATCATCTTTATATCCTAAATTTTTATTCAAAGCATCTTTAAATCCTAAATTTTTATTCAAACCATCTTTATATCCTAAATTTTTATTCAAATCATCTTTTTATCTTAAATTTTAATTAAATTATCTTTATACCCTAAATTTTTATTCAAATCATCTTTTTATCCTAAATTTTTTATTAAATCATCTTTATATCCTAAATTTTTATTCAAATCATCTTTTTATCTTAAATTTTAATTAAATCATCTTTATACCCTAAATTTTTATTCAAATCATCTTTTTATCCTAAACTTTTTATTAAATCATCTTTATATCCTAAATTTTTATTCAAATCATCTTCAGGGTGGCCAGTTAAAAATAAACTTAAAATTCCAGGATATTTCCAGGATTTTCAAGGATAATTTTGGATTATTCAAGGATTTATTTTCTCGACAATTAAATAACTAGTAAAAGCAAAATATACTTTCTTAAAACAAAATAACTAAATATATATAAATATATTTAAATACATAAGTATGTTTTGATATAAACTATTTTATTTCATATTTTTTTTAGATTGCTCAAGTTTTTTTAATGAAAGGTCAATGTCTTGAATCGCTTGTTCTTTTTCTAAAATTGTGCTTCTAAAAGAATTTGCTTTTGCAAGAACAGTAAAGTCTCTCTTTGCTTCTGCTTCGATGCTTAACTTATCAGCATCAGATTTAAGAATTTCAATGCACTTTGCAACACTTTCTTTTTGTTTTTTCATTACTAAAATATCTCCATCAATCAATTGGCTTTTCCTGCTTAATTTATCTACCTTTAATTGATCTTTGTTTTCTTTCAATACTATATTGTAACGATTGTATGCTAACTTACAACTTTTTAAAAGATCACTAGGGAGCTCATACTGATGTATGACAATGTCATGACAATTAATGTGGTCATAAACTATTCTTTAAGAAATAAGAGATCTCTCTTGCAGATTTTCAACCAACAATTGTTTATCAACACTGGATCCTCGTTCTATTGCACATTGGCCGTGAGATAACACAAAAACGATAACACAGACTTTCCACAGTGCTGAATACTTCGGAATTTTATGCAAATAAACAGCAAAAAATTTATCAACAGAATCAGTTAACTCGTTGAAGGAATCAAATTTTTCGTTAAATTGAACACATTCTGCACTAACAAATTCATCATATTGTTGTTTTGCATCATCTGCATTGTCAGATGATAACCATTTTAATGCACTTAATCTTTCAGCAAGAGCCTTGAATTTAAGAATGGATATTTCCTTGTTTTTAACCATTTCACTTGGAGACAAAGATGAAGCATTCCTCACTAAAGAATATTTCAAGGGGGATCTTTCTTGTAATTTTTGCAATAACGCTACAATAATCTGCTTACATTTTATTATAAATTCTAATTTCTCTTCTGGTTTACAATGAAGAGAACTTAGCATCTGTTTTAGTGCTGTTCCGATATCAATTTTGTTTGCATCTAGTTGGTTATTGGATTTACCTACTTCAATCTTTGTTAAACTATATGCAGTTGCAGCTTCTTTTAAATTGTTTGGTTTGAGAATCATTTTCATCAAACTTCGCAATATACTTTATAAACTATTAGATAAAAATGCAACCATAGGTCTGTCTGTTTGAAATAGCCCTAGAAACCCTTTCAATTTTTCAGCCAGATCTTTGAAAAACTGCATACGCAAAGGTACAAACTTGTGTAGATGATGATCTACCAGAACCTCGTAGCTCTTATTTTTAGGACGTTTGCTTTTGCATAATGATTCCCAATACTTTAAAATTTTAACCATGTTTGGCCAAACAACAATGCCTCTAGAAGCCACAGCTTCATCTTCTACCCAGCGAGTTGCACAGAAACTGTAAAACAATAAAATCCAAAAATTTAAAGGCTAAAATGCTCTTAGCTTATATATAAATAAAAAAAGATATAATGAATTATAATAAATTTTTTTCTTCTTAAGCATGCATACTTACGGTAAAGCAAGCAGATCTGTTTCACAAACTCTAATAAATTCATCTATTTTAGCTGGTGACTCTTTGAAAAGATTATACATTGCACGAAATATTTTTCCAACTCCCACTTTTGGGAGTTTACTGTCTGTAGGGCACCATGAACAGCTGCAACTGCCCATATTAACAATGTCAGAATATCGTTTTTCCTGTCTATGCTCATTTAACATTTTAAGAACCTCCCAATTAACATTAGGACCATCCATTGAAACTTGAATAAGTTTTCCAAGATCAAACATCTCTGTTGCTTCAATGAGTTTGTCAAATAAATTCTGTGCATTAGGGGGTCTGAGGAATTTCGAATCAATATATCTAACTTTTACAACACCTGAATTTGAATCCCAGTATCTAACTCCACAGTCCATTTGTTCATTTTTAAAGGTTACATTCATACTCTCAAGATTGGCGATGACTTCAGATATAAGTTGGTCTCGATAGTATGGCACCAAACCAAAATTAATGAGGTAACCACATTTTGTTTTGCCTAATGCAAACTTTGATGCAATTTTACTGTCAGAAAACATAAATTTGAATATTTCATTTAAATTTAAGCATGATCTTAAAGAAAAATGTGACATTACAACATTTAAGGTCCATAATATTTCTGCCTTAGTAACCAAAGCTGGAGATTGAAGATCATCTATAGTAGGCTGTGTAACTTTGTCATTTAAAACTTTGTTTGAATGAGGAGAAAGTTCTTGAAAATTACTGGAAGCTGCTTTATCACCAGATATTTCTGTAGTAAAATCTAAAAGTGAAACATGAAAATATATATCCTGTAAAGTGCCCAGCTAATCAACTTGCTCCAAGCTTTTCAAAATTAAAAAACTAAATTAATTAAATATAATATAATTCTTTATAATATATTTAAATATAAATATAAATAACTAAAAAATAACCTGTAAAAAATATATCAGCTGCATTATGTGTCCTTGCATGCTCTTTATGCTTCTTACCAGTTGCATGTGAATCTAACGCAGATACTCCCATGTTAGAAATATTAATATCTGTTTGACACCAATTACATCTTGCTTTCTTTGAATTTAAAGAACAAAATTTTATCCAAGAAGAATACTTTTTATTGTATAGCCATTCTGTTTGGAAAGAGCAGTTCTTTGTTTTAGGCATTATATAAGTGATATATATATATATATATATATATATATATATATATATATATATATATATATTAATTGTGTATCATATTTTCTAAATAATTAGTAGATATTATTAAGATATTATTACCATGGAGAAAGTAACATTTAAAATATTTATATATATTTTTTGAATATTCTAGAAAATACATAATCGAAAATAAAAAGATAAAAACATCAAAACGAAATACTGAAATCTTTCAAAAAAAGTTCCAGGATTTCAAGGATTTTTTGTAAAAAAGAATGTTTTTCCAGGATTTTTCCAGGACCTTTAAAATTACAGGACTTTTCCAGGATTTCAAGGACCGCTGGCCACCCTGATCTTTTTATCCTAAATTTTTATTAAATCATCTTTATATCCTAAATTTTTATTAAATCATCTTTATATCCTAAATTTTTATTCAAACTATCTTTATATCCTAAATTTTTATTCAAATTATATATAAAAACCATTTAACAAGAGATTTTTTTTCTTTAAATGGTAATATCAGGGGTGGCCTCTGGATTTTTGAAACTTGTCAATAATTTTTGTCAAAAATAAATAAGTAATCAGATAAAAAGTAACAAAATATTTATAACTGAAAAAAGAGGCAAACAGAAACCCCCTGGAGCCATTTATAGATCATATTGTTATATAAACAAATATAAAAAAAACAACAACCTAATCTATTTTGTGGATTTCTTTTAAAAAGCGCTCTCAACAATAATTGGGCTTCTCGACTTAAGAAGTGTGGCATTCCAAGCTTAGCTCTATTAAAAAAAGTTTGAGCTTTTTATTAAACCCAGACATTTTTAATTTAAAAAAAAATTAGTATAAAAATGTTTTACTTTAATATCTGTTGCATTGTTTCTTTTCTATTTGCACCTTGGAATGGTAAAGAACCAGTCAGCATTTCATACTAAAATTTTGATCAACTGTTAAAATAAATCATATAACAAAATATTTGCAACAAAATTGATAACAAACACTAAATAATAGATACAGGAATATAACAAGAGGTGTAAAAAATAAACATTAATAATCCAAAAAAACCTTAGTGCAATAATAAATTATTTAAATGTGGAGTGATGCTAGTAGTGTAGAGCATGATCTTAGATTATATAAAATGCAATTATTTTTATAAAAATAATTTTTTTGTTTTCACACAGGTAATAAAATATGCTGTAATTAAATGAAAGAAAACTTTTAGTCAGTAAAATGAAAAATTGAAGGAAAAAAAAAAAAAACTTGTTTAAACTAATTAATAGCAGAAGAGAAAAAAAAACCAGTATAACAACAATAGGCAGCTAGAGAGGCTCCAACTATAAATACAATATGTTTTAGGACCTTGTTATAAAAGCAAAAACCATTATTAGAAAAATACATCCAAATATGAAAGCAGTAGTCTTTAAAAGGAGAAAGAGGAATTTATAGAAAAGTTATTGTTGTAGGTGCTAACTTTCGGATTGGAAATATATAAATTTGATAAGTTATTAGTGAAAGGTAATCCAAGAAGACATTAAATTAATAAAAAATGTTTTAATTTTTTTTGTTATATGCGCTAATTCTATAATTTTTTTTAAAAAATTATGAAGCATTTTGTAGTGTTCATATGATTAATTTTTATAATTAAACTTACGATTTTTTAAAACCTTTTAAACAAACATTTTATTTTTTAAGAGATTTTTTTTTCCCCAATTACTATAGAAATGAAATCATTTACTATAATTTTTAAATTCGTTATGTGAAGCGCTTATTAATAAAGTTGTAATGCTCAAATTAAAATTAAATTGCTTGTTGGCTGTTTATTTTATTTAAATTGCAGGCACATTTTTAAAAAAAGAGTTGAAAATCTTATTTTTAACTAGACATTAAATTAGAGCATGAAATTATTAAAAATTACTATTTTAAAAAGATTTTGTTACTAAATAAAATTTTTTTTTTGTGCAACTTTTTTGAAAAAATAAATGTTTATACAATTTAAAAATATTAAATACAACTCTTTTTAATAAATTTGATAACATTTGTTCATTTATTAAACAATCATTAGTGGTAATTTGTTACCTAATTTAAAAGCGTTTTGCATTTAAATTAGGTAACAAATTAACTTTAATAAAACATTTAAAAAGATTTGTTTCATACGTGATTCAAATCAAAGGTCACAATTTTGTTTATTGAAACATAATACCGATCACAATCATTTATAAGTATAAGTTCCATAGCATAATTATGTAAGAGTTATGATCTTTGAAAATACTTGTATGATCTTTAAAACTAATTATAAAATAATTAGCAACACAAAGGGATAGAAGTCAACTTAGGATTAAATATAGTTTAAAAACTTTATGGAACATATAACACCAGTATAAGCTTTATTAGGCTAACAAGACTATGATATTTAAACCAGATAATTTCTATACACTGTTATTAAATTTATATATTATTTATGTGATACAAATTTTTTTAAAAAAAAGCAATTGTTTATTTATTATATATAAAAAAAATGCTTTAGCAAAAAAAATCTTTAAACAACATTACCATTAATACACCATATGACCACCAATCTGAAGCAGTTCCATGTCCTCTTCTATTAACAACCTATAATGTAATTATTCAAAAAATCAAGAAACTGACATAAAAGAGTCAAAGTAATAATACCAAGTCACTATTCAGATGCTTTTATATATTTATATATATATATATATATATATATATATATATATATATATATATATATATATATATATATATATATATATATATATATATATATATATATATATATATATATATATATATATATATATATATACTCTTGCATGGTAGTCAAAAAGAGTTTCCCATAAACTGTAGTTTTGAAGAGCGCGTTAATAAACCAGACCAGAAAAAGTTTAAAAACTTAAATTTCTTTTTTTTAAAATGATAGACTGCCTGCCCAAACCAAACCCTCAGTCTATGTAGCAGCACTCCCTTGCGAGTCAGGATATTTGTCAGTCGATGTAGCAGCACTCCCTTGCGAGTATTTGTCAGTCGATGTAGCAGCACTCCCTTGCGAGTCAGGCTATTTGTCAGTCGATGTAGCAGCACTCCATTGCGAGTCAGGCTATAAGATAGTCGATGTAGAAACACTTATTTGTAGCAGCAGGCTATAAGATAGTCGATGTAGCAACATTTACGCATGTTTTAAAAATGTTTTTAAGTAAAACAAAAACAAAGACACCATTAATTAAAAAAAAATTTCTATTATTGCGGTTTTTTAAAAATTTTTTAAAAAACAATAAAATTGTTTTCAATGTACTTCATGTACTTCATGAAATGAAATGTACTTCAGCATTAATTTAATTGCTTTGACATTACGAAAACAATCAAATACAGCTTAAGAGACGAGGTAATTAAAATTGTAGTCGAAAGAGACTTTTTTTTACATTAAAAGACTCTTTCGACTACACTATAAGTATATATATATATATATATATATATATATATATATATATATATATATATATATATATATATATATATATATATATATATATATATTAGGGTGGGTCTAAAATTTTTTTTTTCTTGTTACAGGCTCTAAACATTGCTAATAGTTATTAATATTGATACTATTAAATATGAGAATAATTGTGATAGATTTAAAGGCCGCAACTTTATTGGGAAAATTACCGGTACCCTAATATTTTGCAGAAAAAAGTTTTTCAAAAGTAGGTCAACCTGGTACTCAAAAGAAGCAAAATTTTATAAAAAATTCGAAAATAATAATTGTTTTATAAAAATCATATTGCCGAAAAAATTGTATTAAAAAAACATGTAAAAATGCACCTTTTTCACTTTTAGTTAAAAAACTATAGTTATTATGCAATAAAATCTAAAATAATAATTTTTATATGAAAAAATTATTATTTTTAAAATTTTTATAAAATTTCGCTTTATTTGAGTACCGACATCACATAATTTTAAAAAACTATTTTTTTAAATAATAATAGGGCCTGCTATTTTTTGTAATTATAGTTGCGGGTGGAAGACATTGTTCAATCCATAAAAGTAAATACTTTCCTAAATTAGTACATAAAAAAACAACTTTCTAGACTATAGCCAGGTTAGCAACTCTAAAAAAAAATTTAATGACCCACCCTAATATATATATATATATATATATATATATATATATATATATATATATATAGTATTGGACAAAACATTTGCAAGCAACATCGAACAATGCTAAAAAGTGTTCCTATTTTTACATGTGTTAAAAACGAAACAAACTATACTATCACAGCAAACAGTTCAGGAGTCTGGAGTCATAGTATGCCATGACATGAGCAATCAGACTGATTGAATGGTAAAAGAAAACAGGCAGAATTTCGTTGACAAGTGCCATTTTTCAGCGGACAAAACAAGTGCAACTTTTTTGGTTTGTTTTATTTTCTTAAGTCTGGTCTGTGTCAACGTCCTGGAGGTTTTTTAATAAATAAAGGAAGTATCCAGAAGTTTCAGAAGCATGCAGAAGTTTCCAGAAGACGCATCCAGATGTATCCAGAAACATTCAGAAGAATCCAGACGCATCGAAAAGAAGCATCTAGAATCTTCCAGAACAGGTTCACACAGGTTCATTTTACTATATAAGAGACATGTAAATCGACATGTAATTCAGTCAGTATATGGAAGTCAATCAGTCAGTATTATCAAGACAGTTTATCGAAGTGAGTTTTATCAAAGGTTCCACCACTTCTAGAGAGGATTCGATGATAGTCAGATCCGTCAAGAAAGATCCCTGAATATCATCAGTCAAGGTACAAAAGCAATTAGAGCTGCCTGTATCGAACCAAACAATCAGACGACGTGCTGTTAAGGCCGGATTATTTTCTCGGCGTCCTGCAAAGAAACTGCAGATTTCACTAAACAACCAGAAAAAAAGACTCCTGTGTGCTACATCTTATATTGACTGGAATGTGCAGAAATGGCGAACTGTCCTGTTCAGTGATGAATTGAAGTTCAATATCATTGGGAACAATGACATTTGACGCGTATGTAAACCGGCCGGAAAACGTCTCAATTTACGCTACTGCCATAAGACAATAAAGCATGATGGAGGCAATGTAATGGTCTGGGGGTGTTTTTCTGCTAACGGTCTAGGTCTAATACATTCAATTGATGGAATAATGGACCGTTTCAAGTATAAAAATATCCTGAAAGATGTTATGTTACCGCATGCTGAATGGAATATGCCAATAAAATGGGTTTTTCAGAAAGACAACGAGCCGAAACTCACTGCAAAAGTAGTCAAGCAGTGGTTTTAAGACAACCACCTATCGATGATGGATTGGCCACCTCAATCTCCGGAAGATGAAGGTGTTAGTAATAAGGATCAACTGTTTGTACAAATTCAAAAGGCCTGGGCAGTGATTCCACAAAGTTTCATTGATCACCTGATTGAATCTATGCTTCAAAGATGCAAGGCTGTGATCGACAACAAAGGATTCCCAGGAAATATTGATAGAGAAATACAGCTTGGTCAACATTTTGTGGAGTTGCACTTGTTTTGTCCAGAAGGAAATCAACTTTTTTTAATACTTTTGATTAATTTATTAATTTTTGTGTACAAATTTTGTGATGAATAAAACTTAAAGAACGTTGTCTCTAAACAGTTACATAGTTATTTCTCTCTATTTTATTAAAAAAATGCAGCACTTTTATATAAAGAAACTATATTAGCATTATTTAGTTACACTTGTTTTGTCCATCTTATAATATACTTAATTACATACATGCTACACTGATAGTCTTATCTAAGTCTTATAATATACTTAACTACATACATGTTAGTTCTAATCAAAACCATTGAGTTAGGATTATCAGCAGCATCGTCGAGTAAACCGATTTTTAAAGAAAGTATTCCTCCTTATCAAGAAGCCCTGAAAAAATCTGGATACACTTGCAAACTTGCATACCATCCAAGTATAAAATCTTCAAACAGCAATCATAAAAGGAGGATTATACCAAAATAATTTGGTATAATCCTCCTTTTAGTGCAAATGTTGTAACAAAAATAGGTAAATGTTTTTTAAACCTTATCGACCACCACTTTCCTGTTAACCACAGATTCCATAAATTATTTAATATAAACAAAATCAAAATAAGTTATTCATGCATGCCAAACATAAAATCCATTATTAACTCTCACAATAAAAACACGTTACATGAGGAGGCAAAAGTTAATAAAAAGACATGCAACTGCATTGATAAATCTAAATGTCCGATGAGCAACCATTGTCTTTCTAACAATATTGTTTATCAAGCCACCGTTTGTTCAAACAATCCGGGGTAAAAAGAAAAAGTGTATTTTGGACTCAGCCAGACATGCTTTAAAGTTTGATACACAAATCAACTCAAATCTTTTAACTCAATTAGATATAAAAATGATACTAAGTTATCTAAAGAAATATGGAAAATAAAAGAAAAAAACTTTACACCTTTTGTGAGATGGAAGATTGTTAAACACTGCAAACCATACAAACCCAACATCAAAAGTTTGCAACCTCTGTTTGAATGAGAAGTTTCAAATCTTGATGTATAAAGGTTAAAACCTACTTAACACAAGGAGTGAAATAATCTCGAAGTATTGACACAAAAATAAATTTCTTATTTCCTTCTATGATACCGCAGATTGATCCTGATTGGTTTACGTCAATTTTTCGCCACGTGATACTCTTAAAACTTTTAATTTTGTTTCCATGGAGTCATTAGAACTCAGGCCACTGTAATTTTAATTGTAATTTTAACGTCTATTTTAAATTTTGTGATATATAGCTGATGATTGCCATTAGGCATGAAACTTAAAATTCCATAATAAAAATTCTTTTCTTTTTTCTTTTTAAATTATAAACCGCTCTATTATGAAATTTATATATAATCAAAATAAATTTCTTAATTATTGAGCACTTTTTAACCAACAAGAGTTGTATATTACTTTAATACAACACTACATAAAACGATATATATATATATATATATATATATATATATATATATATATATATATATATATATATATACAGGGTTGCAAAAAAAAAAAAAAACAGTTTTTTTTGAAAAAAAAAAAACAAAAAAACCCATGGTTTTTTTGGTTTAAATTAGGTTTTTACTAAAAAATGCGGTATTTAGTTATCCTTTTAAATTGAAAAAAGCATAACGTATTTTATTTGAGTAAACTATATTATTTATTAATATTATTGTTATATTTCATCAAAATTATTTAATATATCGTTGTTTAATGCAGGGCTGTGGAGTCGGAGTCGCGGAGTTGCGACAATTTTACCGGAGTCGCTAAAAAATATAGCGACTCCGACTCCGATAGTAAAATTTCTTGGTATTGCACTTGCAGGTACAAAACATTCAATTAACCTTATGCTCATACTAAACATCAAAGAATGTTTCATAAATTTGTCAAAAAAAAATTTCAACTTACTGGGCAATATTTTTTAAAGAATTCAAAGAATTTTTCAAAAATTTTGCTTTGGAGTTGGAGTCGGAGATGGAGTCAGAGTTGTACTCAAAAAATTTCAACAACTGGAGTCGGAGTCGTTACTTTTTTTTTACGAATCCACACCCCTGGTTTAATGTTCTATATATAAATACAAGCTTTGCTACATTTTCTACTTTTTCACCAATCACGAGATCCAAGTCTTTATTTTTTTCAAACATTGTAAAAGTAATGCTCCAGTTGTTGACATATTTTTTAAGTGAATCACATACAGAATTCCAGCAAATTTCAGTAGGAAGTGACAATTTTGTTCCTCCACTTAATTTATAAATTGCTCCAGCTTGATGATTATTTCTTATAAATTTTATTATTTGTGTAACATGCTTGCTCACATTTTCAATGTTAAGATCATTTGCTAAAGGATTAGCAAATGATCTTAACATTGTCAGTCAAAAAGCTTTTTACTGTGCACCCAAATTAACGTCTTACAAAATCTATTGCTTCTCTTGCAAATTGTGTAAGATATTCACCAGTATGGTGTAAGATATTCACCAGTATGTGAATGACCAGAAGTGCTGATTGTTCCTACTAAAATGTTAATTTTATCTGTAATTACAGAGATACAAACTATAGGTTCATTATGTACATTACTACAGCCATCTAAAGGCGTGGCTACAATTTTCCCATTCAATACATTACATTTTTCAATTTATTCTGTGTAAACCCTATCTAATATTTCTCCTCCAATTTCAGTTCTATTAGGTAGAGTGTATCCTGGATGAAGCATATTGATAAATTAAAAAAAAAAAAAAAAAAAAAAAAAAAAAAAAAAAAAAAAAAAAAATCATGGGATTAAAAAAATATATTTATATTGAAGATTAGTTACATTTGTGAACATAAACCTGTCTTATTTTCCTGTTGTAAGTTCAAATCTTTTTAAGAAAACATTACTTTGGTTTAAAACAACATTTTTTAAATTGGTTTATATATAACCCTTGAAATTAGGAAAAATGAGATTGGAAATAAATTTGTGACCTTAAACTATTAGAGGTTGGCAAAAACATTTATACACAAAGGTCTTACCATAAAATATAGAAACAAGGATGGCAATTTTTTTGTCAACCTCAAACACTTTAAGCTCAAAATTGCAGAATGCCCAACCTTATTCAGAGAGCTGTGTGTGTATATCTGTGTTTGTGTGTATATATATAGCATCCCTCTGAATTAGGGATAGCGTTCGGCAACACCAATCTAACTGCCGACCTTAAAGTGTTTGAGGTCGGCAATAAATTGCCAACCTCATTTCTCCTAATTCCAATTAGGAGAAACGAGTATTTTATAAGACCGCGTATCTACAGTACATGTTTTTTACTGGAGAAGTTAAAAACTTTATTTATTTTTTATTTTAACTGATTTTGGGTTTATTTTAGTAAAAAGAGTATTATTCATGTTTTTTGTAATCTCAACAATAAATATTTTGTGTTTAAATTAATAATATCCAAATATAGTAGCCAATGCTAGTTACGCGGATTTGCACTATCCCTGACGATATATATATATCAGCATTAATGATATAATTTTAAAATTGCGTGCTTTGGACAGATTTCTAAAATGTTATTTTATTATTTAAATATTACAGAAAGTTATGAAAACTGCATCAAATTATGCTTTTCTGATAATTTTTTATAAAAAAATCACTTATAATAAAAAAAAACAAATTAAAAACCTATTAAATACTGACAAATCTTATTACAATATCAATCAAAATATATTCTTTAAAAGGTAAAATTTAAAAACCTCAGGAGCCATATATTCAACTGTGCCACAAAAAGAATAAGTTTTATTTTCTACATCATAGATGCTTTCTTTACTAAGACCAAAGTCTAAAAAATATAGCAAAACGTTTTAGAATCAAAATTTTAATAAAAAGTAAATATGTAAAATATATAATTATTTCAAAATAAATCAAAACATACCAGTTAACTTAATGTGTCCATCTACATCTAACAGAATACTGTTAAAATGAAGAAAAAAATTGCAAATAACCAAAAAAATTGCATAAAATGCATCAATAGGAGTAAAAATAAAAAACTAAGTTACTTCTCTGGTTTCAAATCTCTGTAGACTATTCCAAGCCTATGTAAATGATCAAGAGCCATTGCAAGCTCTGCCAAGTATATTTTTACATCTTCTTCAGTAAACATGACCTAAAATTGAAATTCTGCAAATGGTTTATAGACTTTTTTTTGTGTCTGTTTAATATTATAAAAGTTGCATTGCAATAAAGTATAACAATCCACAAAAAACGCTGCTTTAAAAAAAAATCAATATTGCAGAATATTTTTTAGGTAAAATACAAAATTTAAGTAAAATACAATTTTTATACTTTGCTATTAACTCTCAATAAACCTTTTCATTTGTATAGCCTTTTTTGCATATTATTTTAAATCATCTAAATAAAATGATTTTATTAACAAAATGACTTCCTGCTTCCATTTTATGATTATGACAATTTTATACTCTCTACTTAATTTTTAATACTTAAAACAACAAACATCAACATTTAATGATCTCAAACTTTTGAGACCTTTACAACAACTTAAGCAAAATTAAACTACTTAGGCTGCTTCAATTTTAATAATTTTCTCAGGCCATAATTTTTTTTATCTATCAAACTTGTGTTATTTATTACTTGGCCTTAAAAAGTCATATTAGCGTTTCTAATTATTATTTCAAATTCATTTCATTTTAAAAAGTTCCATTTATTCATAAAAATATTCATTTAACATTTAACAAACCTCTAAACTAAAGTTGATTCTTAGGATCTTAAACTGGATTTATTCCACCAATCAAAAACATTTGGTATTTTTGAATTATATCTTTTGCACTATTTTTATACTTTAAACTAAAGATTTTTAGGGTTTTGAAACTTTATTTATTCCAATAATCAAACATTTAGTTGCTAACATAATATTTTTAACCTTCTGTTTACGAAATAATTTGAATTTTTTATTAAGTTTGCCTAGTGATTCTAGCAGATCAAATTTGTTCAGTCAGAATTGATATTGGGAGTTCAAAACAAAATTTATTCCAAAAGTAGATAACCATTAATCAGCTGTTATTTTACACGTACATTCCATACAAATCTAGCTTAAAAAACTGTAATTATTAAAAACTAAAATCATAGCTCAAAGAGTACAATATACCTCTTTTGAAAGTCGAGTAAATAAATCACCTCCACGAAGAAAACCAAGCACTAAGTAGAGCTTGCCCTCTGTTTGAAAAGCTATATTAAAAATATTATTAATTTAATATGAAATAAAAAAAATTTCACAACAATCAACAAATTAAATAACACAAGAAACTGTAGAGCCATTAAAAAGTTTACCATAATGCAAATCAACAATAAAAGGATGCTCAACTTCTGCAAGGATGTCTCGCTCCATTTTTGTACGAACACGATCACGAACTAATAATTTAATTGTACTATATAAAAATGATAAAAATTTCAAGAAACAAAATTAAAATGTTAAAAATATATATGTCCTTATACTGTAGTCATAGGAGACTTTTATGGTAAAAAAAAAAAAGTCTCTTTCAATAACATTTAAGCGACTTCAACAACTACAGTGTTTCTACTATTAAAACTTAGGTTAAAAGTAAGGATTTTAAGGAGATTTGGTTGCAAACAACAATTTTTTGAAAGAAAAAGTAAGAATAATTTAGGAGAAAACAATTACAACAAAAACAGAATTTTATTTTTTTCAATAAACTTTAAATATAAACAATATATTTCTATAATACACACACACACAAACCTTGGTATGAAGCGGGAGCAATCGCTCCAGTCACACAAAATAAGTTAATGGATATTTATAAATTGCAGGGGTGATAAAAAATGCTTGCTAATTTAGTTACAAGTCTAAAAAATTGTGCTCATCCTAAAAATTTGGGAGGGAGAAAACTAATAATGGTTTACTTGTTTTTATACTAAATTTTTTTTATAAAAAGATTTTGTTAAAGATTCTTGTTTAATAAAACAAAAAAGTTTGAGCGCAAATACAACACAAATTTCTACGAACAAGGTATGGTGATTTGCTAATGAGACTTTTTTATATAAAACGTTTACAGAAAATATTTAACGAAATTTTATTTGTTTATATAAGTTTATTAATAATATTATATTGAGTAATAAATACAAATTAATTATGAGAAACGTTGTTAATTTAATTTTGTAAAAGCATTTGTTAAAAACCATATATATAATAATAAAAGTTTTCTATTTAATTTTGAAAAAATATTTCTAAAAACATTATGTTTTAAATGGAATAGTTTGCTTATTGTTAAAAATAATTTTAAATTTAAAAAGCTTTTGTTATTAAAATTAAAACTTATATTATTTATAACTTAATTAAATTATAAATTTATTTCAGAAAAAGAAAAGTTTAAATTTGTAAAAACGTTTGCTAAAAAAGTTATTAAAGTTCTATTAGCGTTGGCAACGAAAAAACATTAAAAATGTTAACTTAAAAAAATTGTTATTTCATTGTTTTTATGTTTTAATGATGCAAAACATCATAAATTTATATTTTAATTAAACAAATGAAACAATAAAAAAATAAAAAGCTTATGAACTTCTTTCAAATAAATTCGATATAATAAATTAAAAAAAAAACTGTAGTATTAAGTTAAAGATGAAGATAATAACTAATAAAATACATAAAAAATAAATTTATTATTTATAACTATCTCATTAAGAACTAGGTAGAAAAACACAATCAGATGCAATCTGATTGTGTTTTCCTTTAACATCTTTTTTTTCAATATATATATATATATATATATATATATATATATATATATATATATATATATATATATATATATATATATATATATATATATATATATATATATATATATGTATATAAATAATATTAGATTAATGAACTTGCTGGAAAAATGAAAGCTGAAATAAAGGAAATATTGTTACAGAAATTTATTTACGTAAAAATAAATGCAGCCACTCGACACCAAAGGAACTATTTAAGAATAAATATTCAATATTATTATGTGGGAAAAAATCAAGTTAAAACTTTGGCACTAATAGATATACAAGGAGAGCACAAACATGGAGCTATCAAAAAAATAGTGGTAGATACTCTATATAGATTTAGTCTATATAGAGTATAAGCAAAGATCAAATAGTATGCGTAGACAATGCAGCCAATATGATTAGAGCAATCACTCTTTTAAATCAATATTGAGGTGATGAATATTTTGAGATTAAGCTTTGCAAAATGAAGAACAATGAGAGTTTTAACAACAGGATACTAATGAGGAAGAAAGTACAGCAGCTTGGGAAGAAAATCTTGTCTTTGTCCTCCCAGAATGGTGTCAACAATTGTCTACTGACATTAAACTGATTTGCTGTGTTTCACACTTTGCAGCTAGCTATTCATGATGCTTTAAAAAAAAAACATACATTGCCTAACATTTGGCAAAAGTTTGTTATATTGTAATGAAACTAAAAAAACTCACATACAATATGTTTAGCAAGGAAGCAATATAAGGTTGTTCCAATTTTGGATAATGAGACACACAGGGGTTATACATTCCAGATGATTGAATAATTATTACTTTTGTGTACACTGTGTGAGAAATTTGTTGCAGTTGATCAGATATTCTTTCTACGCCCTGAAATATAAGATAGATCGAGTCATCTTCGCAATTAAAAAAAAAAAGCTGTATAATATGACAGTTAAACTTCAAGGAATTAACTCCAGGATAGTTCCTAAAGTAATGGTTGAAATTGAAATCTGATCTAGAGAAGAATAAAGGACTACTTGCAGAAGACATTTCAAAATCAATGCAGAAATGAGAAGAAAAACTTTTTACAAATGATTTTTTTTTTTTGCTGCAGTTTATGTTGATGCTAGTTATAGAATGTTGAAAAAAAAACCAGATAACACGAGCAAAACAAGGTTTATAAACAGCAGCAGAACAAATTTATAAAAGAGATGCCAAAAATATAACGGAAAGTCAACAAATAAGAAATACTGCTGAGTCATATACAGCACTTCTTTCAGTTTTAAGTAAATCTAATTTTGATGAAAAAGAGAATGAGTTTAAAAAGGAGCTTGATAAACAAGAAAAAAGGAGGTGTGACCAAAATTTATTTTAATGATAGATACATATATTACAAACCTTATGGACAAATGTAGGGTAATGGAAGAAATAGGACATTTAAAAGTGAAATCAGCTTTTGAGCAAAATGAAGAATACCCAAAAAGAATACAAAAAGCATGCCAAATAGTCACTTGTATGCCTGTCTCACAGTGTCGAGAAACTTTTTCTGCGCTAAAGTTTATATCGAGCGATTTGCATTCTTCACTCAGACATGATATTTTAGATAATATATTATTTTTAAGGATGAACCATGACTTTTATTAATAAAATATTAATAGTACTTAAGTTACTGTCAAAAAAAATTTTGATTAGTTTTTTTGCAGAGCAGCTCTGGAGCTGGAGCCAAAAATTCTAGTGGAGCAGGACCCTTGGGCCAAAGTCAATTTTTTAAAAGCAGCTCCAGAGCCCTGTGGAAAACACACAGTAAATTTCAAAATATAATTTTATTATTATTTTAGATAGCTACTTTTCTTTTTATAAAACTCTTTAGATAAAAAAAAAAAATTAGAACTTCCGATTAAAATCAATAGTCGCATTTTTAGGTGACTTTATTGTGTCAAAGGAATTTTAGCGTACACTTCTGATATATATATATATATATATATATATATATATATATATATATATATATATATATATATATATATATATATATATATATATATATATATATATTTATATATATACCTTTATCAAATGGTTCGATGCACAAAAGATACTTGTTCATATTTGACAATTTCAAAAAAAAGCTTTTTAAAGTTTAAGATCATTAAACAATTAATTAATGATAAATTATTTCAGAAGATCAATCAAGTGGTAATTTTGTTTATTTGTAATCTCATTATTTTAAATATTTTTGATGACCTAAATCTAAAGAAATAGCATTGTCCAAAAAGGTAACATATGTTTTTTGTGGATTGTTATATGCTATATAAAAAGAAAAGTAATATATTTACTATTATATATTTTTATTGCAATATATATATATATATATATATATATATATATATATATATATATATATATAATATATATATATATATATATATATATATATATATATATATATATATATATATATATATAAATATATATATATATATATACATATATATATATATATATATATATATATATATATATATATATATATATATATATATATATATATATATATATATATATATATAGGCCTTGTTTTAAATATAAAAGTGCTTAATGCATCAGCTTAACGCGATTTTGACGTCATAAAATTATCTTTATTTTTTTTTATAGACGTTTAGTGTTTTAACTACCGCAATAAATAAATAACCGCAAACTAGTTCAATTTAACAATTAACTCAAATATAAACTATAAACGTTTTAAATATAAATTTATTATAAAAATTTTGTAATGTTTTCAATTTTTATTTTATTATTAATTTTAGTTCAATATTATTTAGTAAAATATATATATATATATATATATATATATATATATATATATATATATATATATATATATATATATATATATATATATATATATTATTTTTGAAATTTGTTTTTGAATAATTGTTTTTAATCGTTATTGAATAAAAAATAATAATGATTTTTTTTATTTTTAAAAATTTCTAGAGTAAACAAAAAATATTAACATTGAAAAACACAGACCCATGTTAATTATTAAAACAACGATTTTGTTTTGACTAGCAAAGAAAAATTTAAGTTTTTAAATATTTTTAAAATTTTTAAAAGCGTTTCAACTTGTGTTTTATAAAAATATAAAAAAGTTTAGTCTGCTTTGAGCATATTTTTGATACGTAGTTTAGAACGCGTTCGCTAGGAATTCAATTCATAAATTTTTTATGTTATTGTAAAAATATTTAACTTTTTAAACAAATCACAAAGAAACAGAGCTATAGAGAAAAATCGTTTTCAACAATTAAATCTTTTTTTTTTTTAATTTTAGGAAATTAAAAAAAAAAATTAAATTAAATATAAAAGACTTAATTATGCAAACTCTTTTGTTAATTATTCTTAAAACAAAAAAACAAATACTATTACGCCAAACTTTAATCGTGCAAACTTAAAAAAATACTCAACTGAAATAATTTAAGTATATTTAATAATTTGAATCGTATCTGTTTATAATAATTTTTCGTAAAAATTTGTTTATTAAAAATTAAGTTCCTTAACTTATAAACAAACTCAAAAGTATTTTCATTCTACGTATAATTACAAAACTCTTTTTTTTTTTTCGTTTGTAAGCAATTTAATTTAATAAAAAAAAAAAAAAAATAAATATGAGGTAATCTTTGTTAAGAATAAATTTAATCTATTTATTGACCTATATTTTTATTTTTAATTATATATCAACTTAATTAAAATATAGTAACATGTTAAAATATTTTAACATGACTTGTATCATTTATAAACTGTTGGGCAGTTGCCCTTACGGCACTATTGCTTTTGGATATTATTTTATTTTGATGAAGATCACATAACTTACATTTGATTTTAATAACGTAAGTCTTCTCTTTTTCTGTGATCATCGCATCGGCAAAGCATCGGCAAAGTCCCAAGATTTAAAAGTTTTTAAAGTAAATCTTTTGTCCTTCAAAATGCAATCCATATTCGAACTTTAAACAATTTAGAGATAATAGAAATATACAAGGTTTTTATATACTAGTTTGTTTTGTTTTATAAAAAAAAATACATATTCATTAGTAAAAAATGGAGACTGTCATTAAACTAAAACGTGCCTTAGTATTTATTTAACGGAACCTGTAATGTGCGCGTGCATAATAAAATCTCTGTTATATAAATATATTCAACGTAATATTAGTGTCATCAGCGGATGTTGTAGTCTACTCATGATTTCTTTACCTTGTAATATAACTTGATTTATGAAAAAAAAACTTATTGAATCGCACGCAGAAGAATTTTAACAAATTGTCTTCATTCAAATATTGCGAGTAACAGGTAATTTTTTTTTCTGTGCCGACCCCCCCCCCCCTCCGCATAGCTTAAACTATATACCATTAACTAATAAGAAAAGCAAAGACATTTTTTTTAACATCTCGAAAAAATGTCTTGATATTTTTGTTATCCTGATAACAAAAATATTATGACATTTTTTGAGATTAAATAAAAAAAATGTCAATTCTTAATTACAAATTTTTTTGCAAATGTTTTTTATTATAAATTCAGTAAAAAATTCATAAAAAATCTATATTACAAAAAACTTTTATATTCTGTATTAATAAATATGGAATATAGATTTTTTAAAAGTTTTTTACTAAAAACTTTAAAAAATTACTACTTTTTATTAAAAACATTGCAAAAAATTTGTAGTTAAGGATTGACAAACAATTTTTCATGTTGCTAAATATTTGAATAAAAAGTTTAGCGTCAAATTAATTGCTATAAAAAGGGAAAGATATATCGCGATGAAAAGTTACAACAATTATTTTTAAAGTAAATTCTTTTTTTTAATAAATATCTTTACATATCGTTATTTAAATGTTAATGTGGTTTTTTTGAAAATTAATTACTTCTTTTATGTTACCGCTAATTTAAAAGTTAAAAAATGATAAAAAGTAGCTTAACTAAAACAGCTCTACGCGTACGTAAAAAGCGCTTAAGGCGTACGTAAATCGCTCTAGGCGTAACGCTTTAAAACAAGGCCTGTATATATATGTATATATATATTATATATATATATATATATATATATATATATATATATATATATATATATATATATATATATATATATATATATATATATATATATATATATATATAGTGGTGTAGTGGTAAGAGCGCTCGCTTTGTAAGCGAGCGGTTCGGAGTTCGACTCCCACCACGCCCCTGGAAGTACCGTGCTCAACTTAATTTCTCCGCGCAGCGGTCTTGCTTGTCAAGGTTTGTATATATATATATATATATATATATATATATATATATATATATATATATTTTTGTATATTTTAATATATATATATATATATTTAAAATATATATATATATATATATATATATATATATATATATATATATATATATATATATATATATTTTATATATATATATATATATATAGGTTTGTATATATATATATATATATATATATATATATATATATATATATATATATATATATATATATATATATATATATATATACACAAACAAAAATGAGTAGCCTTCCCGATTGTAGTGGCCCGAGGGGGCCACTACAATCGGGAAGACTACTCATTTTTTGTTGTAAATCGTGGTACAACCCTTTCTCAACTCTTTAACTCCGAAACACAAGTTTGTTGGGAAGTGAATAATGAAAATATATATATATATATATATATATATATATATATATATATATATATATATATATATATATATATATATATATATATATATATATATATATATATATATATTATATGTATATATATATAGGCCTCAGCGGAAATAAATGAGCCCAAGAGCGGAGATAAGCTCCCTAAAACCAACTTGGGGAGCTGTGCGAGCTGCTCCTCATTTAAATCAGGAATATAATGTGCATTTCTTAATTTAAAAAAAATATACCATGAAAAGTGCACCTTCAATGATTTTTGTGAGGGTGCAGTTGTGCCTCACAATGGGGCAAAACCGTTTTTTTCACTATGTGTATTTTTCATGTAATAATGTCTTCAAATATTGTTTAACTTTTTTTCCTAATTGCAGAAATATAAAGCCTAATGATGTGGTTATTGAAATAAATTGTTAAAAAAACATATTTTGCTTTTATTTTCATATAATATCAATCCAAACGTTACGGGGGCGGTTATGCCTCAACTTCCCCTATATATAAGCAATATTTGCATTACTATGCAAAGAAATTTTTTTTTCTCATTAAATAAATTTCTAGAACCAGTTTGTTATAATCAAAAAGTTTTTAACAATAAATTATAATTTTTTATGTTATTTTTCTATTAGTTTTTATTAGTAATTTTCAGAATTATTATTAAACATTAAATTATTATTTAACATTTAATAGGCAAACTTTATTTGAAAACTTGTTCTTATTCAACATCTTTATGCTTATGAAGACTTCATACCACCTAATATAAACTATGACATATAAATCCTAAATCTTCAGATTTACAAGCTATTTTAAAATGTGTTTTATAACTAACTGTTATTGTAAATTTATATGATTTGTATTGTTAAAAGTATAAAATTTAAATATATTTTCTAATGTATATTAAATATATACTTTTTTATGAAAGGTATGTTTCTATTTTCTTTGAATGTGAAAACAAACTTAAAATTTTTTATTAAGTACGGATAACAATTCCTTATTAAATAAAAAAATGATAGAAAAAAAAAAAAAAAAAAAAAAACCTTTTAGTGTTGCCTTTTTTAGAACTTTCATAGCATAAATATGTCCTGCATCTTTTCCTACAATCTTTCTTACCATAAAAACCTAAATCAAAGGTATTTATTTATTTTCTTAAATTATTTATCATTAATTTATTAAAAAATTGGTTTATTACATTTGTAAAGCAAAGTATTTGTAAACTCCTACCTTTCCAAAAGAACCTTGTCCAAGGACTTTTAATAATTCAAAGTGTGATGGCTCAGCCTTCATTACTTTATTAGACTTTTTAACCATATTACTCAAATCAAATTCAGTGCTTGGTTTGGTAGTTTCTGTTGTTGAATGCTAAATAAATAAAAAAATACAATATGTTTTTATAATTTTTTTTAACATGCAAATTAAATTAAAAAATATATTTAAACTCACTAAAAAATATTTATGACTTATTGAAACATTTAGCAAAACCAATATAAATATCAGACAACAGTCTGGCAGATAAGGCTATATATACAATGATTAAATAAAAATCAGACATTTAACAAAATACCCATTTCCTTATGAAAAGAATCTTGTTTTGATTAAAAATGAGACAAACTATTTTTAATACAACTCTGCATTAAAAATAATTTATTTATGTCATCAGCTAATGTCCAAAATAAGCTAATTTTAGAAAAATACCACCAAATATAATTTAATTGTTGTTAAAAGTTAAAACAAGACTTAATTATTTCCAGCAATAAAAATTAACAAAAATTGTTGTTGTCATTATTATAAAATAAAAATTAAATGCACAAAATAATATTTTAAAATGAAAACTAACTTCAACATGTGTCAAATCTTCTTGTGAAGCAAACATCTAAAAAATAATTAAAAAAACCCACTTTAAAAAATATAACAATACTTTATAATATTGGTCTGCCTTATGAGAACTCATTGAAATTTAATTATATTCCAAACAATGACAACACTAGATGAACAATAGAGGAAATCAATGAAACAATAAATAAATATAAAAAAAGAAAAAAATATATATTTAAAAACATTTTAATCCAGAATCAGTTGTTATTAAATGTCTCCAAAACAAAAAAATAGTTAAAAACTAGGACTGAACTTTTAAAAAAATAACATAAATAAAAGTAATTTGGCATCAGAAATATATTTTAAGACAAAGAAAAAAAAAAATATTTGGCAGTCTAAATTAAAGTTACAAAAAAAAAAAAATATTAAACAACCACAAGAATGTTAAGTATCAAAGCAAGTAAAAAAAAAATTAAAAAATAATTATAATATATGATATACTTTAAAAAATTAATTTAAAATTAAAAATATAAACATTGCAATTACTTATAATAATTTTGGGCATAATAATAATAACATACAAAAAATATAATTTACAAAAAAACTTTTCAAAATAGATAAAATGTTATGCATATTCTATATGAAACGCTAACTTGAAAAAGGGGACATGTTATATGAATTTTTGCAGAACATGTCTCCTTTTTCAAGTTAGCGATTCATATATTATCCAAAGAGTGAATCATAATTTTGGATTTTTTGTATTTATTTAAATATTTTTAAAATCTTTTCCAAAAAACATACATCATAGCAGGCAACGATTGTGAGATAAAAAACCAAAAAAACACAAACCAGATAACCCAAGTATACATGAATAATTTTTTACACTGCAAAAATGTGCATTATTTTTTTTAAATTTTTTATGAAATTGAAAAAAAACAAACATAAATACAGTATGTAAATAATTTAAAAAAAGCAAGATACGCATATAATATAAATTTTCTTGTCCCAAATTGTGTATTTCTTTTACTAAAAGTTTGATATTACAAGTCATTATTTAATTTAGGTGTGGTATCTATAATAAAAGATAGACAAAAAAATTTGGACTGTTAGGTACGGTATATTTACAATAAATAATTTTCAGTAATAATTTAAAGCAGCTAAATGAAAAAAATTAATATATATATTTTAAATAAAAACTACTGTAAACAACAAAAAACATATATATATATATATATATATATATATATATATATTTATATATATTATTATTACTATTATTGTTGTTATTATTATAATGATTTATCTATTTAATGCTATTTAAAAACACAATAAAAACAGTTCATATCACTATATATGACTCTCCTCATAAATAGCCCTTTTAAAAAAATGTTAATACCCATGTATTTGGTACATTTACTGAATTTAACTATTTTATTTTACAGCATGACACGTGCTAGGACATTTTGAGTAATACTTAAATATTTTACTTTGAACTCATATTCAGCATACACATTGATTTACTTGTATTCAGTTCAAGACCTCTTTCACCAAACAAGGGATTCACTTGACCACTAAAGCAAGTGCTTCTAATCCATTATTTAACTTAAGCATCAATCTTTATAATTCTTTTCTTCAGGGCAGACTGTGTGCTTTGCAAAGAGATTAATATTTACATATTTGGTAGCACTTTTATTATAATTCATCTGTATCCATGAATAACATCGGTCCCAGTACTGATCTCTGAAGCACACCTGCCACATAGGGTTCAGATAATAATTGGTCACCAATTTTTACTCTTTGAGTTCTTTCTGTTAAGTAACTTGTAATTCATTGATATACTACTATAATACTATTCAGAAACTACTATTATATACTAATATTTACAATGATTTCTAAATACAATTTAGAAACTATTATTAAATACTACTAATAATTTTGAAATATTAATAGGGTGTTAGCCAAGAATATATTTTTTACTGTGTTTTTGTGATATTAAGAATATTTATTATTATTTCTCTAAAATTTAGGGAATTTTTATCCTATTATTTAAAAAAATCATTGAATTTTGGGAGTTTTAAACCTATTAGGAATTTTGCAATATATGCAGTGCCATTGGGCTGGCTAACACTCAGATTATAGTGTTATATATCATTGGGAGGAGCTTAAAAATAATAACACATAAGTGAAAATTTAAATAAATCTGATAATTTTCAAAAATTTATGACTATTTGAGAAAATTTTATTTAATGGATCCTTTAAAAAAATTGCAACCAATGTGGAAAACTAACTATCAGCTCATGGTAATTTCATCATGAAACTTAGGTAACTAGATACTTGAGAATATGAGAGTGTCATTATTTTTCTGTGAAATTTTTCTGTGAAAAAAAAAAAAAAATTGTGAAGTACATAAAAAATAGATGTAAAATGTTATTGATATTTAAATTACTCGATATATCTTTGATTCAAATAAACTTTCAGAACATGAGCAAATTTTTTGATAATGATAAAGCAAATAAAAGTTAATAACTACGAAAAAGAACTAAGCATAATAACCTCAAACTTCTACTTTAATAAAAAAATCTTAGTTGATATAAAGTTATAAATAATTAGACATCAAAATCATTTTACAACACAAATGCCAAACAAACTTTGAAAAAAGAGTCACAGATTTTACTTTTTAATCAGTACCATAAAAGCCAGATATATATACATATATATATATATATATATATATATATATATATATATATATATATATATATATATATATATATATATATATATATATATATAAACAATTTTTAAAATGTATTCTACAAAATAGAGTGCTCAATGTTCTTAAAAGAACAAAGCAATTATAAATTAGTGGAAAATCACTTAACAAAATTTTTTTTTTTATTTTACACTGTGTTTCATCAACAAAGACTCATCCGAAATCTCTGAAGAATCTTTTGTTGATGAGTTTGTTGATAAAACAGTGTAAAATGAAAAAAAAAATTTTGTTAAGTGATTTATATATTGTTGTTAAGTAATTTATATATATATATATATATATATATATATATATATATATATATATATATATATATATATATATATATATATATATATATATATATATATATATATATATATATATATATATATATATATATATATATATATATATATATATATATATATATATATATATTAGTAAAAACACATATCTAAATTTCTTCTACAAGAATTTTTTATAATTGTTTTTACTCATTATTATTACTCTTTCTTTAAGACCATCAGGCACTCTATTTATAGAATATACAAACTTAACTTTCTGATATTTTATAAAGTTTTTATTTTATAATATAAAATTAGATTTTATTTAATTTTAAAATGTGATTGATATAGTTATTATATGTTGTTATGTAGGTATTGCCTATATAAATAAGGCTACCTCCGCATCTTCAGCCACATGAATCCCAAGCCAAGGATCTGCCAATTGAGCAAGTGGCATGATTTCAATCAAAGTAAATTAGATTACTTGCGTTTAGTTATCCTTCATTCGATTCCTAAAATTGTTTTTATATAAAGGTATGGGCCGAATAAATTACCGTCTCGTATACCCAAACTACATCTTTACTTAAGTACTTAGTAAATTACAATTTCTTTAATTTAAACCATAATTTAAACATAATTTAAACCTTAATTTAAACTAACGGTCCCAAAAATTATTAGCGTATTGAAATTTGTTTGGTGATTGAAATTGCTTAAAAAAAAATATTACTTCAACATTAGAATTTTTTTTTTAAAATCATTATTTTAATTATAGAACTTTTAATTAAATATTATTAAAACTTATTAAAATGTTTTTATTTTATTAAAGGATGAATTTAAAACGTTTATTTT
>NC_061158.1:54194420-54196920 GCF_022113875.1 Hydra vulgaris | reverse complement strand
AGCTTAATGCAAAAAAAAAATCAGCTTATCAACTGCTCAACTAAACGGAAGAATAAAGATCTCAAAACAAATTACAATCGTCTTAATCGTTCCGTTAAAGCGGAAATATTTAAAGCAAAAATATTACATGAAAAAGAAATTACAATAAAATCTTAGAACAACCCAAAACTCGTTTACAAATACATTAACAACCAACTAAAAATTAAAGATAAAATTCGTTCTCTCAAAATTGCTTCAGGTGAAATTACTGAAACTCTTCCCAATATACTTGAACTTCTGAACTCTCAATTCAAATCTATGCTTACTCTTGAAAGCCCCGAAAATTTTCCATTGTTAAATAAAAGTGAAGTTACACCTAAATGCAATTATAATAACAACTTGGATTTTTCCATTGCAGACATTATTAATGAACATACCAATCTAAAACCTTACAAATCTTTTGGACCGGACAGGTTGCACCCTTTAATACTTAAGATATGTGCCAAAAGCTTCGCAATTCCGCTTACAAAAATCTTCTATGAATCTTTCAATTCTGGAATAGTACCAACTCTCTGAAAATTAGCAAATATTAGTCCGATCTATAAAAAAAAGGGAGACAAACTACTTCCTGAAAACTATCGCCCTATTTCACTTACCTCTGTTGCGTGCAAAATATTTGAAAAATTTGTAAAGAATAAAATCTTGAAGCATATTAATGATAACAACCTGCTCTCTACAAATCAACATGGCTTCCTTCATCATAAGTCTTGTGTAATCAATCTAATAGAGACTTTGATATTATTTCGTCTTCCCTAGCATTGCACCAGTTTATAGATGTAATCTACCTCGGCTTTGCTAAAGCTTTTGATTCCTTTCCTCACACCAGACTCATTTTAAAATAAAAATCATTCGGAATAAACGGCAAACTACTACAATGGATTAATTCCATCTTAGTAGGCAGAAAGTAACGCGTTACAATTAACTATACTAGCTCTGACTGGGTTCATTTTCTGGGGTTTCAATTCAATTCAAGGTTCTGTTCTCGGCCCGCTCTTCTTTATTCTTTTTACAAACGATCTTGCCGAACTTACAGAAACGTCTGAAGTATTTGCAGACAATACTAAACTGTTTTCTAAAACTTCATCGCAGACTAATTTTGTTGATCTGCAGGACCGTCTACGCTTAGTATACGAGTGGTCAAACACTTGATTACTTAAATTAAACATTTCAAAATGCTGTGTTATCCATTATGGTAAAACCAATCCTATGTATAGCTACTTTTTAAAAAATAACCAAGGTATAAATGAAAGCCTAAGAAGGTCTGTTAAAGAGCGCGATTTAGGAGTCATTTTTACATCTAACCTCAAGTGGAGTACACATATTCAATCAGTTGTCTCCAAATCTTTACAAATTCTTGGTATTTTAAAAAGGACATTCACCATTGTTGATGAAAAAATGGCTCTCAAATTATATAAAGTATTTATAAGACCACACCTGGAATATGCAGTGTCTGTTTGGGCCCCGTATTTAAAAACTGACGTAGCTTTGGTTAAATCTGTTCAACGTAAAGCAACAAAATGGGCTTTAAACTTGAGAAATCTTCAATACTATGAAAGACTTAAAAGACTAAACTTACCATCACTCGAGTTTCGGCGCCTACGATGCAATCTAATACAAAATTTTAAACTAATACATCGATTTGATATAATTAATAATATATATCAACCAAAATTTGTTAATTCATTGTCACGTGGTCACCATCTTAAAATAAGACGTGAATATGTTCCAAACTGTCTTTCAAGACACAACCAATTATATAATAGATCAGTAAAATACTGGAGTAAGGATAAAATTCGGAACGAACATTTATAAAACTGGTTGTTTATAGTAGAGTGTTTTCCCTGCTGGCTGTATGTATATATGGTATGTATATTTTACGGCTACAACTATAATAATAATAATAAATTAAAAAAAAATGTATATATATACATATATAATAATAATAATAATAATAATAATAATAATAATAATAATAATAATAATAATAATAATAATAATAATAATAATAATAATAATAATAATAATAATAATAATAATAATAATTAGAGATTAAAGTGCCATTATTTACAACAATCACAATAGTGATGAAGTTATTCAGAAGCACTAAACAAGTAAACTATGAGTCTGAAAAAGAGTTCATAAAAAGTTCATATTTTAGTCTTTTTTTAAATGTTTTTATAGAAGTTAAGTTTTGCATGTTCAAAGATAAACCATTCCGAATTCGAGGTGCAGCCATAAAAAAAGATTTTGAGCCTAGGGAGGTTTTTTGTTAACGACGTTTAAGCTGGCGACTGTCTAATGATCTTGTATTTTGTTTTGAAGTTCAGACTTCTAGGAGTTCAAATAAATATGCAGGAGATTTTGATAATAAAATTTTATATGTGATAACTGATATTTTATAGATAATTCTTTGATGTATTGGTAACCAATGAAGAGATTTCAGCAATATTTCTAATTTTAA
>NC_061158.1:54157134-54193420 GCF_022113875.1 Hydra vulgaris | reverse complement strand
TATATATTAGGGTGGTGCTTAAAACAACTTTTTTGAGAAAAACCTGCTGGTACCCCCTAAATGTGTTTTATCTAATACAAAAACACTAGGTTTAAAATTTTTTTGAACAAAAAATATTTTTAGGGGTAGCTCAAGGCCCTCAAAAATTTGACGGGTCCCTAATATTTTGAAAAAAAAACTTTTTCTAAAGTATGTCAACCTGGTACTCAAAAGAAGCGATATTATATAAAAACTTCAAAAATAATAATCATTTTACATAAAAAACATGCCTAAAAAAATTATTCTCAAAAAACCTGAAAATATTGACTTTTTTCATTTTCAGCTTAAAAACAATAGTTTTTATGCATTTATACCTGAAAAAATTATTTTTATTAAAAATTATTTTCATTTTTAAATTTTTTATATAATATCGCTTATTTTGAGTACCAGGTTGACATACTTTAGAAAAAGTTTTTTTTTTCAAAATATTAGGGACCCGTCAAATTTTTGAGGGCCTTGAGCTACCCCTAAAAATATTTTTTGTTCAAAAAAATTTTAAACTTAGTGTTTTTGTATTAGATAAAACACATTTAGGGGGGTACCAGCAGGTTTTTCTCAAAAAAGTTGTTTTAAGCACCACCCTAATATATATATATATATATATATATATATATATATATATATATATATATATATATATATATATATATATATATATATATATATATATATATATACATATATATATATATATATATATATATATATATATATATATATATATATATATATATATATATATATATATATATATATATATATATATATATATATATATATATATATATATATATATATATATATATATATATATATATATATATATATATATATATATATATATATATATATATATATATATATATATATATATATATATATATATCTATATATATATATATATATATATATAATATATATAGTATATATATATATATATATATATATATATATATATATATATATATATATATATATATATATATATATATATATATATATATATATATATATATATATATATATATATAGATACAATATTTTGGTAAAACTTGCATCGAAAAGATCCTTTTAATTATTTTTGTGAATTTGTGAAAATTATATACTTATTAAAATCTTTATTTAAAATATTAGAGATAAGATGGGTGAGGCAATTATTACAAACGATCCTGCTTTGTGGGCTGAAAATATGTCCGAAGTAGAACGCAATGCAGTTGCTCTTCAGGGGCCTCCTAAAAATCCTTTATCTTTTCCGAGGGACTCGAACAAGATTAAGGTTCCTGAATCTGTTTTCCACGAAATAACTCGTAATGGGGAGAAAATAAACAGAGGTTGGCTTGTTTTGAGTACAACTTCAAAATCATTTCTTTGCTTTCCGTGCTCACTTTTCGGAATCAAACAAGTCTTCAGGGCTGGTAATAATTCACATCTTCTACGTTGAAATGCTGACATCAATGGAAACTGGAGAAAGCTAGCTGAAAAAGTAAAAAGCCACCAAAACAATCCTC
Source organism: Hydra vulgaris (assembly GCF_022113875.1). Lineage (NCBI taxonomy): Eukaryota > Metazoa > Cnidaria > Hydrozoa > Anthoathecata > Hydridae > Hydra > Hydra vulgaris. Next base: position 54,191,873 of record NC_061158.1, on the reverse strand, counting down.
ACCATCAAGACTATTTCATTAAGTGAAAAACAGCTTTGGAAAGCTTGGAAAATCAATGTGGGATTGATTGAAGTTTAGAAAAATTGATAAGAAATGAGGCAGCCAGGTAGCGTGAAATTTTAAAGTGCATTTTAGATGTAACTCTTTTCTTAGCATCACGCAACCTTAGCTTCAGAGGTATATTTGTTAGCATTAATTATTATATTTATGTTTACGTTATAATTTATTTTTACTATAATTAAACAGAAATTCATGATTTATATGTGTAATTAAAACCGATGTTTTAAAATGATCGGTGATGACGATAACGGCAATTTTCTTGCAACTCTAGAGCTACTCGCAAAGCACAACAAGACTCTTCAGTGACATCTAGAAGAGGTTTCTTGCTGCCAACAAGAAGGTAAAAAAAAGGTTGCGCATTATTTGGGTTGGAGTTCTCAAAATGAATTTATAAAAGAGTGCGGGAGAATCATCCACGGTGCCTACTATGGTATTGATAAAAAATGGGTAGTTAAGGAACGCTTTCTTGGGGTCGAAAGTCTCGATAAAAAGAAAGGTGTGGATATTGCTAAGCTAATTATGGATGTCTTAGATTAAAATGACATTTGATCTGAAGAACTGTCGAGGTCAGGGATATGACAACGGTGCCAATATGTCTGGTGTGTACAAAGGAGTACAAGCAATCATTCTTCAGAGAAAGCCTCAAAAAAAAAAAAAAAAAAAAATGCAGAGCTTATATCTTAATCTAGCTGGTATCAAAAATAACTTTGAATAACTGACGGGGATTTTTTCAAAAGGAGTAAAATATCATTACGAATAACCGAAATATCGAATAACAGCAGGTTCAAATAACTGATGAATATTTGCATGACTTAGTTAATAAAAATTCAAGGGGAAAGAAGATTGCTTCAAATATGTATAAAATTCGAATAAGTACCAGTTTAAATAAGCGGGAGTTCACTGTATGTTTTTACTTAAAAAAAAAATAAAAAGTTACCTCAACCCTTACAAAAACAATTTGCAATTATTTATTTTAAAAGAGATTGTTATAGCTAATATATATATTTTATATTTTATAATATAAAATTAACAACAAAACTATTTTAATTTATAACACAAAGTTGTAAATTGAAATGCTGATTACTTTTTGATGTCACATCTGTGATATCAAAAAGCTTTATTAAACAAAAAATTTTATGACCTTTTTCATAAACAGTTGGCCTATTCTTGGTATATTCTACTCTGTTGGTATATTCTACTCTGGTTGGTTGGTATATTCTATTCTGTTAAACTCAAAATTGTTTATAAGGAGCGCAAGGTCTCCCGAAATTTTGAAAAATTTTTATATTTATTTATAAATACGTAAACAGAATACAATTAATTAGGCATCTTGAAAAGATCCAGACCATCAAGTAAGGGGGGGGGGGGAAGGGGTGATTTTGCAACCTCATTAATTTTTTTTTTATAATATTTATTTGAATTACTCTTTTTCTGTCATACTCTTGTACTTATACTTATATATGTTACTCTTTAATTTTTAATTTTATTCTTTAATTCTAAAAAACTACTTTAACCAGTGCAACTATGAAATGACGTCGTATATTGGTTAGTAGTCCGGTTTAATATTTGCGCGGTAGAATCTAATTGAGTCACTTTTAAATTGTAAGTTGAATGTTTAAAAGCGAAAAAGAAATTTATAGGAGTTTCTAATTTTTCTATATTTAATTACTTATTATGGTTTCTATTTTTGAAAATAAAACATTACAAGACATTATTTTTTATAATTTTACTTTTAATGACGCATATAATATTTTATTATTAATTTGATATTAGTAACCCTTGCTTCAAATAAATTCAAAGTAACATAAAAAACTTTCTTGAAATTGAAAAAAATGGTAGTTTTACCTACAAAAGAATAGTACAACGACAGAAATGTCGTGAAAATATGCCTTCAGATTTAATGGAAGAGTATTACAGGCGATCAATTTACATTCCTCTACTTGACGCGTTGATATTAGACATAAGTACACGTTTTTCTAATGAAAATTTACAATGTCTTCAAATCTATGCTTTAATGCCAAAAAATATTGTTACACTGACTCGTAAAGATATTGTTTAAACTCTTTCTGCAATCACTAATGTCTATGGCGTCATTCTTGAACTTAGTATCCAAAATTTACCTGCACCTGAATTTACATTGGAAGTTGAATTATGGCAGAGCAAATGTATAAGGATAAAAGATGAGGAAGGAATCACATCACTACCTACTGATCTTTTTGTTGTTTTTGATTTGTGTGACTAAGTGCAATATCCAATTACTCATAAGTTGTTTAAAATTATCAAGACATGTCCTGTAAGTGTCACCAGTGCTGAGCGTAGCTTCTCAACCTTGCGAAGAATTAAGAACTGGCTGAGAACACGAATGACAGAAAACAGTCGGATTGGCTTTACTTAATGTGCACAGAGAAATTTCTGTAAATGTTAAAAAAGTGATTGACCGTTTTGCAAATTCGGGAAATTGTAAATTAGAATTTGTAATATGATAATAATCGAAAAAACAAGTATGCTTTTTTTATAAACGGCTAAATATACTAAATACAAAATAATGTTTTTTCAAATCATGTAAGAGGGGGGGGGGGGCGTAAGGGGTAAAAAATGTTTTTTAAATTAAAAATAAAAAATAAAAAATGTTTTTTCAAACAATGTAAGGGTTTTTTTTAAATCATGTAAGGGGGGCGATCGCCCCTATCGCTTCCCCTATGGATCCACCCTTGCTTGCAAATATAATACAATAAATAATGCACTAAAAACAGTAAAAATAAAACAGTAAATTTAAATTCTTTTTAAATTCAAATTAAATAATACCGTTTTTAATTCAAGTTTCATAAACCGATTTTTTTATTCAAATTTCACAATAGTATTCAAAAAGTAATTTATCAAAGTTTTAAAAAAGTTTTTCTGCTAGACTAACTTCTTAGTGAAAGTAAATGAGGTTCATCAAACAACATTGCTTCCATAAATTTAAACTACTTTTCCAGCTTCAATACGAAATTACGATAACCTTAGTCATTTGCAAACTATGTTACACAAAAAAACAACTTTTTAGTCCCCCTCCCTGTCACAAAGTATTACAAAATATTAACCTCCGCCCTTTTTGTCATGTAATAGTAAATTTTTTTTTTTTTTTTTTAATTCATAAAAAAACAACAAGTATTTTTCAGTTAAAATTTTTAATACAACTTAATATTTTCCCAAACAAGATCAAGATGTTCTGCAACAGAAAAAATTGGAATTGACTGTTTCATACAAAACTGTTGATTTTATATCAAGACTTTTTTAAAATCCTAAATAATAAAAGTCAGTTTGAAGATGTCCGATATAAAGATTTTATGATCAGCAATTAGAATTTTTACTTGATTTACCAATTATGTTTAAAAAAATGGCCCCTGAAAAGCAAGGGAAGAGTGTAAAACAACTTATCAAAATACTGCTCTTGCTTTTGCATATACACTAGAGGAGTGGCTGAGTTAATAAAGCATCTCCTTAACACTTCACAGGACTTTGTATGTCTAGGAAATTTTTCTAAAATAACTTCTACTAATTGTTACTGAATAGAAATAAAAATGTAAAATATATATATTTTGTAAATATATGAATTATTTTTTCTTTTTAATCTAACAAACTTCAAAATTTATATGTAAAAAATATATATTTTAAAGTTTGTTAGATCAAAAAGAAAAAAATAATTTTACATTGTTAAAGAAAGGTTTTTTTAAGTAATCTTTTAAAAAATCTTATTAAAGGTGAAAAACTTTATATTTTAAAGTTTGTTGATTTGTGAAATAAAAATTACAATTTTCTTGAACGTTATTTTTTTAAATAACTACTTATTTTTTATAAACAATCAATTTAGTAGCTTTTAATTTTATAGTAGATTAATTTGTTTACAAATATCCGCTTACAGTTAGTTTTTTTTTACGCGCGTTATTCAGGCCTGTTATTAAGTAGGCCATGATTTTTTAAAAAAAAAAAAAAAAGTTGAGCGATATAGCAATATATGAAAATACTCTTGCGAAAAGCTGCATACATGACTCCAACTGTGGAGAAAAAATTGTGTGCTGGAAAATATTTTGTGTAGACGACGAAGAATTAACTGTTCAAGGGTTGTATGATATAGTTTTAGGCTTTTCCAATGAAACTAATCTGCATTTATCCGACCATTTTTTGGAAAAGTGCAAAGTAGGAATTTCTCCAGAAAACCTTTACTCTGTGGATGGTTTCAGTAAGTCAATTTTAACAGTGAGAATTTTTAATTACTGTGTCGTTTTTCATATTCATTTGTCTATTTAAAATAAATAGACAAATGGAACATCTATTAAATTTTAACACACACACACACACACACACACACACACACACACACACACACACATATATATATATCAGGGCTGTGAAGTCGACATATTTAGCGGAGTCGTAGTCGCTGAACAAAATCGCGACTCCGACTCCGATAGTAAAATTTCCCGGTACTACATGTGCATGTACAAAGACTTTGTTCATACTAAACCTTAAAGAACGTTTCTTAAATTTATCAAAAAAGGAATTTTTAACTTATTGCGTAATATTTTTTAAGAAAACTATTAAATGATAATAGCACAAATAATAAAAAAGTATAACTTGTTAAACTTTTTCTCTATAAGAATGAAAGTGAAACAACTTGTTGCTACATTTGGTCATTTTGTAAAACTTTACTTAAAATAAAAATTTTTAAATGAAAGTGAAAGCAATGTTACAAATGCAAATAAAAATGCTTTTGATGTGATGGTTTAGGCTCAAAAAAGACTTCCAACAAGAACAATTCCAGAACTTAAAAATCCACGCAATAAAAAAGATGAGTTATTTAATTCATTAATAAAATTTATCAAAAAGAGTGAATTTAATTAAGCATTTTCAAAAATAAGTTCAAATATGGGTTTTAAAACAATAAATATTTTAACAGATGTGTTATGGTAAATTGATGGGCATTATGAAAAGTTTGCTGAACGATATTGTGGGATACCAAAAGTATTTTATCAATTTACTAATTACAATAAACCCGAAAGATATAAACACTGAAAGAGACAATTATCATCACTCTCTGTAGATATTTTAAATTCACATTCTCAAAGATTGTTTAATAATCTTCAATCTGGTTTTTGGAATCATCCAAAATGGAAACCCTTTAAAATTAGAGGTTGAGATGCTGGCTCAAGGGCTTCAAAAATATTGCAGTGTTATAAAATCGAAAAGAAGCCAAGTTCTTATAAATCATTATACAAATGAGCAAGTCCGATGTATAAGGAATTCGCCTAATATAATGTACATTCCAGCTCGACTCACGCCATCTGAAGATATTACTGATCTGTCAGATATAATAAACATAGGACATATATTACTGATCTGTCAGATATAATAAAGAGGAGAAATTGATCAAACTTCTATCAAGTGATTGTCGTCGAAGATATGAGTATATAGAAGAAGTAAAAAAAGGACTAAAAATACCTACTATATTAGTAACTTATTCTCCAGGAAGTAACTTATGTAACTTTCAGTGGATTTGGCATACATCAGCTATAGATATTAATTCTACTCTTCATTCTAGCCAACCCTTAATTGAAACAATTACACTACAAACTCCCAAATATCACTCAAGTGCTATGCGAAAGGCTGCTTTTGAAAAAAATGGTCTGATTACTCCCTCTGTTAAGAAAAGCATTTTAAGACATATGTACAAAGATCTAGCTGGTGTTGTTTCAGCTGCTGACACATTATCCAAGCCAAAGTTGATAATCGAGTAGATATATTTTTTGAACTTGAAGATCATGATCTAATATACGATTATGCTAGTAGACATACAAAGTTTGATAATTTCTGGGCTAAAGCTGAAGAATTTCTTGAAGAAGACATCGGGACTGCTGTAAATGATAGACAACATTCTCAAGTTGTGCATTTAGCAAAAGCAGTTTCAGTTGGAGATTTCCAAGATCAAGTTGCAGCCAAACTATCTGATGATACCCCTATTCCATCTAAATCATATATCCAATCGCAGTTTATGCCAGCTAGAAAAGAAACAAAAAGTTCACAGAGGTATATAGAGATTTTGAATTTGAAAAGAACGGTACACCAAAGACAATGACGTAAACAACACCCTGATTCTCATTATGCAACTTATATATTTCGCTATCAGTGTGAGTTTGCTTGGAAAACAAGGAATGTATCTATACTAGTTTGTGCTGATGACAAGCATCGAATTAGAGTAGGAGAACCTTTATGTCCAGTAGCATCAGCCAAGCGAGGTCGCCAGGTGCTTGTTCATGGAAAAATGTTGTTTCAGGTTAGTGATCATGACTTCACACGGTTCAGTATAATTCCATCTGTGCCACTGGTTGTTGATATACCAGAAAAAATATCTAAGTCTTGGTATGATGGCTAAGTAAATGTGGCATATAAAGACAGTGCATTGGAGCCTTCTTCTCCAATTTGACATGCAGCTGAATTAGTAAATTTTATATTCAAAGCTGCTAAAATAAAGCCATTTTTGTTTATGTATTCTGATGGTGGTCTTGACCCCAGAGTGACCTACACGAGTGTTAAGTTATCTATGATTTCCCTTTTTTTATATTTTGATCGATTTTATACAGGTTGAGGCTACTGAAGAATTTTCTAAGACCAAATTATTTCCAGACCCTATATAAGATGATGGTCATTTCAAATTATTTGAGGATATTCATGGGACAAAAACTTCTGAAAATGATAGACCTTCACTTCAGAAAGGTATAGGCAGCTCTCTTCCTTTCTATGCCAGTGTAGAACATGTCAAGAACAGTGGCATGGTGCTGTGTTGTGATGAGTGTAGTATGTGGAGAATAATCTATGCTTCACGAAAATTTAAAACAGATGAGAGGCAACTGCTTGAATGTGCTCTAGATGGTCTGTGTTTTTATTGTGGTTTCTTACTGCAGGATGCCGAATTGCCTGAAGGTTTGCAAGATGTTGTGTTTGTTCGATAAATGAATTGTGATGAACCAGTTGAACCATTGTACTACTCAGCTAACTATGTTAACATTTATGTTTATTGTTCAGCAGACCTACCAATAGCAACACAAAAAAAGACTATTTTCCTCAATGTGACGAATGCTGTTCTCAGTCAATTATTCCTCGCAGAGCTATTAAGTAAAAGTAATGTATTGCGAACGTATTTTCTGTGACTATTATTATATTACAGTATTAGTTATATAGACTATAATCATATTTTATAGAGAATATTATAATAATACTTTTATTTCTTTGCTATTTTTATGTTGAGAAGAGCAAGAAAGACGTTTCAAATGTATTCTGTTTTTTTTTTTTTACAAGATCTTAGAGATGTTTTATTTTCTAATAAAACATAGTTTAAAATTTGCATCACATAATTTTATTAAAATTTTATGCTAGAGGTCAGTTTGTAGTTTTAGTTTTAGTTTCAGTTTTTAGTTTCAGTTTTTAGTTTTAGTTTGTATTGTAGTTTTAGTTGATAAAAATTATGAAATGACAATGTTTATAAAATAATCAAGAAAATTCAAAATTCAAAAGCATGTTGTGTAAAGTCAAGGCCAACGATCTAATTTTTAAACTTAAAGCTAGGCCAAGGACTAACAACTCTAAAAAAAGTATGAGAACAAAAAAATGAAAAAATACGCAGTACTAAATAAAAACTTATTTTGTACAAAGTCTTGCAAACTTTTGCAAAACGTATACGACCTAGATCAAACATCTATATAGGCTCATCAGGTCTTATTATACCAAGTTTATTACACTTATAGTATTATTTTTATAAGTATAGTATTACTTTTGCAAAAAAATGTACATAATTACCTGAAAACGCTTAAGGTTACTGAGTCTATATGAGTCAGACTCAGTAACCTTTAGCGATTTAATTTTTTTTTCATAATGCATTTGTTAATATACCGTTTAAAGAGTCTCTCTTATAAACTGATTAGCTTTATGCTGAAGCTTATTGCTAAAAATCAATCTGCCGCAATCCTGACCTCTATAAGTATAAATGACATGAGTAAGTTATGTTTATTTTAAAAGCTTTCTTGGCTATATATTTTTTAGGTATCTACATCATAATAAATCCGCGTTTTTAAAGTTTGGTTAATAATTTTTAGTATTAGCAAGTATTCAGCAATAATTTATAATAAAATTAAAGATATCTTAATACAAAGTACTTGTTTTGACATTTGAAAGGTTTTAGTAATAAAAAAAAAGAGCTGAATAATTTTGTCTAGCATATGTCTAATATCCGGCCTATTGTACACTGGTCGGAAAAACAACCCTAGAACCTAACTGCTTACATATCTATAAAAAAAAATAAATGTAAAAAAAATAATGAAATAATGGATAATGGAATTTTGCCACCCGCCCGCATACTTTACCTTTTTTTTTAGGACAGGAAACAACTTTGCATTTCAAAGTGGCGTTAAGTGTTAACCTAACGTGAGTACATCTATAATGTATTGTAGTTACATCTAATGTATTGTAGTTTTTTTATATTATATAATATAAAAAAACTACAATACATAAAACATATAACTTTATTTATCTTGAAATAATATATTCTTGATATAATGAGCGATTCTTCAAGTAATTCTTCCGTTATAAAAACAAGAAAAAGATCGCGACCAAACACACGGTAATGCTTACAATAGTTCATTTATATAACTTTTTTTTAATTATATATATATATATATATATATATATATATATATATATATATATATATATATATATATATATATATATATATGTATTTATATATACTATAATTTTAATATAACATAGTATATAACCTATAAATATAACCTATATATAATATTATTATATATATAGTAATATCATATTTATTTTACATTTAAATTAAAATATGCACTAACATAATTTATATTTATAGAATACACTAACATTATTTACTCACACACACAAACACAATCATAAATATATATATATATATATATATATATATATATATATATATATATATATATATATATATATATATATACATATATATATATATATATATATATATATATATATATATATATATATATATAAATATATATATATATATATATATATATATATATATATATATATATATATATATATATATATATATATAAATTATTTTAACCAATCAAACTTTTATTTTATTATAAAAACTTATAATAATATAGTTTAAGAGTAAGGAGAAAATGATAAATGTAAGTACAGACAATTCCTTTTTTTTTAATCCTGTTAAAAGACTTTATTCAGTCGTCACAATATCTGAGGACAGTATTAATAAAAAAGTGACAGTACCTTTACACTGGGTAAACGACAAAGAAAAAATTGTTTATTGGCCACCTAAGTCAAAAAAGCAGATTAGCAGCTATATTAGCAACTGGTTGGCTCCAGATTCTACTTAGCTTACGCTTCCAATCAGAAATGTTCATTTAGACATGACTACAAAAGATATTTGTGACATTTGTATGAATATAGATACAGAAACCTCTAGTAATGTAATTTAAAAATATGGTAATTTTCTGTTTAATTTTATCTCTTCATTTTTAATATTATTTTGTAATGTAATATAAAAATATTATATAACAATATTTATTAGCGCTATATTTTGTTTGTTTAGTCATTGTTATAATAAATCTTATAAAAAACGCTCTGTTGTAAACATTGCCTTAAAATATTAAACATAAAAATTCAACACACGTATTTTGGTTTTGGCAATTTTATTTTAACTTTTTATAATATGTGTATTGTTTATAAAAGTCATAAATAAAAATAAAATTATAGAATAGTAAAATTATTTCAGAAAATGAAAGTTCAAAAGCCGAATTATACAGAGAATCAAGTCCAGAGATTGATATTATAATTGAGTCTTCTAGTAAAAAAAAGTACTTTGATACAGATAAAATAGATAGTCTGTGTAAAAAATCTGGTGTACCCGTGAGACCCGTAGAGAGTTTGACAAAATCGAAAGAAAGCTCCAATTTAAAAATTAATAATTCTTATGAAGTTGAACTCACAGGCAAAAATATTAGTAAATTAAATATTTTTCACTCAATATAGTTTAGTACATTTTAAGTATATATTTTTTGTGTGAATTTATTTTAGAAATAGAATGTATGAATCGAATTAGTGGAAAGTTTGTGTATAATGAGCCACCTGTTACTTTCAAGGTTCTTGATGAAAGACGTAAATATGATTTTTTTATTATTGTTTTCTTGTTTTTATTTTTACTATTGTAAGACACCTCTGCAATACAATCTCATATTTACTCATATATATATGTATATATATATATATATATATATATATATATATATATATATATATTTTGTATTACTCATATATATATGTTTATATATATATATACATATATATGTATATATATATATATATATATATATATATATATATATATATATATATATATATATATATATATATATATATATATATATATTGTGTGTGTGTAGTTTAACAAATGTAAATAGTGTTTTTTTGTAAATAGGTCTACAATATGCTCTTTTAATGGAGTTCAGTAGTGTTAAAAATAAGATTGCGAAACTTGAAAAAGCAGTTGAAAGAATGGGTCGACGAACAGAGCCTGAAATGTCTGCATTTCACATTGAAAAATCTTCTACCCTTTTGGAATTTGATGAAAGAGAAGAGATTCTAAAAAAAAAAAGATGATTTTATTTTATTGGTAATCTTACCATATATGGTAAGATCAAATATCAAATAATTTTATAAATGCATAATAATGGATAATTTGAACAAATATTTGTTCAAATTATCCAATATTATGCATTTATAAAATTATTTGATATTTGAATAACATGACACCTAAAAATGTAACTTATAAAAACTATGATTTATTATTAAATTTTTATATCACAATTCTTATTAATTTTAATAATATAAAATAAAACCCTTGTTTTATATATTTTTAGGTCAGTCGATTAAAACAGGCTGGTGGCAACACCCCATCAACAATAATAAATGGCTTTAGACGAAACAATGACAAGACAGGTACAAGCTAAATTTAGCAAGGTTGGAAATAATGGAAAGCGACCGTTTAAGGATACCTTATTGTACAAGGCTTTACTTAGTAATTTAAATTATTTTTATTAAAAAAAATAAAGAAGAAAACTTTAATAAAAATAAATCAATTAGAATTCTGTATGGAATTTATGATAGAAGGATTAAATTAAGTGATCGGGGATTGGGATATCTGTGAAAATATCTAGTTTCGGTTTTTTGAAACCTCTATATTTTTCTAATTTGTTAGCTGAACTAGCTAAAATGAAGCTTTGAAGACTATAAAGTTTTACAAATTCAAAAGTTTTTCTAAATTTCATCTCTTGACATATAAAAATAATCTAAATATGAACTTATATTAGATTTTGTTTTATTGAAGGTGCTTTGGTGACAGAAAAAATTCAAAAAGGAAATGTTGATCAACTAATTGGCGATCATTTAAAGAGAGCCCCGAGGGCAGAAGTAAAAAAATAATTGAGATTTGTTTATATTCTTCCATACCTCTTTGAAATAATATATAAAATTTAAATTATTATTGTGTATTTTTTATATAAAAACATTTATAATGCTGTTATTAATATAATGATTACCTTATGCATTTTCAATAATACCTTATAATAATAACAAAATAGTAATAATAATTGTTTTTTTTTTTTACAAAAGTAAATATGAATTGTTTTATAGGATAAAATGCAAAAACCACAAAAATGCAGTATAAAATTTATTCCTGGCTAACACCCTGATATATAAATAATATATAATATATATATATATATATATATATATATATATATATATATATATATATATATATATATAAAAACCTGCTAGCACCCCTTTAGAGTGTTTTATATAAATTATAATAATTTAATATATATAATTTAATATATGTGTATATATATATATATATATATATATATATATATATATATATATATATATATATATATATATATATATATATATATATATATATATATATATATATATATATATATATATATATGTATATATATATATATACAGGGCTGGACTGGGCCGCCGGGACCCCGGGACGATTCCCGGTGGGCCGCCTGGTTTTTAGCAGGTTGTTTTGATTTGCTTTTGACTTCAAACGCGATTTATGGCTAGCGATAATTATGCGATACCATCCGCAGTGAGATATTTCGTATTTTTAATGATTGCATTTTGTGAAGTGAATCTTTTCAAGTGACAGGTCGTGTAACGGTGAAAACGGCATTTGAAAACAGTGTGTGAAACTACGTGTAGCATAAAGTGAAAAGTTGATGATTGCGTATTCGGGAAGCGGGAGCGATCGTTGACCACGGAAATAATATTTAGTTGCGAAAAACTGGCCAGATTTTTTAATCGTTTTGAGAACATTTCATTTTATGTATGTTTCCATGTTTGTCCGCAAAATAGTTATAAAGTTAAAATGTAAACTTAAATGGGCCTCTAATATTATAGTCTTCTCCTTACGTATATATTTGATAAGATAAGTGAAGATTTGAAGCGGAAAAGTAAAGGCGGGGCAGAAAAGCAACGTGAAAAGAAACAAAAGCTTTTTCTTCAAGGGGGAGAAAGGTGTAAAAAGATAACCGAACTTTTTAGACTAAGTACCCCCACCCAGTTTGGTGGTGATACTCTGGTTGATGATTTAGGTTCTCAAATTTCTGACGGCGTTCAAGCCGGTCCTGCCGTCTCAGCCTCCGTGAGCTGCACTGTGCTAACTCCATCCCAGAAATCTGTATCCTCTGACTCCCGGCCTCAGAACCAGTGTTCAGAAATTTTCATGCGTCCACAATCGCAGTGCCTTGAATCATTTTTCAAGAGTCATCCAGTTCAACCAAAAGAGGATGGGGAAAATTTACCATTTTTAAATGTTCGTCGAGTGTTTTATAGAAGCCAAGACGATATCAATAGGGTTTGGCTTTCTTACTGTCACAGTTCGAAGGCCATGTTTTGCGCAGTGTGTCTGGCCTACAGCAAAGCTAGTGAATCCAATGCATTTACTGATGGCATAAATGATTGGAAGCATGTTCACCAACGAATCGAAGAACACGAATCGAGTAAACACCATTGCAGGAGTGTAAAGGCACACATTATGTCGAGCAATGACAAGGACGTATATAGCTTGCTTTTTTCAAATCAAAAAAATGTGAGAGCTGCTCAAGTTAAAGAAAAACGGCAAGTTCTAGAACGTGTGATAGAAATTGTTAAACTTATTGGAAAGCGAGGACTTAGTTACAGATCTATCAATGACGCAGCCTACTGTTTGGACAATGTCAATATTGACCACGGAAACTTTTTAGAAATTTTAATCCTTCTGTCTAAATTTGACCCGCTTATGAAAAATCATCTTGACATCGTGACGGAGAAAAGTAAGCAACGACATGTCACGTGCGCAGCATCAGGAACGAAGGGACGAGGAGGGTTAGTAACATTTATTTCAAGCACTACTGTCAATTATGTAATTGAATCTGTTCGCCGTATGATTAAGGCATCGATTGCAGATGAGATTCAATCGGCAGGAATGTTCTCCGTGCAACTGGACACAACGCAAGATGTTAGCGTAAAGGATCAATGCTCGATTGTAATCCGATATGTTAAAGACCATATTTACGAGCGACTGATATCCGTCAGCAATTGTACTAATTCGACACGCAAGGGTATGTTCGAGCTGTTCCGGGATGAAATTGTCAAAATGGGCATAAACATTGAAAACTGTGTGGGAAACTCTACAGACGGGGCGGCAAACATGCAGGGCCAATATTCCGGTTTCACAAAATGGCTCAGTGAGGCATCCCAAAACCAAGTGCATGTGTGGTGTTACGCTCATGTATTGAATCTTGTTCTTGTTGATACCACACAAACCACCAAAGCTGCAATCAGTATATTTCAGCTTATAAATAAATGTGCTGTTTTCTTGCGCGAATCAAATATACGAATGGACATATGGGCGTCAAAACAATCAAACAATAGAAGACTAAATGTAATTGGCGAGACACGCTGGTGGGCAAAGGACCATGCATTAAAAAAAATATTTGGAAGCTTCAACAACCCATCGACGTCCTTGTATATTGAGCTAATTGAAACTTTACAAGAGTTAGCCTCCTCTGAAGACTTTAACCCAACTGTTCGCGACACCGCCCAAACCCTATTAGAAAAGTGCATCTCATTTGAAACAATTCTTACCGTTCAAGTTTTTTTGCGTATATTCCAACTCACAGCAACACTTTCCAAGTACCTGCAGACAAGTGGGATGGATGTGCTCCAAGCCTACCGAAACGTTGACTGCACTATCAAGGCACTGCGAGACGTGTCCAGAGACTTTGATGGCATTAATGCGAGCGCTAAAAAATTTGTCGAGTGGGCCAACAACTCATTGGAAGATCTGAAAATTGATGTGACGATTGAAGCTGCATTTCCAGAGAAACGAGTTCGCGTCGCAAAAGCAATGAGTGGTGAGCGACGCACTCACGAGGCTGTCGGAGATCGCGCAATTGTTTGCTACAGGATAACGGTACACAACTGCGTTATGGACAAAGTAGTGAAAACTTTGGAAGAACGCTTTAAAGCTCAAGACACGTTGTTCGCTGACATGGCGTGCTTGAATCCGGAAAATTTCTACGATATCAAGAAAAACGGTATCCAACCTACTGCCTTAGTACGTCTCAGCAGCATTCTAACAAAATTTAATAAAGATGCAACAGCTTCAAATTTACAATCCGAACTCATCGACTTTTTGCTCAAGTGGAGCAAATTTAAGAAGACCGTTCCTGAAGAGTATTTGGGCATGAACTTAGCGGAAAACCGAAACGACAACGATGAATTGGAGAACGACGAGGAAACTGCAGTTTCTTCTTCGTTCTCTGAAGACAAAGAAGCTCATGGTAAATGCAAGAGTTGCAAAAATTGCCCCGTCTGTTGCTTCACGGTTTTACACAAATACAATTTCTACAGCAAAGCCTTCACCCATTTGTACAATGCTTATAAGCTCTTGCTGACTTTATCGTCTACTCAAGTTGCGTGTGAACGGTCCTTTTCCAAATTAAAATACATTAAAAATAGACTGAGAAGTTCAATGTCGTCCAAGCATTTCGAAGCTTTCATGCTGATG
The DNA here is from genome assembly GCF_022113875.1 of Hydra vulgaris. NCBI lineage: Eukaryota > Metazoa > Cnidaria > Hydrozoa > Anthoathecata > Hydridae > Hydra > Hydra vulgaris. The sequence goes on along the minus strand of NC_061158.1, from coordinate 54,176,635 downwards.
TCTGTCGAAGTAGATGTTATGGTTGGGCTGTCCAACGAAGACATCATCGACTCGGTTGCAGAAATCGCATCTGGGCTAAAAACACATCTGGTCCTTTGATCCACTACCATCTACATTCGGTAAGTTTCGATAATATGGCGTCAGAAACATTATGTTATTACGGACGTTACTAAATCATAATTGATGGGTTATTTTTTTTGTTAATATCGAGTGCAACACATTATAACCACAGAATTCTGGAGACAGCATGTATACTTTTTATGATTGCAATACAGATTCTATTGGTCGAATGCAGTTTTGCACTATACCATGTATAAGAAGATGTTTATCATCAGAGTTCTCAGGATTCAGTAAATCTTAAATCATCTGAAGCTTCATATGATGTCGAAAAGGAAATATGATAATGTTTTATGTTCTAAAATTCGAAACTGGACTATGCAAAATAACTGATCAAAAAAGTGTACTAATGAAGTATTGGCAATATTTCTTGATTACGGTCATTGTGTTCCGAAGGATTGTAGAACATTACTGCTAACTAAGAGAAACGTTTTCACTCTTCACTTAAATGGTGGAGGAGAATATATTCATTTTGGATTAAGGGACCAGGTATTTACACAGATTATTATGCATTCTATTTCTGAAGCTGTTATTCTATTGACTTTTAATATAGATGACATCACTTTGTTCAAGTCAAGCTTGTATCAAATATGGCCAATTCTTGCTCGAATCCATAGTTTTACTCCTTTTATAGTTGGAATATTTGGTGGTACAGTTAAACCAAATTCAAATACATTTTTAAGAAATCTTGTTGATGAGTTAAAAGAATTATGCAGCAAATCTTTGAACTATTTGGACAAAAGTTATCAAATACAAATACATTCTTTTGTCTCAGATGCACCTGCTCGGGCAATGTTAAAAGTTACTGTAAGTCATACTGGCTACCATTCATGCGAAAGATGCACAATGGTAGGGAAAAGTTCTGTACATACAGTGGTTTATGGTTATTTGGATGATGCATCAATTTTGCGTACAAATGTTGATTTTTGTAATAATACATACTTTCTAAAGGATATTAATGGAAGAAGCCATCAACATGAAAAGAGTATTTAAGGAGAAGTATCAGCAATAAATTTTATTTGTATGTTTCCATTGGATTACATGCACCTAGTTTGTTTAGGAGTAACACGTAGAATACTTTTTTTTTTAAAGGGTAATACTAATGGGACTAAGCATGGGAAACTTTCTTGTACCATGATTAATCAGATTTCAAATAAATTACTTCGATTGAAAGGTAAATTACCCAGTAATTTTGCAAGACAGCCAAGAGGTCTTTCAGAGTTAAATAGGTGGAAAGCGACAGAGTTGCATTATTTCTTACTTTACACAGGGATGATTGTGTTGAAAGGAATATTGAGTGCTCCTATATGTAAACCTTTTTCAAGTTTTGCAATAGCTATTAGAATTTTATGTGATAATGACAATGATTTCAGAAACTCAAATTTAGACAATGCACGAAAACTTTTAAAATACTTTGTTATTAATTCAAATGAACATTTTGGTGAACTTTTTTGTGTTTATAATGTACATAATCTTTTGCACATATGTGAAGATGTGGAATATTTTAACACGCCTTTAGATAATATATCAGCGTTTGAGTTTGAAAATTATTTGCAACAATTGAAAAGATTGGTACGTTCGAAACGTAACCCTATTGTACAAATATGTAAAAGAATAAATGAAATGAACAAAGTTATGAAATTATCTCAAACAGTTTCTAATAAAATAAAAGCTTATGTAAAAAATGGTTGTTTTTTAACCAATCATGGTGTGGTTTTAGTCCAAGAATATTTAGGTGGAGAAAAATTTAGGTGTGATTATTACAGAAAAAAAGATTTAGATAATTACTTTAATATTTTTTAAAATTCAAAATCCATTGATGTTTTGAATCCATTGATTTTTTGAGAAATAATTTAAAGAGTGTTGTTTGTATTAAAGATATTGCCACTTTACAGATTAAGTGTGCATGTTTACCTGTAAATAATGGATTTTTTATTTTACGATTACTTCATAATAAATGTTAAATATTCAGAATCAAATTGTGTTTTGTTTTAAGTTATTTTATTATACCCAATGATAGGTCTATCAATTTTTAATAATTTCCAAGTTTTGCAAGTAAAAATAAAAATAAATAATATTTATTTTTAATACTTATTATTTATTTTTACTTATCTTTTATACTTATCTTATTTTAATAGCCTGTGTTGCTAAAAATTATATATGAATTTTTTTGTTTAGTAATAAAATACAATTACCAATAAAATACTGTATTTTGTTGTCACAATTTCTAAAGACAATGTTTTGAAAAAATTGACTGTTCCATTAAACTCTTGTAGACAAGGTAAATGAAAACGGTGTTTATTTGCCACCTCGTTTTGATTTTTTTAAATATTGCTTTATTGTATTTTTTATATCATTTGACTGAAATGGATTGGTGGCAATTCGCCACCTAAATTAAAACCAATGCGAAACAATTTCCAAAAATGGTTCAAGCTAAGTTTAGCAAATTGGGAAAAAATTGAAATTTACTGCTTAAGGCGACCTACTTGTGCAAGACTCTGCTTGGTAATTTTTACTTTTAAAATTTAAAATGTGACTTTTCTAAATAAGATTATGTTTGGTATTAATAAGCATTATGTTAGTTTAATTTAGTTTTATAAAATTAATTGTTTTTTAAGAGTGAAAAAAATTGATTATATTGTTTGTGATATGTCTTAAAATTACTTATAATAATATCAAATAGATGATAATCTAAATATGAACTTATTTTGAGTTTTTTTTTTTTGTAGATGCTCTGACGACGGAAAGAGTATCAAAATAAAATGTGGATCGATTAATAGGAGAACATTTAAAATGAGATCTCAGTGCTGAAGATAAAAAAAACATTCATTTTTGTAAATTGCATTACCATTAAATTTGTGTTTTAAATTATTTGTGTATTCTTTTGAGTTTATAATGCCATTATAAATAAAACTAAATAAATTTTGCAATGAAATCATCAATTTTATTTAAAAAATTGAAGAAGTAGGAGGATTTATTTTCTAAATATAAAAAATATATAGTAATTTTTTATACTTTCAAAGCGTCACATTTGGACGGAAAAAGCTCTTCAAATAAACGCTTTCAATACAGGTCTGAAAAACGTTTTCTGAACGATTATTAAAACCGACCACCACCATTTCCTTTAGACGGAAGAAGCACCGAAAATAAACTTTTCCGAAACACCTCCAATAAGCGTTTTTCGAACGCTTTCAAAAAACCGTCCACCATCATTTTCAGACGGAAAAAGGACCTAAATTAAACGTTTTAAAAAGACGTCCGAAAAGCGTTTTGAAAAATTTTTTCTGAACGCTTTTAAAAAACCGTCCGCCACCATTTCCTTTAGACGGAAAAAGCACCTAAATAAAAAGTTTCAAAAAGACGTCCAAAAAACGTTTTTTGAAAGTTACTTTGTTTACTGGGTAGTGGGATATATATTTTTCAAAAACTAAAGATGAAAACTGGTCGATTTATGGAATAGGTTATACGATTGCTTGAATAGGTTATATGACAAAAGAGACAGCAAGTATTCCCTTACGGAAAATTCCCATGAAAAAACCAATGAAAAAAACCATGGTTATTTGGAACACGTTTTCATGGGAAACCCATGAGTTTTTCATGGGAAATCCATGAGTTTCCTATGGGATCCCCATGAGTTTTCAATGAAAACCCACGAACTTTCCATGGAAAATCCATGAGTTTCCTATGGGAAACCCATGAGTTTTAATTGAAAACCCATGAGTTTTCCATGAAAAATCCATGAGTCTCCGATGGTAAACCCATGAGTTTTCCATGGAAAATCTATGTAAATAATTATCTAACGTAAATAATCAAAAACATTTGTTACATTATTTTAGCTGCCTAAAGCAGTCCAACGGCAGCAGCCAACAATATCAGCTAGTTATTTTATACATTCAATATTCATTAGTTTCTTTTAACTTAAGATCAGTAGATGTAGTCTATACAAATGTTTGTATTATTTTGTTGAAAAAAGTTTTTCATTTGTCTTTTAGATGATGCTTTTGAGAGGATAAATCCGTTTTTTTTTGCGATTTATTATTCTAGTATTTAGTCTTTTGCTCTAAATATTCATAGCATAATAAACATAGCATAATAAAGATATATAATTATATTAATAACTATGTTTTTTGTGCATCCACAAAGTTTTTCTCAGTTGTTAATTTTGTATATTCCTGATTGTTTCTTGGTTTTTATTGAGTTATTGTTATTTTTTTTCTATAGACAATTTAGAACAAATTATTAGTAAGTAAAGTTTGAACTAATTTAGTTGTTAAGTCATTTAAACGTTTTTTTTTGAAATGTTAGTGAGATAATTTAATTATATAATAAAGTTAGTATATTTAAATTGGCTTTGTTTGTTTGATTTTGTTTTTATTTTATTTGTTTGTTAGTTTGATTTTATGTATTGCACTATTTGTTGTATACTTAATATATACTATTTATGTACGTATTATGTTATTGTATACTCAATACGTACTATTTATGTATATTTAACATGTAATATTTACATGTACCATTTAATATTTTGTGTCATAGTATTTGTTAATCTTTAATATCCTCGTCACTTGTTGCAGCTGGTTCATATTATGATATTTCAAAATTATTTATATGGCAAAGTAATTGCAAGATTTAGTTTTTTATTCATTCATTTTTATTATTTTTTCTTTTTCAAAGTGTCATCTATAGCTGTTCAAACTTAGATTAGTAAGGTTTTTTTTATTTTTACTTTTTAATATATTTTTAATATTTAAATTTTAATAACAACCTCAAGATTGGTATGTGTACTATATTATTCTATACTTTAAAGTTATTTAAAGATCTTATATTTTTACTTTGCAACATGATTTAATAAAATAATTTGAAGTAAAATTTATTTTTAAGATTGTGTAAAATATTTTTTGTTTCTTTTTTAATGCCATCATCATCTGCTTTAACTGGTTAGTATATATGTTTTAACTTTGCAATATGAGTTTAAATGCAATTTGTTTTTAAGATTGTATAAAATGTTTTTTTTTAATTTCTTTTTAGTGTCATCGTCATCTGCTGTATATGCATAGATGCTAATGCATTAAGAAGACAAAATGTTAGTACATATGTTTTAACTCTTTAAATAAAACTTGTTTTTAAGATTGTGTATAATGCTTTATTATTTCTTATTTAGTGCCATCTTCATTTGCTTCAACTGGTTAGTATGTATGTTTTAACTCTGCAATATGAGTTTAAATACAAATTGTTTTTAAGATTGTGTAAAATGCTTTTTAATTTCTTTTTAGTGGCATCTTCATCTGTTCCAACTGGTAGGATTAACTATGTATTATGATTTTAAATTTTGAGTTTTATATCTTTTTAACTTGTCTTTTCTGTTATCTAATATTATATAATACTTATTGAAAATAAATTCTTTTATAGTTCCTACGTATGAAGACTATTGTCAATATAGAACTCACCACCTAGGACCACTGTCACACGCCTCTTTTTCCGTTGGTTGCGTTATGGAGGTGGGGGGGGGGGAAAGACAGGCAATCTTTTGAATGGTATTGTCGTCCCTCATACTTGGGTGGTGGAACCCGTCAGCGTAGAGGTGGGAGAAGAGGAGGCAGAAAGGGTGGGCTAGCCAATGATAATGTCCAATGCTAGTCCACCTGCCTATTTTGTTTAATTTAAACTATAAATTTATTAAAAATTATAACTTGTGTTTCAATAAGAATTTTTAAACTAAGAAAACCTTATTGGTTTATATTTAAATTAAGAAATGTTAAACTGAAAAATAGAGTTTTTAAACTATCATTGGTTTTAAAAACTCCATTTCAACCATTTATCTGTTACTAGCAAAAAGCAACCCGTAATACGGGTTTTGGTCGGTCTGTTACATAATTAATTTACAGTGGCTGTTTTCCAAAATTTAATGTTGCAAACCCTTAACTAATACCCTTTTAGAAAATCGCCTTCAGCTTGAAAAAATGAATCCATCTGTAAAATTAACATAAAAAGTATGAGGAGGTAAAATAATTTACCAACTACTATTTAACATTTACAATTACTACTTAACATTATTTGAGTAATTTACAAATGGCATAGGTCATAACAGTGTAAGGCAGAACCATTTTCATCGACCTTTCTAAGTTTAACACAATACGTTTTTAGTTACTGACACAAAATAATAACACTTCGTCATGCTTTCAATTGACGAAAGTATCAACGAAATCCTTGTAATAATTTTTATAACACGAACCATTAAGATTAAAATAAAGTTAAAAAGAATAAATTATATTATACAGGAGTTATCAATTTTTTGGTATCCTCTTGATTAATTTTTCTTTAGAAAAGAAAATTATTAACTTAAAAATGTTTAATGCACACATTTAAATGAATTTATTAAAAATAACAAAATTTATTATAAATAACTAAGCAACTGAGTACAAATACGTTTCAAACAAAAAAAATTTAATTTACGATCAAACATGGGTATAATAAATTTGAAAAAACATGAAAACTTAATGCATTAATGCATCATATGACAAACCTAAAATAAAAATTATAACAGATAAGTAGACATGAAAAATTGTAAACCAAGCTGACCCGACCCGGGTCTTGTTAAGTCTGTTCAACACAGACCATTTCTATATTACTTGTTTGGCCTCTTTAAAAATTCCTTTTTTTCATTAATTTTTAGTTAACGGCATTTTGCCACCATTTACTAAAAATTCCTTTTGTAACTCGAAATTTAATTTTTTTAAATATTTTGACTCTAATAAAGAGGTTCCTCCCCTCTTTTTGCTTTAATGGCGACCAGGTGAATAAAATAAAATAATAAAATATAAAACAATGATCTACATATATAAGAATGTATTCTTTCTTTCCTCAAAAGTGTTGCAAATACAGACTAAGCTAACTAATAGTTAAACAAATAAATAAAACTTGAGTAACTCGATATTAATGCGCAAGACTACAATATTCTCCATTTTTTAAAAGGTTTTTAGTTACCACCCCCCATTTATAAAGATCCCCTTAAAATACGTACAACAAATTATTAGGCATAAAATAGATAAAACATAAAATTAACTAATAGTATATATTTATATCCTTTTAATTAACAAAAATTTACAATAAAAAGAAATCAGGTTTTTTATTTTATAAATCTTATAAATGCGTCATAACGTAATTCTAAAAAAAAAAAGTAATGAAATTATGATATCATAATTACAAAGAAGAAAATCAATCGCAGTTTTAAAAAATACGCAAGAGCTCAGTAATTACATGAGTTTAATCTATTCTCTCTCTATAGTAATTCTTATTTAAGTCTCATCTAACAGAGAGAGGAAGTGTTTTAAAAACAGCACGTTAGAAAAAGTAAAAAAGTCATGCAATAAATAACAGTAACTGGTTTCATTATGCTACCAATAAACAAAATTATTTTTACCTTAACTAAAAGTTACCTTCGACCATTTATTAATTAAGTTCCAGCTTCTCTTTAACTGTTGACAAATGAATAATATTGTAAATTTGACATCATATTAAATTTACAAAATTAAAACCATGTTTCAACAGTAAGCAAAATAATCAAGTGATGACAAAGACAACTAAAAAAAAATGAACACAATTATGTTTAAGATAACAAATAAAAAAAAAAAAAAAAAAAAATCATTAAAAATTGAAACTGTTATTACTTGTTACTATAAATAGTAAAATTCATACTTAAAAATTTAAATATTAAAAATAGTAAAACTCATACTTTAAAATTAAAATATTAAAAATAGTAAAATTCATAATTTAAAATTCATATTTTAAAGTGTCTAATGTAGAATCAAATAATAGACATCAACACTCTGCTTGACACTGAATTCTGGCAAAAAAGTTTTCTGTTTATCAAGCAAAATTTCTTATATTTCAACGACAATTAATTTTATCACGCCTAGATCTATTTCTTTCATATGACAACAATTTTAAGTCACCTATAACCATTTTCACTAATAACTTCTTCGAGCCTAATATTATACATCTGTTACCATTAAATATATTACCAGTAATTATACTACTGTTACAACTGAATAAATAAACGTTTAATATTTTTACAACTGAAAAATATAAAACAAAATTTTTGACATTATTTTAATTTTGCAAAGAATTTAGACTACAATGCAAAGTTATTTTTACCTTCAGGCACAATCTTAATGCACAAAAATAATAAATGCAGAATCTTGTATAAAAAATGAAGCAATGTTAGTCTAAAGTAATATATATATATATATATATATATATATATATATATATATATATATATATATATATATATATATATATATATATATATATATATATGTATATTCAAATTTTTTCTATGAGATAATATTTATATAGATTCAGAGAAATATAAAATATTCTGATATATAGGCACATTTATATACATAAAACTTACCTGTCAAAAATAACAGTCAGTTTTCCATGTTAAATACATAAAATATATATCTAATATAAAATAAAACAAAACATTAAACTTACTCAAATCAGTAACAGTTCGACTCTCTAAAATTTTTTATTATTAACCCTTCTATTTAAAAAAAGTAACAAATGATTTGAAGTGACTAAAAAGCACTTTAGCTCTTTCCAATTGCACTAAAAAACAAAATAAATCTTGCTTTACTAAGTTGCCTAGTTCTTAAGAATCTGAAAACAAATAAGTAAAAAACCAAGAACAAACAAACATTTTTATTAAAACTACTCTTTTTAAACAAACTAAATTAAACAGAGAACAATATTAAGTCTCTTTGAAAGCTGAAAAACTTTTCAGCTCAAATTTGCTTGCAGACCTTGCTTATAAAACCACTTGAATAAGAAAAGCATCAAAAAAGCCTAGAAGCTACTTAAAAATGGTATATGTAACATTGAACTTTGAGTGTTGACTGGAGTAGATATATATTTTAAAAAAATCAAAATAATTTGCTCTTCTATAGCAAATAAAACCACTATAAATCTGAAATTAAAAATGTAACAAATAAGTAAATACAAAGAAAAACATCATATATGAATTGAAAATCAATGTACCTGATAGAGATTAGCTGTTGTGATACCTGAGTAGTAGTTGCTAAATATTGTTTTTTCATGATAAACAAAATGTATTTATAGCGAAATGGTCTTGAATGAATTTCAGTAAATAAATAAAAGCAGTGAGTTCTAATAATGAAACTATCTATTAATCATTTTTAACAGCTGACACCAACGTAAAGATAAGCCAAAGGTAACAACATTACGCGAAAAATTATTAAAGATAATGCAAAGTGTTTTCAGAATAGTTATATTAAAGTCTAGGCAACACTTAGACCTAAAGCAGTAACATCGCTTGACTGGTAAGGTTGATAAATCTTGCTCTACACGTTTGCCAAGTAACTCCACTTTGAAATCATGAAAACAACATTATATAAACATATATACTAATTATAAAACACAATATATTTTTTTTAATGTTACTTAGCATACAAAAACACCCCATTTAACAGTCTTGAACAAATTAGATATAATACATTTCATACTATTATAAAAACACATAAAACAACTATATAACATATATCACCACATACACGCATTTATCAAAAAATTTTAAACTTTGAGCATAATATACATGCAAACTTATATGCAATCTTTTAAGAACTATAAAACAACATTTATTAGCATCAATTATTTTTAATGTAATAAAGAATGCAGACTACAATGTACAACATTGTTGATAAAAATGAAGTTATGGCAGTCAGTATATATTTATCCAAAGTAATGAAAAAGAATAAACCATTTGAAAACAAAATTAAAAATTTCTAATGAATATATAATTAGATAACTTAAAATGAAGCATAACACAACACTCTTTTGACAAATTCCAGAACAATTTTTTTTAATTTTTCTATTCCTCATTATTTTTCCTTAGAGAAAGTATACATATAGATATAGAGAAATATAAAACAGACTGAAATAAACGCAAACTTATGTATATAAACTTACATGACCATGAATAACGGTCTTATTTTATTTAACTTTTCATATTAAATACATAAATAAAATTTTATTCTCATTACTCTTTCTATTACATAGATGAGTTTTTGACTTTATGAAAATCCCGTTAATTTTTTTCTTTGAATATCCCGGAAAGTCATTTTCATGAAAATTTCGGAAAATCCCGGAAAAATTTAGGGTCAATAAGTTGACGAAGGTATGTGGGTAAATTCTGGAACGTTGGTAAAGGGATAAATAAAGAAACTAAAAACTACTCATTAATTATGTTTCTCTAAAATGAAATATAATATCTCAGTTTTAACATAAGCAATCTGCAAAGCGCAATAATTTCTTTATATTTAAAATATAAAATGTAAGACAATGGAATAAATGTCGAGAATTAATCCTTTTTTTTCTTATAATTTTCTGTTGTGAAGCATTCGTCAGCTTTTCTTTTTCTGCACTTTTTTGCATGATCAATAATAGATTCTTTAACTTTTTTGCACTGTTCATGTAAGGCAATTTTTTTTTTCCACGTTGAATTTATATTTAAAAATCTTTCTTCAACTTTTCTATTTTTCCGATGGAATTTCATTTTTTTATTATAGCGTTTGCTTGCAGTTTGCAAATGACCACAGATATTTTTGTTAACTGGGTCATGCAATATATCTCGCCTTTTAAGGTACCCTACTGCTGTGGTCTCGTTTGCTAATAATTGATACTTAACTGAAGCAATAGCAGAGTACGTTAAAGTATCAAGACGGTTTGTCTTTTTGTTAACTAAGGTGTTCATCATGCTGAATGATTGCTCAACATGAGGACTACTAAAAATACTTAAGCATGCTTTGATAATCTTACTAAGCTCTAAATATTTTTTACACTTAAAAACTTCAGCCCACCAATAGTCAAGACGTACGGGCTTCCCATCATCAAATACGGGTGGAAGCGCTATATCTATCTGAAGCTGCATAACTTCTCGATTAAATATTACTTTATTTATATCTACAGAGGGAAAGAAAGTTGAGAGTTTTTTTAGCATTCTCTGTAATTTCGTGACATTGAGACATTGGGTCGATCGCAGAGAGGCATTTTAATAAAGGGTTGTTAAAGGGTTATTTATTAAGTAAGTAAACTGACGATTCAAGGTAAGCTTTTAGCAAGGTCTTTAAAAACGATGATTTGAAATCAGGATTTCGAATAAGTATTCTTGACAAATATTTTTCAGCATTACATCCAAGGTATATGCAGTTCGAATGGCGATACATTTTTTTATCTTTCAGGTTTAAAAACTTCAACTTTTCTCCTGTTATATTTTTTATCATCTTTGGCTTAATAAAACAAGTTAAAATTGTTTTCACTAGTTCAATTTTCTCATCATAAACTCGATGGATTAACGGTTCTTTTTGTTCAAAAGTTAAAATGAATGATTTAAAAATAGGAAGAATTTCAACATACAAATTAATATAATGTAATGTTTCATTACGTCGGAAAAATAAACTTTTAACAATTCTAGCTTTTCTTTCTGCACCTTGTTTTGTTAGTTTTTTCTGCTGCATTTTGCATTTTATTTTTTCTATTAGTTTCTTACTTTCATTTGATAGCCTCTTTAAAATTTTGTCACTTTCATCTTTATACAGAGAGATAGCCAAGAAGAATAAATTAAGGTGAAAGCAGGCATCATCTCAAGCATAGGAAGAGTGCAATCTAAAACAGACAACCATCGATGACAAACCCTTTGCTTTGGAGTGTTGTATGTGGCACCTGTGATTTGACAGATTTTTTTCAGAAAATGTACGAAGATCTGGGCTATAATTAAAATCAACGTAGATATCATCCAGTAAGTTTTCAACTACCTTGCCGAAAAAAGAAGTAAATTTTTTGACAACATTATGCGCATGATGACAAATATCACCATCAATATCAAGTAAGTGAGGAACCGCTTTTCTTAACCTTGTTTCAAACCCACTGATTTTTCCTCTCATATAATTGGTAGAATCTGATAAATTGGAAACAAGATTACTTAATGGAATTGCGTCTTTGTTAAATAAATGAATAACAGCATTAAAAAGACTTTCGGCAATTACCGTAACAAGCGATAATGACGCGTAGTGCTTTAATACAACTTTATTAGTTTTGTCGCAAAAATATGCTACGAGTATACTGAGAACCTTCTCATTTTTTGCCGAGAAGCACTCATCTATGTTAAGGGAGAACATTTTTATTTTCATATCAAAAACAAGCTCAGCATGAAAAGCTTCACCTTATCCTTCTCGAAGCTTATACGAAGCAGTTATTCTGAACATTTTCAAATTTTTTAAAACACGATGATCTTTAGACATTTCCTTTGCGTATTCAATCATATGGGATGTTAAAGATATTGGAAGATTGTGTTCTCAAATAAATGCGAGTGTCATAGCTTCTGCATTTGATGTCCTGTCTCTAAAACTTAGGTAGGCTTTACTCTCTTTGTGCAAGTACTGCCAATATGCACGTTATCCGGAGTGCCATATGGCAATATACACATATCTGTTTTTTTTTAAATTAGTAAAAAATGACGACGGTATGGCTTCGTTGGACTTAATCATTGCGCAGTTTTGACGATGCATTTTAGACTTTGAGTGGCTGAGTAAAGATTTTTTACCTTCACTTCCATAATAAAAGTCTTTATTACATATTGTACATCGTACCTAAAACATCAAATCAAATAATATATAACTTTGATGAAGTTATATATTTCAGTGTTCAGTTAGAGAATAAACTTACCGCTCCGGCTTTATTTATCTTTGTAATATAGGCTGAATAATGCTCATCGTTATAATCTTTCTCTTGAAGCCAATTCCAGCGAAACTTGTTATTAATATTTTTGTCTATCTCAGAAATGTCAGATAAACTTGCATTTTCTTTTCTTTCTTCTTGATAGTAATTTTAACGACAAGATCTTTTGCAAACGTTTAAAACGGAATTTACATCAATTAACTTCTTAAGAAAAAGAATTTCTAATATTCAAAAAAGTTAGTTTGAATGAATTAAAAAGAAAAATTTTTTTTGAAAAAATTGATATCCTGAAAATTTCATTTATAGAAAACATAATTGCTTAAATGCAAACCATGTCGTATTTAAAATTTTATATAACTTTTTACAAATCAATAGCAAAAAGCATCCGGAATTTCCCGGAAACTTGATGTGAATTTCGGGAATTTTGGGAATTTCCGGAAAAAACTCATCTATGACTATTAAAAAAATCTTAGCCTATGTATGAGAAAATGAAGTAAACTTACTAAAAATACGATCAGTTCCTCATAACTGCTCTAAAAAATAAAGCAAATACTTGCTTAAAATGTTTTAAAAGGACTAATGACAAAACTAAAACAGTTTTCTTAAAAAAGAAACATTGTACTAATAAAGCTATTTAACCAGTCAATATAGTTCTAACTTCTTCTAAAAAATGAAAAATAAATACATATTTAGATACCCTAAAATGAAGCATAACACAACATTTTTTTGACAATTTGAAATTTAAAAATAGATTACAATAAATTAGTTACTTCATAAAATTTTAAAAAGATTAGATATTACCTATAATTTTAAGCTACTAAACATTATCTACTTAATGTCTAATTAAACATTTTGAACTTCGGAATGAAACTATCTATCAATCATTCTTTAAACAACAGTTACCACCATAAAGATAAGTCAAAGATAACAACATTACGCAAAAAGTTATCAAAGATAACGTTGTGTATTTTCAATATATTATAAAAAAGGCTAGACAACACTTAGACCTAAAGCAGTGCTTGACAAGTAAGAATGAAAAATATATCTCTACACGTTTGCCAAGTCACACCACTTTGAAATCATGGAAACAACATTATATAAACATATATACTAACTATAAAACACAATATATTTTTTTAATGTTATATAACATATAAAAACACCTCATTTAACAATCATATACACATTAGATAAAATACATTTCATGCCATTATAAAAACATATTTATATAAACAACTATATAACATATATCACCAAATACACGTATTTATCAAAAACTTTTTTAACTTTGAGCGCATTATAAACATATATGCAAACTTTTAACAACTATAAAACAATATTAGCATCAATTATTTTTAATGTAACAAAGAATGCAGATACAACGCACAACATTTGTTAATAAAAATGAAGTTATATCAGTCAGTATATAATAATCTAAAGCAATGAAAAAGAAGAAACCATTTAAGAACAAAATTAAAATTTCTAATAAATACATATTTAGATACCTTAAAATGAAGCATAGAACAACACTCTTTTGACAATTTGCAGAAGAAATTTTCTCAACTTTCTATTCCTTATTATTTATCCTTACAGAATATATATATATATATATATATATATATATATATATATATATATATATATATATATATATATATATATATATATATATATATATATATATATATATATACATATATATATATATATATATATATATATATATATATATATATAGATATAGAGAAATATAAAATAGACTGAAATAAATCGAAAATCTTAATTTATGTATGAGGAAATAAATTGAACTTACTAAAATAAGCGATCAGTTCCTCTTAACTGCTCTAAAAAATAAAACAAATACTGCCTGAAATGTTTTAAAAAGACTAACGACCAAACTAAAACAGTTTTCTTAAAAAAGAAACATTGTACTAAAAAAAAACTATTTTACCAATCAATTTAGTTCTAACTTATTCTAAAAAATGAAAAATAAATACACATTTAGATACTTTAAAATGAAGCATAACACAACTCCCTTTTGACAAATTCCAAAAGAAATTTTTTTGTTTTTCTATTCTGAACTATTTTTGCTAAGAGAAAATACATATAGATATACATATATATATATATATATATATACACATAACAAACTAACAATTATTTAAATTTTTATTTTAAATAATAAACAACATCAATTCTTTGTGAAAATAAGTGTATCAGCTCCAATTTGCTTGCTGATTATACTCGAAAGACTGCGTGGAATATATAACTGCGCTTAGAAAAGTCTAGAAACAACTTAAAAACTAAGAAATAGTGTATTTTACATAATGCAGAACCGTAATTAACAAAACGAACAATAGGCGTAACAATGCGTAACTATGCGCACTAATAATAATAATAAAATTCACTAAGCAAATTATATTAGGAATAAAGTTATGGATATTATTTGGCTAAGTTAATACAAAACACCTTTTATTAGGTGAAATGGGTTTATAAAAGAAGCCAAACTTTACAAATTCACAACTATCCCAGCTTTGCTCCAGAGCTTCCCCTTTAGTTGAATCACCTGGAGAACAAAACAGTTTTTTGTCTGTTATAGATAGTGAACTTTTATCTTCAGCAAGTTGCAGTAATAATTTAGAAGTTAATCGCACTCCAAGACAAGAAATAAGAAAAACTATTAAAAAACTATTTAAACAACTAGAGAAAAATCATTAATAAGTAAAGCATTATATTTGATTACTCATTTAGATAATTCTTCCAGAAAATGTCGAAGCAATATAACATTAGTTAAATCAAAATTAATTAGCATGCCATATAAACTTAAGGTGTTTAGGCAAAGTGTTGAAAGAATAGAAAACACCATAAAAGATTCAAGGACGAGATTGACAATATAAAAAATAAAAAAATGCAAACATATTAATAATGACCACAAATTCGTAATCATATAGCTACAATAACAACTTTAAAAAGTAGTGAAAAACAAAAGTTGCAACAAATGAAGGTCTAACATAACACAGATACAAGTGGAATTAAAAATGTGATTTCTAGTTGAGAAAATGATTTGCTTGAGAGGGATGAGAATGAAGTTATACTTTTAAACTTTACTGAAAAAGAAAAAACATATTCATTAAAAATGAGAATGATAATTTATAACATGTTATTGTGCAATGTTCAAACAAGTAGCATTCCATTTTTGATTCAGAAAATTGGTCAAATTATGGGTTTTGTTTTTACTAATATTCTCAATCGTAATACTGTTGAACAAACGGCCCGTGAGCTATGTAGTATATCAAACTTGCGAGCAGCTGAAGGGGCTATCACAAATAATCAGCTTACTCTTGGTTTTGATGCAACAACACAAGAAGGTGTCCATATTAACAGTATTCACTTAACTTGTAAAGATAAACGTCTAGTCGTTGCTCTAGACCAATTACCTGGTGAAACTGCTGAGGATTATGAAAACCATATATGTAATGCCATTGATTATATGCAAGGCGTAATTAAATAACAGGCCTTCTCATCGCGCAACGGCTTAAAAAATGTGGAGGCTGATTTAGTTAGCGGCAAAAGTTACTACGAATAACTTGTATCCCTACCAGAAGACTTAAAAATGCCCAGAAAATGTTGTGTTACTGGTTGTAACTCTAACTATGACTCAGTAAAAGATAAGACAACTACTTTCAGATTACCGAGAGATCCAGTAGAGCGTCTAAGATGGATTAAAGCAATCCCAAGAGAAAATATACCAGACAAAAATGACACTGTAGTTTGTGCAAAACATTTTCCACCAAACTTCCAAGCTATTAAAGCAAAAGGAAGAGAAAGACCTCGAGATCCACCTAGTGTATTCGAACAAATACCCAAGAGTTTAGTGCCAACTCCTCCACCAGAAAAAAGAACAACAACAAAATCCAAAAGCTCTGTAAGATCAATAAAAGAAGATGAACTTTCAAAATTCGAAGAGCTTTACAAAATTGATTCATTCGAAAATTTTTGTAATTCGTTATCTCTAGAAAAACTTAATGATTCAGTTGTTTATTATAATTGTTTAAATAGCTGTTGTATTCAATCAAAAGAGCATGAAAACAATACTGGTATTAATAAATTTTGTTTAATAGTATTTAATGACTTATCATATGAAGCCTATCATGCTGGAGTAAGATGCACTATTGCTTCCTTAGTTAAAAATCGTATTTATAAGTTCAAATGTTGGTCGCAAGTTCATGAGGCATTACGATATTTGATTTCTTTTGAAAAGTCAGAAAAGAAAACAGTTTTAATTCAGCAATTTGAATGCATGAGTAACATGAACTCAAGTAATATTCTTAAGCAAAAATATTCGCCTGAAGTAATTGTTCGAGCTTTTGAGTATTTTGCACAGTCACGTAGTTTATACAATCAATTAAGAAATGATTTTCAACTTCCTAGTATTGCTACCCTTACACGTTTAACTTCAAAAGTTTCACACTTTGATGATAATACTTATATTTGTAGTGTTTTTTCAAAACTCAACAATGGTCAAAAACAATGTATACTATTATTAGATGAAGTTTATGTTAAACCTATGCTAACTTATCATGGAGGACAGTTGTTTGGTAAAGCAGTAAATGATGAATCAAATCTTGCAAAAACTGTATTGGCTTTCATGGTTATATGGTTATATGATATGTTTTTATGGAGGACCAAAATTTTTAGTTAAAATGTTACCAGTAAATAATTTAGATGCAGATTTTTTATATGATCAAACTATTATCTTAATCAACCAAATTACGAAGGCAAATGGAAAAGTTATTGCTTTAATTAATGATAATAATAGAGCAAATCAAGCATTTTTCAAACGATTTGATTGCATATTTCCATGGTTAACAACTGATGGCATTTTTTTACTCTTTGATTTTGTGCATTTAATAAAGTGTATACGAAACAATTGGATAACTGAAAAGTCTGGTGAAATTGAGTTTAGTTATAGAGGAAAAAAATATAATGCTAAATGGGATCACATCAAAAAGCTTCAAAAGTTAGAAGAAGGTAAATTGGTTATAATGTCCAAGTTGACTTATGTTGCTGTTAACCCAAGGCCAATTGAGAGACAAAAAGTTGATACATGTTTAAAAGTTTTTTGTGAAGAGACTATAAATGCATTAAAGTGTCATCAAGGTATGAAAGATGATGATATTGATGGAACTATTATTTTTTTAACTAAGGTGGTTCAATTTTGGAAAATAGTCAACGTTAAAAGTCCATCCGAAGAAATCCATTTGAAAGACAACTTACGAGCTCCCATATCATATGTTGATGATTTACGATTAAATGATTTAATTGAGTTTTCTGAAATGTTAAAGCCAACATTGATTCAAGGAAAAAGAATTAGAAGTATAACCATGGATACAAGCAATGCATTATATCAAACTTGTAATGGTTTAGTTGAACTAAGTAAGCATTTGTTAGACAATTCTCAAATGTATGTACTGCTTGGGAATTTTACAACAGACCCCATAGAAAGAGCATTTGGAAAACTCAGACAAGGTAGTGGGGGAACTTATTTTATAAATACTCAACAAGTAATTGAAAAGTAGAATATCAACAAAACCAAACTATTTCTTCAGAAAACTATCAACATTTCAAGTGCTGAGTTTACATCTGGTCATATTTGTGATAATTGTTTTTATAAACTTTCAGAAGATGAGTGTGAGATGTTTAATCATTTACATGAACTTTTAGACCAACTTTCATCGAATATTAAGTCATCTTTAGTTTACATTGCAGGTTATATTTCTAGAAAAGACAATGAAGATGATAACGATGACACTTATCTGTTTTATAGTAATTATGGAAATTTTACATCTGCCTTAGATCGTGGTGGTCTGAAAATACCCAGTGATACATTTTGTGAATGGGTATTCTTAAGTTACATTTTGTTTAATTTTGTTGGCACATCAAACTTTTGTAGATATTCTATGTCCTGCTTATTCATGGATATTGCATGTATTTATGGTTTCACTATAATTACAAGAAACCATTGTTATATTCTTACAAATATATTATTTAACAATTTTTGCTATATGCATTCACCTGCATCAGACAAGGAAACCAAAGTTAAAGTTTTAAAACTGTTTTGTTAGCTTTTGTGAATAAATATACCATAAAAAGTTTCCAATTTAACTTTAGATGATATTTCGTTTAAAAATTGTTAATTTATATTTTTACTTTTTAATTCTTTCTGTTAATGTTTCATTGTATGCAAATACATAGAAGTAGCTTGGTTATCTTTTGTTTTTGTTATTTTTGAACTTACAAGGTGTTGTTTTTTTTTTTACTTTCTTGACAAAATAACAATTATTTTTGCTTTATAAACGTTTTTGTAATAAAAATATCGACTTCTTTATAAAATGATAAAATATTATTTAGTAAAAAATGGCATGGTTTAAGCCTTACATTCTTCTTATCCTTAGTTTTTTATTTAATCAGGTTATGCATTTAGAGAAATAGACTAAAATAATCAAATCACAAGCTCCTACTATATTGTTAAAAGAATTTTTAAATATTTAAAACTTAAAAAAAAAATTGTTTAATAGTTGAGAGCATCAAAACCAAATCAGCCTCCACATTTTTCAAGCCGTTGCGC
>NC_061158.1:54139634-54152134 GCF_022113875.1 Hydra vulgaris | reverse complement strand
ACTGTATAAATTATCATTATCTTCTTCATCATTACTATCCTCGTCATAGTCTGAATTTTTGGAAACAGTATATGCTTTAAAAGCTTTTACAAAATTTGAGCCACTGTCAGTTGTTGTAGCAACTATCTTGTTTTGTATTTTATAGGATGTATGAACCTTATACAAAGCAGAAGCCAAAACAATATATGTTTGTCTTCCTTTTATTCGGCTACAGGCTAAAGATACTGAATGACGCTGAAGAGTCTTTTGATCTATCCAATGACAAGTAACCCCAATATAACTTATTTTACCTTTACTCCAACAGTCAGCTGTGGTTGCAACATACATAATATCTCCAAGTATTGAAGTAATATTTTCAACCATTGATAAATAAAGGCTATTAATACGTAGTTTTAAAGTTTTACTGCAAATAACTTTCAGGTTTTTAGGAAGGCCTAACTTCACCAAATTTACAAACGATGGTTTATCAACTATTGATAAAGGTTGTGTTTCACTAATAACAAAATTTACAACAAGTTGGTCTAAACCTTTTTGATTTATTTTAAAACTCTCATATCCTTTATCAGTTCCATATTTCTCAAGATTTGATTGCACCGCATCCTTCTTCGCATTCTCCAATGAACCCCATTTTTCTTTTTTAACTGAAGCATTTTTTTTACCTTCTTTTATAGCTTTTTCTAAAGCAGCCATTTTATATGGACGAACTCTCTAAAAATGAAACAAATTTATTTTTTTTAATAAAAAAATTTGAAATTCAATTTTTTTTTTTAAACTTTCATTAAATAAATATAAAGTTCATCAGAAATTTCAGCAAATTAAAATGAAACTGCAGCAAATTATTGATGTAAATTATACTAAACAATATGTTTACATAATTTTGCATGCGCTGTTAATGCACAGCAGCATCTATTTTAACTACATAATATTTTATTAGTACATAATAAGTAAATTTCAAAACTTTTTATTAGTAATACATTATAATTACTTAATATGTAATTAACTATTATGTCATTTGTACTTATTTTGTATACATAACATTTTGAAATCTTATCAAAATAATAACCTAAAAATTATATTTGAAGACGTTAAAAGATTCATCTAGAAAATATACATTGATACATAAATTAATCTATTAAAATGTAATAACGTAATGTTATAAAAACATCCGCAAATATAATTTTTAGATTATTTTTTTTTAAGATTTGTAAAAGATTTTAAAATAGGAGGAATGCTTATTTACCTTAACATGCCGTTTCAGATTAGATGATGTATTTTTAGCTGTACTTATACATTTTCCCGAAAGGCCGCACAAAACGATTTTTGCATTTATATTGTTACCATTTGCTTTGTTGAATACAAGAAATGACTCTAAACCATTCCAGGGCAAAAATTCACCTGAAAACATTATATAGTTTAATTATTTATACAAATAATTAATATTTTAGTTAAATAGACATTATGACTTTAGTTAAGTTCTTAAGTCAAAGCATGTGTAATCGTAATAAACTTACTTAAGAAATACAATTTGCACATCAATAAAATATAAAATAGATACAAAGTAAGTGTGTTTTATTTTTAAACTTACCACCAAGTTCAGTGTCATTATTACTAACATTATCAATTTCAATAACTGAAGTCATATTGCTTACTACAACAGCGTAAAATAAAATTTCTCCTGTACGGTTAGCCTTTTACAGTAACTCACGCGGCAAAGTTCGCCTTAAGTTGGCCAAACATACTATTTTTGATTCTATAACTAAGTACAAAGCTTTATGTTTTTTGAATTGAAGATTAACTTTAACGAAAAGCTTTAATTTTTGACAAATAATTAATAAATATTTTTTGAGGAACGTGAACAAAAAATAATAAATTTTGGTTCACGTTCCTCAAGAAAAAGAATTCATTCTCGTTCCTCGTTCTGCTTTATCAATAGGAACCAGTTCCAAGCTTCGTTCCTCAAAAAAGGAATTTGTTCCAGGAATCCGTTCCTTTTGGAACGCGTTTTTCCAAACACTGATATATATATATATATATATATATATATATATATATATATATATATATATATATATGTATATATATATATATATATATATATATATATATATATATATATATATATATATATATATATATATATATATATATATATATATATATATATAAACCGTATGTATGTACATACGTATATATGTATATATACTAGCAGTTAATTTGAGACCAGTGATTAGAAAATAGTAATTCTATTAAAATTCAAATAAATCAATCAATTATATTTTCCTTTGTTTTTTTCGATTTCAGTGAATAAAGAAACTACAAATTAGTTCATAAAATATACTTTATTTAGTTTTCTATACAAATATTTCTAAACAAAGAGAAAACTTAACAAACATTAAAAAGTTAACTTATAAGCTTATTATTGTTTTGCACAAGTTTCAAACTTTTCGTTCATCAAAATAACCACCACGTCTTTTCATTACTGCTTCACATATTCTTGGCATACGTTATTCTTTATATCGTTAAACGTTATTCATTATACGTTATTCCATGTCAATCAATTATTTATATTTATTCCTAATAATGATTTTATTATTTATAATAGTATAGATATTTTTCTAATCATCATTTGTTTTATTATCATTATTATTATTATTACGTTATTGTAATTATATGGTTGTAAATTTTGATGGAAATAAATATCTTTTTGTTGTTGTTGTTGTTGATGTTGTTGCTGTAGCTATATATATGTGTTTGTGTGTATGTGTATATACATATATATATATATATATATATATATATATATATACATATATATATATATATATATATATATATATATATATATATATATATATATGTATATATATATATATATGTATATATATATATATATATATATACATATATATATATATATATATATATATATATATATATATATATATATATATATATATATATAGGTATGTATATATATACATATATATATATATATATATATTTAATTGCGTAGGTGATTAAATATTTATTAATAACTTTATTTTATTAGGCTGAAGTTCCAAAATAATAACAACAGCAATAATAACAATAATAACAAGTTCCTATTATTTAGAAAGAAATTAACATAATTTTAAATAGAATTAGTGTGGACTTTTTTATTAAGTTTAAAAATCTAAGAAGTTATTTAATAAGAACTTTAAAATAAAGGTTAATGGGGAATAGAGTTTGTCCTCTTAAGTGAAAAACTAACTATTTTGTAACTCTCTTATAAGATCCACGTATATGAAAAAGAGGGGTATATTTGAACTTTTTTGGCTATTTCTGCCTGAACCCGCTCTTAAAGCAATTTATATAGAAGTTTTTAAAATTATTTTATTTTACAAAATAATAAAAATAATGAAAGATTAGTGTTAAATAGATAAGTATAGAAATTGTCGGTTCGGTAAAGACCCGTATCTTGAAAGTCCAGATAGATAGGATATATAAAAAAATAAAGTATAGAAAACGTCAGTGTGAATTACATTTACAATGACCCATATTTTACGGGTCATGACTGCATTTGAGTAATATTAATTGATATGATCAATATAGAATATAGGTAGATAAGAATAATAAGCTTTTATTTCTAAATTTTCATGGCAAAAAAATTTAATTTTTTGTTTTTAATTATAATGTTATTTTAGTGTTAAAAATAGTATATTTTTAATATACTAATCTTTTTATTACTATTTATCATGGCGTTCTATACTGAAGGCTTATTCATCGCGCAACCGTAAGTCGTGACTGGGGGCCTATTTTAATATTCTAAAAAGTGCGAAGATGACCCAGTTGCCGTTTGGAGCTCGATCGAGGGATTACGATATGTCGCGCTGCGAGCTCGAACTCAGAGCTTGTACGATGGATTGCCTAGGTTGAATATATTGCTTAGTACATACTATTATATGAATTATAAACACTTTATATTAGTTACTGAGTAGTTTCCATTATTTTCTAGGCATAAATATACGTTTTAATAACAGCCAAAAATTATCAAACTCGAGTTCACTCGTCTGAACATCGTTAACCATCGAACACATGAAAATAGTTGAAAATTTGTCAACAATGCATTGCAACGACGCTGTTGTTCCAAAATAAGCTTAGAAAAGCAGCAATGGAGTTGCATTCGTCCGTTGCTATTTTTATCTGACAATTATCTTTCATTATAGTAATTGTGATTTTTAGCGTAGAAATTTTTATATATTTATTGTGTACAATTTGTAATACGTATATCGTAGGATTTTAGTTTATAAACTTAATTATATATATAATAATATAGAAATGGGGAAAAAAACCGAGATAAAAAGAAATGAATTTATGCGATCGAATAACCATAATAAGGAAAGTTGTATCAATAGCAACGACCAAGTAGGATTTAAAATATTTTATGTGCATATAGAATACAGATTATATACTAGCTATAGTTTTCTTTTGTGTCAGTATTTTGTGCATTTAGAAATTCTATATGCACAATTATTTTGAAAATATTAATACGAAAGAAATATTTACTCCATTAATAAATTAAAAATGATTCCACATTAATGTGTTGGGACATTATTTGCATATTGATCATGTGGTTAATTGTGTATAAACTTATATATTATATTATATCCCATATATATTATATGTTACATATATATATAATATATCTAATAAATAAGTTTGTATATTATGTATATAAAATATATGCATATATTTTATATACATATCATGATATGTATATAATATAAATATATGATATGTATATAATGTATATATAAAAAATTATATAAGTGTTGTATATACATATATATATATATATATATATATATATATATATATATATATATATATATATATATATATATATATATATATATATATATGTATATATATATATATATATATATATATATGTTGTATATATATATACATATACATATGTATATAATATATAATGTATATATAATATATATATATATATATATATATATATATATATATATATATATATATATATATATATATATATATATATACATGTATATATATATATATATATGTATGTTATACATAAATGCATTTATATAATTATATACACAAACACACACGTTTTTACTCTTACACAAGTTTATATTATATATTAGTATATAGTTATAGATTTGTGTAAGAATAAACACGTTTATGTATTTATTACACATGTGTAATAAACACATGTGTAAAAATAAACATATAACAATTATTGTCACTTAAATAAATGTACAATATGGTAAACCAAACTATAATAAACGGTTCAATGTGAATACACACATTTATGTTATTATTATAAATGTGTGTATTTTCATTGAACTGTTTATTATAGTTTACCATATTGTAAATATACTTAAAAGAAAATTATATATGTTATAATTACAATTGTAAATATTGTAAATGATTAGGTTGCTCTGACATCAAACGAAAACAATATAAATTTTTTCTAAGCATAAAATTAATATAAACACATTAAAACATTTTAAAGGCATGTTGAACTTTTTGCAATATATACTCGTAAATTTTAATGGCATATATATGTATATATATATATATATATATATATATATATATATATATATATATATATATATATATATATATATATATATATATATATATATATATATATATATATATATATATATATATATATATATATATATATATATATATATATATATATATATATATATATATATATATATATATATATATATATATATATATATATATATATATAGAAAAAAAGTTAGATAAGTGTTATTTACTAATTTATTATTGCTCTGTTCTTTAAGAACATTGAGCACTCTATTTGTAAAATATACTAACATAATTTACATATTAAGCTCCAAGTTTATACGTGTTGAGCACTCTTAATTGTATTTTACGTAACCTAAACATGAAAACTAACAATTTTACTTAAAAAAAAAAGAAAGATAAAAAATAGATAAGTTTTTTTTACTAATTTATATATATATATATATATATATATATATATCATATATATATATATATATATATATATATATATATACATATATATTTATATATATATATATATTTATGTTATATATATATTTGTTATATATATATTTATGTTATATATATATATATATATATATATATATATATATATATATATATATATATATATATATATTTATGTTATATATATATTTGTTATATATATATTTATGTTATATATATATATATATATATATATATATATATATATATATATATATATATATATATATATATATATATATATATATATATATTTATAATCAGTGAAAAGCCCAGATGTGTTTTAGTACCGTTAGAGCAGTGTAGGCGCCCAAAAAAAAATGTACAACTTGTTATTTTTCTTGTTTATTATAAAAATATATGAATCGTTATAACAATTATTCTGTTTATTTCAGCTAGTTCATTTTTTCTTCAGAAAAATTCGATAATAATTTTATCATTGAGTTTTTCTGAATTACATGCCGTTACTAGTTTAAAACTACCAATTGAGTGTTAGTTTAAAAAAATTAATAAAAACATCTTGCAAAACTTATTAAGAATATAACGAAATGTTGATTTTGAAAATTTGACGACTTCATTGATCACATGACAATTCATTAAAAAAAATGTTTTAACTTTAAAATTCCAATTTAGTAGAAGTAAAATTGTCGTGAAATTATTATTTATACATTTGAATAATATTTTAAGTTTGAACAGACTTCTTTATAATTCAAACAAACTAATTTAAAAAAAACATTTTTTTGACTTCCCTACTTTAGCATTTTTAATGTTACATTTTTATTACGTTTATGTAAGTGCTTATTTGAACTGCTTATTACAAGAATTAAGTATTCTTTAATAAAATAGTTTTCTTAACGTAACTTATAAAGCAGTTCACGGCGAAATTCGTATATAAATAACTAAAAAAGATATAATAAATATACCAACTTCATAGCTTCGGATAAACACTAACATAAGTGAAATTTAAAAAATAGCAATGATGGCGCCGGTTTAAGCTCGAAGGTAGGGTTAAAAGGACAGATAATGTTTTCCTTTTATATTGCATTTTTATATTATTTTATAAATGTGAAAAAGAAGCAGTGGGTAGTGCCCCTTGGGACTTTTGACACCCTAGTTGCTGCAATCAATACAAAAGTGGCATCCATAAATAAACTGGGTTTTTCACTTATAATATATTAATATATAAAATATTATAATATTAGGTTTTTATTTGAAATTTAAAAAAATATAAATTCTTATTTTTATTAGTATGAATTAATTTGTAAATGTACAGTGCTTTTTTATATAGATGTTATACAAATTGAATAATAAATCTAAAATAAAGATGATCATTAAAATCATTCTAGTAACTAATCTTCTGTTTGTGAATATATTCCTAATTTTATTTATAATTATAGGAATAAAAAAGAAACATGCTAAAAAGGAACTTCAAGCATTTAAGTGAGCTTTCCCGTTCTCAAGCTTATAAAAGACTGAGGGCTGTTAGAAATGCAAATAAGAGATCAAGTGAATCTTCAAATGAGAATTCACAAGACTCTTCTTCTGAAGGTGAACCTGACACACCTATGCAAAAATGAATTATTCCTGCTGCTTATCATGTGTCAGACAGTTCCGAGCCAGACGAAGCTAATGTAGTGATTGATAATGCAGCAAATGCACCTGCAAATAATATTAATGAGGAGCTAGTTGTGGGAGTGAATGAATCAGCAGATGAGAATATTTACAGTGAGGGAGGTGCAAATGTTGTTGTAGATAACCTTGAGGGAGATAGTTCTACTTCATCTGATAAAGAAAATTTACATTTTCGAAATGAAATTGCTAAATTTGTTGTAAAATGTTTTGTCAAGAAATGCAACACAGGACTTGTTACGTGTTTTAAGACGACATGATTGTCATCTTAGTTTGCCACGAACTCGTAGCGCTCTTGTTCAAACACCTCGAGAAAGAGTAGTGCTACATGATGTGCCACCTGGCAAATATTACCATTTAGGATTGAGAAAAGGTTTAGTTAACTCTTTAAAACTTACTCATGAAGACCTAGCACTTAAGGAAATCATAAAAGTAACATTTAATATCGATGGAGTTAGCATTTCTAAAAGTAGTAGCAGTCAGTTTGTTAGCATTCTTGGAAAAATCAATAATATTCAAGCTGTACCAGTTTTTAAAGTAGGAGTTTATCATGGATACAGTAAACCTGATAGTGCGGCATTATTTTTACAAGATTTTGTTGAAGAAAGTTATGATCTTTGTACTAATGGGCTGTTTTACAACAACAAACACTTTATAGTGAGAATAAACTGTTTTGTTTGTGATCTGCCTGCAAAAGCTTTTATACTTCAAGTTAGAGGTCACAACTTCACCAAAGGTTGTGGAAAATGTCAAGTTGTAGGATTTAGTAATAATCGTAGGATGTGTTTTTTGGATAACAATGCAGAGGAACGTACTGATGAAAGTATAAGACAGAAACATGATGATCAATATAACATTTCAGACTGTCCTTTGATAAGAATCCCATTTCTTGATCTTGTAAAAATGTTTCCTATCGATCCACTCCACCAGCTTTATATTGGAGCATGCAAGAAAATTCTTAAAATGTTATTTGGAAATAAACCTTCACCACATAGGTTGCACAGAAGATTCATCACAAGAGCAACTATGGAATGTGGGCGAATCAAGAGATACATTCCTATGGAATTTCAAAGAAAGCCACGGGAAATGGAGTCTGTTGGCTCATTCAAGGCAACAGAATGTCGTCTTTTTTTATTATACACTGGTCCTGTCATTCTTAAATGTATTTTAGATAGAAGTAGAAAAAACAAGGATATTTACGATCACTTTGTTGGCTTACATGTAGCTAGCCAGATGTCGAGTCGTGAAGCAACTGCTGCAGATCTTGCATATTGTGATATGCTTTATCGAAATTTTACAAATGATTTTCCAGCAGTATATGCTGCTGAGTTTGTGAGCCAAAACATACATTCACTGATTCATTTAGCAGGTGATGCAGAAACATACGGGAGGTTAGAAAACTTTTCTGCGTTTCAATACGAAAATGAAAATGGCGCTATAAGAAAGCTATTAAAAGAATCTCTAAGACCACTCCAGCAGTTAGTCAAACGTCACCAAGAATTATTACTCAACTTTCCACCAGTAAGAAAAAGACCATTCCATAAAGTGAAGTTTGCGAAACTTCACAAAAATGGATCACTAGTTGAAGGTGTAACAGGATCACAATTTCAAGAAGCACAATTTGAAGGATTCAAATTGACTATAAGAGAGCCAGATAATTGCTTCACAACTAACACTGGGGATGTTTGCTTAGCAATGAATTTTGTAAAGAACTTGCTTAAAGGAGACAAAGTAATAATATCTATGATCTATTCAAACAAAAAAGATCTCTATACATATCCTCGTAGATCATCCTCTTTGGGAATTCACATTGTTCAAGATTGCAGTAACAGAATTGTTGTACCTATAATAGCTGTAAAATGCAAATGTGTAAGGGTACCATACGATGATGCTACATTAGCTGTTTTCCCAATGGCCCACTGCAATTAAGTAGGAAAACTTTTAATACTACTCAAATTTTGTTCAGAGCTACTATATAAATATATGTACATAATGCATTCACTATAAGTAACAAACTTATTGGTATTGAAATTAAAGAGAATAAAAAGGTAGATAAAAGTTGTGTTCATGTAAAATATATATAATCAGTACCTTCATGGTTGTCCGGGGGCACAAGACAACTCGTTTTCTCAAATGGCGACCTGGTAACTTATGACCTGGGGTAGCCCGGTGGGGCAACCAGACAGTTTGTATATATATTATTTTTATTTTTTAGCAACATTGAAACTGAATCTGAATAACTTTTTATGTATAGTATAGTGTAATTATTATTATTTAAAAGATAAAAAATGTGATTGTGTTTTTGTTATTTTCTTTAGTTATGCTATGGAGTATTTCGTTTTAAAGACCCTGCACCCCACACTGAGCTCATTTTAATGTCTTGGCTTAAAAATGAATTAACTGCATCATATCCTGTATCTTCTTCGTATCTTATTATAAATAAATTATTAAAAAATAAAACTGAAGCTTTCAATAAAGTAGAGTGGACACATGGACAGTGGAAAAACTATGATGGACAAATACTGAAAAAAAAACCGTAAGTAAAAAGAAAAAATTTTTTGCTAGTGAAAAATTTTTTTTTTAGTTAAAAAACTAGTTATTTTTAATCATATATTATATCACAATGTTATGACTAATTAAAATTATTTTATAACGTGCTTAGCTAAAACTGTGACTAGTGTGCAAGCCTTCCCAGGAGTACAGTTTTTCCTCTTGTTTGTCCACACTTTAGTTTTTTATTTAGCCAACTTGATCCCGTTGTCAAGTTTTATTATATTAAGCGTTTCAATACTTTGCGTCAAAAAATAAGTTTTAAAAACAACGAAAGCAAAACTAACAAAATATAATCAAAAGTTTGAACTTTAATGCATGTAATTTTATTTATCTCTATAGGTATGTAAAATTTAATTTTAAAACTATTTCTATAATAAATTTTATTTAAATTTTTTTAATTCAAAAACCTTTAAGTATTTCATCAAAAAAACTAAACTTTTACTAAAACCTGTTTTGCTTAAACTTTTTCTTTAATGAATGCAACAAATGTTTTTTTTAATTACTATTATTATTTTCATCTACAATCAGTTATATATATTTATATTATTTTTTACTAACACTTAAATTTTTTTTACTAACTTTAATTGTTTACAACTATTTATGTTGTTTTTATTAACAGCAAGGACTTTGTTCAATACGTTGATTAAAACGCTTAAATATTTCAATTCGAAGTTGCTTTAATAGTTTAAGCAAGTCACTGCTTCTATTTTTTGCAGCAATTGGAAGACTTTAAAGCAAAAAACATTAACGCAAAAAAGTTTGCTTTAATGACTTTCTATAAAAGAAGTTAAATTTTTTTTTGTAAATGACTTTTTACAAAAGACATTTTATGAAAATCTTAAAAAAAAAAGTTTATTAATGTTTATTTTGTAAGCTTATTATTTTTTAATCGTACTTTAAGACTTCTATTTTTTTAGTTTATTTTTTAATTTTCCCTTTACTTTAGTTAAGATTTTCAGGGCATTTTTGAAACGTGCCATTTTTTAATTTAAAAAATTCTAGTCAAGTTGTCAGCAAATAAAACTATGCGTGGACAAGCATAAGCAGGCGTTACCTGGGAAGGCTTAGTGTTTATACTATATATACCAAATTATTATGTCATTATGTGATTCTTATATTTCAGTATCATTGGTTGTGGCTCGTGAAAAAGCTAAGGCTGACAGATTGGAAGGTTTTGAAGGAAACCTGACAACAGATAATGAAGTAGTAATGCCTAAAAGGAAAAGAAAATTAAACAAAACCTATAATGATTTTATTGTGGATAATTTAACATCAGAAGAGGAAGCTGAAGTGAGCGGTTTATATAAAGCTCCGACCTCTCCTGGCACAGTGTATCGTCAAAAACAATTTGATAATCTCAGAGCATTTGAATTAAAAGGTATAAAATACTGCCTCAGGCTTTGTTTTAAAGCATTAGGCGTAGATCGATATACATACGCCTTAAAGGGATCCCAAACCCTCAGACATGTTGTGTTCATATTAAAGAGAATGTTTAAAAAGGTTGGAGATAAATTTTTTTGAATAAAACAATAGAATAAATGCATATCAAGAAAAACAAATTTTGTTATTTTACTCGAAGCTTGTCTTTTCTCTCTAAGCTATTTTTCTTAGTATGAACAATATGCGCTGCAATCTACAGACTTGATCATTTATTTGAGCGCGTTTTATAGTACATGACGTTATTGAAGTACTAAAATTATAAGAAATAAAACATACTCGAATAAATTATCAAGTCTGTAGATTGTGCGTATATTGTACAGACTAAAAAAAAATAAGTTAAAGAGAAAAGACGAGCTTCGAGTAAAATAACAAAATTTGTTTTTGCTTGGATGCATTTATTCTATCGTTATATTTAAAAAAAAATTTGTCTCCGACATTTTTTTTTAACATTTCCTTTTATATGAACACAACATGTCTGGGGGGTTTGCGATCCGTTTAAGAGATTTTACATGAGCAGTAAGCGATTTTGGTTAAGTGATTTTTGAAATCTTTTAAATCGGTTTGATAAAATAAATTATTAACGTTTTAAAAACTGCGCATAAGTGAATGGCTATTATGTTAAAAGGTTTGTTACAAATATTTGAATGACAAATACGTTAAATATATTGTTGTAACTTTTTTTAACTATGTTTATTTTAACTTTTTTTAACGATTGTATTTAGTATAATTTTATGCTAAAATTATATACATTTTTAATATTATTTTACATATGGTTGTGCTACAGTATCAGTTAATTCAGTTAA
>NC_061158.1:54114634-54134634 GCF_022113875.1 Hydra vulgaris | reverse complement strand
TTTGCCAATTACATTGGCCAACAATTTTTAAAAAAGTTACTGTTCAAGGAATACCTTCAAGTTAAATAACCACTCGATTGCCACCTCATCGCACAACAAAGAAGTCTTTGAGCGTTGTTAGAAATGTCAGAACTGATGAACTTAGCACTTTTTTATTGACTAATTCAGCAACATATATTGATTTTAAAAATATTTTATTAAATAATCTCAGGGTTTTTTCAGTTTCAGTAATAACATTAATGATTGAAAAAACAGGAAATGTTCCATCTATAACGTTTTGTGACGGTGTTCCTTTATTTCTTGTTAAAACTTTTGAGAATTTACATTTTGAAACATTTCATTGTGTAATAAAATGTTTTATAAAAAGTTGGTGTAAAAATCGTATAAATATTGTTAATACTTGGTCAAAGTTTAAGGAAATACTACATTTTTTAAATGTCATGGAAATAGATCATAAGAAAAACATTATTCAGCAACAAATATCAGTTGTGTCTGCAAAGCTTATCGGTAAAAAAATATATGAATCAGATACTATTATACGCAGTTATGAATATTTTTCAACATCTCGTTCTTTATACAATAAACTAAGAAACGATTTTCAATAGCCATCAGTTAGTACTTCGACACGATTAACATTGAAAGTTAGCAAAATTGATGATGCTAGTTTCTTAGGCTCAGTTTTTAAAAACATTGAAGAAAAACAAAAAGTTTGTAAAATTATTCATGATGAAGTTTATGTCAAAAAAATGATGCTTTACCATGGTGGAACATTGTTTGGTAAATCTTCATTTGATCCACCATTATTGGCTAAAACTGTGTTAGGAATTATGATAGTATGTCTCAAAGGTGGTCCAAAATTTCTGTATATGATGACTCTAATTTCAAAATTAAGTTCAAATTTTGTTTGAACAATAAACTCTAGTATAAAACATTTAAATCATCATCTGGCGATGTAAAAGTTGTTATCTGTGATGGTAATCGTGTAAATAAAGCATTTTAAAAATTATATCGTACTATTCCAGAAAAATTATATCGTACTATTCCTTGGAAAACTAAAGAGTATTTACTGTTTGACTTTGTTCATCTTTTGAAAAACATTAGGAATCTATGGCTTACAGAAAAAACTGGGGAACTAGTGTACAATGATAATAGTATTCAAACGAGCAGCTAAATGGGAGCACCTTAAATGCTTATATCAATCAGAATCAGAAAAGTTAGTCAAATTGTCAGACTTAAATGAAATTGCAATAGCTCCCAAGCCAAATGAAAGGCAAAATGTATCGACTTGCCCTAAAATTTTTTCAGATAAGACATATCATGCCTTGCTTTTCTATTCTCAAATAATTTCAAATTCTAAGGATGCTGCAATATTTATAAATAAAGTAATAACCTGGTGGGAAATTTTGAATGTGAAAAGTCGTGGAGCTGATGTAAGACACAATGATCCACTTGAAGCACCTATTTGTAGTCCTGATGATTGCCGTCTCAATACTTTACTTCAGTTTGGTGATATGGCTCTCGAAATGTGTTGTAAAGATGGCAAAAGAGTAAAGCAGTTATCTAATGATACTGCAAAATCAATTCACCATAGTTGCTATGGTATTGTTGAGCTATGTAAATATTTATTAGCAACAAGTCATGATTACGTTCTTCTTGGAATGTTTACAAGTGACCACTTATAAAAAGAATTTGGGAAATTGAGACAAGGCTTCCGGGGTGCCTACTTTATAAATGTTCAACAAATTATAGAAAAATTGCATATAAATCACACATCACTGTTATTATCTTTAAATACTGACATAAATTCTTTTGATTTTAGCTCAGGCCATGAGTGTGCTTCTTGTACATATATTTTATGTGGAGCAGGTTGTGAAATATTTGACAATTTAGAAAAACTAGAGTTATCAATTTCAGATACTACCAAAATGTCTTTGATTTATATTGCTGGTTACGTATGTAGAAATGAATTTAATGAAAACAAGTTGTTCAACCAAACATTATCTTATT
Source organism: Hydra vulgaris (assembly GCF_022113875.1). Lineage (NCBI taxonomy): Eukaryota > Metazoa > Cnidaria > Hydrozoa > Anthoathecata > Hydridae > Hydra > Hydra vulgaris. The sequence continues at coordinate 54,132,627 of NC_061158.1, read as the reverse complement.
ATGTAGAGTTTGGTGAGTAACTTAAGTCTATAGATCGTGGTGGTCTTAAAATTCCACCAGACAATGTTTGCCAATGGTTTTTTTTTTGCTTTGCCTTATTCCATTCAATAAAAGATAAAGTTTGTCGTAAATCCTAAGTGACAGTTTTCGGCTGGTTATTGGATTTTACTTTTTTGAAATTAATCAAAAACATTGCAACACACTTGCCAATATATTTTTAAATAATTTTTGTGCACAAACCTCACCAAGAACCTCCATTAAAAGTTTTAAAATTATTATAAATTTGTTTAGAAAATTATGATTTGTATATGCTGTTGTTAAAATATATGCAAATATTTTCTTTGTTTTAATTTTTTTTTTCAATTTTCAATATTAACTTTTTATTACATTTTAATATAAATATTTCTAAATAAACTAACTAAACTCATTAAAAGTCTTATTTTGATTCTAAAATATAATTTTCTAGCTGAGTTGCTGATAATCCGTAAAAATAATAGGCCCCCAGTCACTTCTTACGGTTGCGCGATGAATAGGCCTTCAGTATAGAGCGCCATGCTATTTATATAACTCAAAAATTGTTAGATTTTCTTTTTTCATTGTCAATTTATGAAAAAAAATCACGTATATCTATTAAATGAGGAAACTTTTTAATTTTAGAACCTTTTTTTCTATATTCTTATTTTTTTGCTTGAATATAAAGGCAAGATTTAAAAAATCTAAAATTTGTTAAGCTAAGAGAAGGTCTTACACCCTCCAAAACTGATGACAGCGCACATAACCACTGAGCTATCATGGAAATGAAAAAAACCTAATTATAAGTCTCTAATAACCTCTACGTAGGCGGAAAAAGTGCGCATGTTAATTTTTTGCTGTTAAAGTGTTTTACAGATCAAAATTATTTTACTAAAAAATATTGAAGCAAATAAGGAATATGTATCGAAATAATCTGTGTGAAATTGCTGTGTATAAAAATGGTAGGTTTGGTAAAGACCCATGTTTTACGGATCCGGAAACCTTAAATATCTAAAGAAAAAGTATAAAAAGTTCGGTTTGGAATCGAACTACAAAGACCCGTAGTTCGTAGATTTGGCGGGTTTTTTTGTGTTCGCGAATATCCTTTTTTTATTTTTCCGCACAAAGATGTTTAAGAATATTCAAAATTTACCAGAGTTGATAATGCCACCCGGCGGCAAAGTAACTTTCTGCCGAAAAGCCGACTTTTTAGGGAGGCAGAAGCTGTTGACGGCGGCCTTCCGATAATATTTTATCTGCAAAATATTCTGTTTTCTGCCTCCAGTAACTTCCGTTTTTCTATTGGAGGCCGCAGCCGGAGTTCGTATTTGGAGGCAAAATGTTTTGGAGGCTGAGGCCAATAGAGTAGCGGAAGCCAATGGTGGCCGCCTCCAGAAGAAATTTTAAAGGCAAAGCTTTTTGAAGCCCGCCTTTAATGACTTCTGCCTCCTAACTGGCTGCAGCCGTCAAATTGGAGGCGAAAATATTTGCCTCCCTCCGGCGGATGTAATGAAAAATAAATGCTAGTTTGCTTTTAAGCAATTAAATATTAACTAGATATAAATGTTAAATACTTGTTGTAATAAATAAACTTGTTGCAATAAATAAATAAATGTTAAATAATTAACTTTATTAATTTTTAATAATGTTAAAAGATGTAGTGTTTTTCAAATATTTTTACAATATATAATAATGACTAAAATTAATAATTTAATGTTATGGTCGAAAAATTAAAGTTTTAGCGTGACGTAAGGGCGACAAAATATCAAACGATCAAAAACCTTTATTATTTGTCGAAACTTTTTTTTTGGCTTAAGACCATAGCCCTCTTATTAACAGGCCTCGTAAACGCGTAAATCGGAGCCTGGAGCTGGGGGCCATTGAACTTCAAAACTATCTTTGATAACTGCTAGCGACAACAAAGTTTATTTAATATACTACAATTGTTATCTAGTTTTCAGACAAAAAAATGCCTAAAAAATGTTGCGTGACAAACTGTCATGGTCATTACAACAAACAAAAACTTTTCCGGCTTCCTTCTGATAAAGAAGAATATAATCGTTGGATAAATGTTATTCCACGAGAAAATATACCTGAAAGTCCAGATACAGTGTGTGCGAAATACATTTTCCATTGGGATATCCTACAGTTATAAAGTTTGGTCATAAAAGGCCACGTGATCCTCCATCAGTTTTTACATGTGTAAAACCTAGTTTGATACCTAGTGTTCCATTGCCATTAAGAACAACCTTTAAAGCTTCTTCATCTATTCGTAATATTATACCCGATGAACTTGATATGTTTATAGCTGCTGATCAGATTACATGTTTTAAATCATTACATCAGAAGTTACAAAATAAAGAAATTAGTTTTGAATTAGTTGATGTAACTTGGTATTTTGCTGGTGAACATTTGCTAATAATTCAATCAACAGACTTTGAAGAAAACACTTCCATTGCCAGATTTATGCTCAAAATAAAAAATGATCTTTCATTCGAGGGATACTTTTGTGGAATTAAGCATACAATTGCATCTCTATCTGAAAACAGGATTTTCATATTAAATTCTTCCTCGAAGTTACAAGAAGCTATTAATTTTCTAAATAACCTAACAAAAAGCATTAAACTTATTAATCTTTTACAACACATCAGTGACATGAGCCCAATTACTATTGGGAAAAAAAAGTACAGTACGGAAACTATTGTAAGGTCATTTGAATACTTTGCAGATCGTTATATGGAATACCTCGAGATCGTTATATGGAAGGTTAGGGGAAAATTATGAACTTCCAAGTATTTCTCTATTAACAAAGCTAACTTCTAAACTGGATTCTGCAATGAACGACACAGAGTTCTTTAAATCAGTTTATTCTAAGCTTGAAAATGAAATGCAAAAAAATTGTATGATTTTAATTGACGAAGTTTATGTCAAATCATCTCTTACTTATCATGCTGGCTCAGTCTTAGGTAAAGCGGTAAATAAACCCGAGTCTTTAGCAACTACTGTTTTAAGTTTTATGTTAGTATCACTTTACGGAAGACCACAATATCTTTGCAGAATTTTACCAGTCTTGATTCTAAATTTCTGTTTGAACAAACTCAATTTGTTTTAGAGGGAATAAAGAGTGCAGGAGGAATACCGGTAGCCTTAATATGCGACAATAACCGTGTAAATCAAGCACTATTTTAAATGTTTGATTGTGTTGAGCCATTGTTAACTAAAGACAATATGTTCTTGTTATATGACTTTGTCCATCATCTTAAATCTGTCCGTAATAACTGGGTTACAGAAAAAATTCAAAAGCTATGTTATGAACATGAAGGGAAAACTAAATATGCATGCTGGTCTGATATCTTAAGTTTGTTCAGGCTTGAAGAAAATAACATCGTAAAATTGTCTAAACTTACAAGTGTGTTTGTTGCATTAAAACCTATTGAAAGACAAAAGGTGTCTACTTGCTTACAAGTCTTTTGTGATGAAACTGCAACTGCTTTAAAATCCAACAGTAACATAAAAGAAGCAGAAGGCACCATTACTTTACTTGAAATATTTGTGAAATTCTGGAAAATTGTTAATACAAAAGGACTGTATGCTGATATTCGATATAAAGATCCAGATAGAGCAGTTATATCAACTTCAGAAGATGCTAGACTGACATTTTCACTTAATCTTGCAACAATGGCAGAATAAATGACCAGCAAACAGCGCAAAAGACAATTTCAGCTAACTAGAGATACAGGTGAGGCTTTAGCTCATACATGCCGTGGATTAGTTGCCATTATTAAATATTTGCTCCAACATTCGTTTAAGTATGTTATACTGGGAAAATTTACAACTGACCCACTAGAAAAAATGTTCGGAAAACTTCGACAAGGTTCTGGAGGAACATATTTTATCAATGTGCAACAAGTGATTAAAAAAGTAAAAATTCAAAGACCCAAATTAAGTCTCCAAATTGGAATAGACATTGATTCTTTATCTGCAGTAAGTGGACATGGCTGTCATAAATGTGGATACTTACTTAGCAGTAATGCTATTGATATATTTGAGAATTTGCCTGAACTTGAAAATAGTGTTCAAATAGATACCAAAGCAGGATTGGTATATATAGCTGGATATACTGTGCGAAATGATGTTGAAGAACAAGAAGATGCTAAATTTTATTATGCAGAATTTGGTGATTATACTGAAGAAATAAATCGTGGAGGTTTGAAAATACCAAATGACAATGTTTGTCAATGGACAATTTTCTCTTACATATTATTTCATGAAACTGTTAATCAAGTCTGCCGAAAGTCACTCTGCAATGTGCTAATGCTCATATCAGAGTCTTATAACTTTAACATGTAAAGAAAGCACGCTGTTTCACTTTCAAATACATATTTTGAAAACTATGTTAGTTTATATACACCAAGGTCGTATAAAGAGCCACAACAAAAGATTTTAAAACTTTCAAAGTAATATATTGCTTTTTTAATTATGACGACTTTAATTTTACGAATATATTTCTTTAAATTCTACTTTTTTTTGTTATTTTTATACACATTTTACCACTTCAATATTATATTGGATAGCTTGGAAATATTTTCAAAATGTCATTACAATTTTGTTGTTTTAACTAAAAATGTTTAATTTCTAGTTTTACATTTTAAAATACAGTTTTTGTGTGGCTTTATTGTTATGTTTCTTATATTTCCAATGTATTTGTTTTAATTATGATGACTTTTATGATTATTATTATTTCCTGTGTATTTGTTAAATTAATGATTGAGTATTTTGTAAAATCTCTTGAGCTTGGTAATTTTTTCTAGATTTTAGCTTTATTACAAATAAACCCTTATGGCTAGAAATGTTTTTTTTTCAATCTTTGTTATTATATAAACAGGTTTTATTAAAATAAAAACATTTAAGCGTTTTTTACGACCAAAAGTTTATGTTATCCTTAACTTTTCTTTCGTTGTTGTTGTTTTAATGGCCCCCAGCCCAAGGCCCCGATTTACGCGTTTACGAGGCCTATTAGTATAGACGGCCATGCTTAAGACATGTAAACAAAATTTTTAATTTTTAATATTTGTTTTAAAATAAAAATTACTAATTTATTTGATAGTAGTAGATAAACAACCGCTCTGACAGAGTTATAATTTTTTTTTTTAATTTTTTAAATAGTCAATAAATAATATAAAATAAAACTTTGATGTCAAGTATTTAAAATTTGTTTTTAGTTAATATTTAATTGCTTTAAAGCAAACGAGCAATTATTTTTCATCACATCCGTTGGCAGGAGGAAAATATTTCTGCCTCCAATTTGACGGCCGCAGCCAGTTAGGAGGCAGAAGCCATTAAAGACGACCTCTAAATGGCTTTGACTCGAAAATTTTTTCTGGAGGCGGCCATCATTGGCTTCCGGCACTCTATTAGCGTCGACCTGCAAAACATTTTGCCTCCAAAAAAGAACTCCGGCTGCGGCTCCCAATAGAAAAGCGGAAGCCACAGGAGGCGGAAGAAAGAACATTTTGCCGCTAAAAATTGATCGGCAGGCAGCAGCCGTCTGCTGCGGAAGAAAATTGGAGGCAAGAAGATTTACGCCGTTTATCAACACTGAAATTTACGATAAAATAATGAACTTAATTTCTCAAAACGACTAAAATCTGACCGGTTTTTTGATATTATTTTAAAATATGATATTATATTAAAATATTATTTCCGTGGTCATAGAGTCATAAAGTGCAATCGCACCCGCTTCCCGACCAAGCCTGAATAATTGGTAAATTATTCAACTCATACTTTTTAAGTATACTTTTTATTTAATTTCTTAAACATGAAGGCGTTTTTCTAATAAGGTATTAGTTTTCGCAACTTTAAATTGTGGTAAAGAGCCACTATAACTTATATATGTAACAGACCAACCACAACCCGTATTACGGGTTGCTCTCTGCTAGTATATATGAATAAAAAAAAAAATCTTTATATTATATATATTTTCTTTCTTTCTTATAATCTTTATATTGTATATTTCAAAGAGTGCTCACTAGATAAACTAGAATTATATAATATGCTAATGTTACCCCTGAAGTACCAGGAATTAGCAAATTGCTAATATTTATAAAATCATTTAATATTACAACTCTAAGTTTCGTGTTACTACAATTTTAAGGCAGGTAGTAAGAAATTAATTAAATTACGATTCGTTTAGAAGACGTTACAGTTTAAATTGGTATTTTGGAGTATCTGGAAAACTCAGTGAAGGGAATACATTTATTTTGAAGTTTATCTCGAAGATCATTAATATAAATTAAAATAATAACTAAATTAGTCCTATAAAAGAGCCTTGCAGTACACTACTTGAAACACTAACCCACGTATAAGCAATAGGGTACTTGCTTTTAAGGAAATTTTTGAATTACAATAAACGACCCCTTTAAATGTGGGACATTGGTGATAAAAATAACTTTGGAAAAAAATTAGCCTGATTGGACCACTTTTGAGCCTCCCCCAAAACCCATTTATTAGAAAAAAAGGTCAAAAAAACGCCAAAAACGACTATGTTTGAAGGGCTACGGGGAGGTGATAATATAAATAATTTTAACTGATTTTTTTTCATAATACAGGTAATGATCTATATTTTCAAATAAAAAGGGTACTTAAGGCAGATTATGACTATTTTTTCTGTTTTATTGTGTTAAAAAGTGTTAAAAAAGCGCAAAAAAAAGAATTATTTTGCCGCGAATTTTAAGAATGAATAAACGCTTTGTTTTACACTTTAATTTTGTTTTTTTATCATTTATTTTATTTTCTCTATTATATTTGTGGGACCATAACAATTTTACTTGTTTGGATTATAATAAATAAAATTAAATACTTGTTACCCTATCGATGTTTTATTGCAGATATTGAGAGAAACTTATGAATTTGCAGTTTTCTTGAATTTACAGGTATGTTTGAACTAGTTGTTTTTTTTACTAATTTTTTTCAGTATTTACTTTTGAAAGTACTATTAATTAACTAATAATATTTTATGACTTATGGTGTTTTAGGTTTAAAAATGAACATTAAAGAAATTAAAAAAAGAGATGAAGAAATAGAGCTTAGGTCAAGAAAAAAAGTTTTTTTTCTTATTGGAGAAGCTAATCCAGCTATATCAGGTGATATTATATAATTAATCAGGCGATATTAAGTAATTATATCGATTGATGGTTATATACTCTTTATTATGCATCCAAACATTACTTTTTATGAATAATTTAATGCACACATGTGTACTTTATAAAAAAAGATAAAACTATGGTTTATATTAATATCTTTACTTAAAAAAATAACTACTTAAGTAAATAAGTAATCAAGTATTAAAGTATGTATATTATTAACATAAACAAATACATTTTTTAAATTATTAAGGTAAACAACTTCCAACTGGAATGGAGATACTGAAAAACTTTAACCACATCAAATCAACATTGGAAACAAATGCGAAAAAGTTATAAATACTATATTGCATACCTAATAAAAATAAAAGAGAGTCTGTGTAAAGATGGAAAATGCAAGTGCATATTATCTTTGATCAAAACTTCTTGGAATAAAGCTGGATTTCCAATAGTTTCTGACAAAACCCTTAGAACGCATCTAGGTAATCTAGAAAAAGAATACTACAGTTTAAAAAAGCATGAAAAGAGAGGATCGCCTACAGATTTAAAAAAACAAAATAATTTTATACAGAAGATAAAGAAAGTGTTCTGGATTGGTACACCGAATCTTGGACATGCCATAATGATTGACAAGAAAAGATTCGATAAAGACAAAGTTGAAGATTTAAAGTTTTTAGATGACCAAGAAAGCAATAGAAAGTTTTTTCTCGGAACCGAGGATAAAAAATATAGTCAAATGTCTAGAGAGTGTATTCGAAAGAAAACATTCAAAAGAAAATAAAGCACTCTAGAAGTTACAACAAATTTGGATCAGGAACCAAATTTTGATGAAAATGATAAGAAGTGTTGAATGATTTAGACTTTGAACCTGGAAACTGGACAAGGAGAAAAGAAAAAGAAAAACCGATTACGTGCATAATTCCTAAAGATATTTACAGTGGTAGTGTTGCTCTTGCAGCATCAATCAATGATATATCTCCTGCAGTTCTCCAGAAAGTTGTCACTTCTGTTGTTCATAAGGCTGGCGTGGATGTAGGTAAATTACACTGCAGCATTTCAACTGCTTCATCACAAATGAAAAAGGTAAACCTAAAAATAAATAAACAAGCCAGAAATGACATTAAAGTTGCTTTAAAAGCCTCCAAATATCCGCCTATCATTCGTTTTGATGGTAAAACCTTATTTGAGTTAAAAAAAGGCAAGCGATTAAAAAATGACAGATTAGCTGTTCTTTTAAACATTGATGGAGAGGTTTATCTTCTCGGAGTACCTTCTCTATCTTCTTCCTCAGGGGATGATCAGTATAAAGGCATAATGAATCTCCTTAAAGAATATGAAACCGAAGGAAATATTGGAGGGCTTTGCTTTGATACAACTTCCAGAAATACTGGAACTAAAAAGGGTTCCCTTTTTACAATAGCAAACAATCTAGATATCTTTCCATTATTTCTTGCTTGCAGACACCACATATCAGAGCTGAAGATTGTTCACTTTTGTAATGTTATGACACAAAGAAAAACATCTGGACCAGATAATCTTTTATTAAAAAAACTGAAAGACATATTTGAAACTCCTGATTTTCATTATGATAAAAATGATGTGACACAATTTTTTTGGGATAAGACAAAAGGAACTATCATCAAATGTGCTGCAGTTAAGTCTCTTTATTTTTGCAAAAAATATATTTAAAATGAAAATACTTTAAGACACAATAGAAAAGAACTAGCTGAGCTAGTTCTTGCTTATTTGTCTCCTGGTGGTGTAAAAATTAGAAAACCAGGAGCTGTTCACCATGCAAAGTTCCTTGGCAAAGCCATTTATTATCTAAAATTGCGATTGCTTTGTAATCAAATTAAATTTGTTCAAGACATTAAACTACTTTTAGAAGAAATTAATATCATGGCGGAATTCATTGCAAGCTTTTATGCAAAATGGTATTTGCAATCTGACAAAGCTATCAAAGCACCATATCTAGATATTTTATCAATACACAAAATGCATCTATACAAAGATGTTTGTGGAAAACCAGACGCAATTGAAGCAGTATTGTAATCATTTTACAAACATTCCTGGTATCTAGATTCTACAATTGTACCTCTTTCTTTGTTGGATAAAGACGTTTCTAATGAAAAAAAAAAATAGATTGCTTCAGCTATGCTTCAATATATGACATGCCAAACTCTGATTATTTTAAAATGGACAACAAATTGCTCATTGACTTGGAAAACAAGATTAAGGTTAAAACGAGAGTTCACAACGATCCCCCAAGTTTAACATTATTACTTGATCAGTTCTCCAACTTGATGTTTGATAGAATTGGGTTGGATAAACAAAGGATTAGAGATTGGCTTACCCTCCCGTCTCAGTATTGGTATACACAATCAAGCTTTAGAATCTTCGAAGCTTTTGCTAAATCTCTGGTTGTTGTAAATGATCCGGCTAGAAGAGCAGTAGGAATGATGCAACAATTTGTGCACAGATACAATGAAGAAGAAGAAATTCAGAGCAGACTGCTTACTGTTGATAAAACTAGATTGGCTACAAAAAATAAAAATAAAAATTGACAACCAAATTTTTTAAACAAACTTTAATATTGTTTTAAATAATTATTAATTAATTAAAGATTTATAACACACTTTTAATTGTTTTATTTGATTATACCTATTCGCGGTATATATCTCCCATTTGCCCTTTAAACATAGTCGTTTTTGGCGTTTTGTTGACCTTTTTTTTTTTTAATAAATGGGCTTTGAGGGAGGCTAAAGAGTGGCCCAATCAGGCTAATATATATCCCAAGTTATTTTTATCACCAATGTCCCACATTTGAAGGGGTCGTTTATTGAAATTCAAAAATTTCCTCAAAAGCAAGTACACTAATGAACAATGACTTCAAGAGTAACTCTTTGCCCTCTTTTTGTTAAAATTAAATCAATCTAAGTGAGATCAAATCCCTTTAAACCGTACATTTCAATTGTTAAATGCTTTATTAGTACTTAAGAAGGAATAAAAAAGAAAAAACTTTGAAATATGACTTGACTACATAATACATCTTATTTGGAATATGAATAGAAAAACATTTTTTTATTAAAATCATTTGTCAATAAATAACTGGTTTGTCAAAACACTGTTTTCCAACAAACGGCGCATGAGTTTAACGCTTTAGGACTAAACCCGATCGCTTATTTCTTGTGTTTGCATGCACATATTCACAAGTAGTATTATAAACTTGAAGGAAGCAACCTGTCATACTGGTTATTAGAAATTAAATCATTCGTTTAGTTAACAAGTAAAAAAAATTGCATTATTATCAGTTAAGTTCTTTTTAAAATCTGTTTCAACACAGCAGGTACTATAAAAAGAAATTCAAATAAAATCTTCCAATGCCTTAAAAAACAAAATGAGAAGTAATTACAATTTTTATTTTCAAAAATATTAATTGCACTAACACACATTACTGTCTCTTCAAAATAATATATAATAGAAAGTTTATAAAGAGGCTAGACATTTTAACGTGTAATAAAGTATAACACCATAAATTTATAAAATTTTTTATCAACTTTTTATAAAGACTTTATTACAATATTAATCAATTATGGTTAAACAACTTTACCTTAAAATAGAAAGCAACACTTAAAATGTTTTATACACATGTTCACTATCATCATCAATTGTGGTATTAAGAAACACGTAAGAGCTCAATAATTAGATATGTTTTTATTAGGTACATGACATAAAATTTTGATCTAACACTAGATTGTTATATGTCGTTGGAAAGGTCTTCAATTCTGTATTTTAAAGGTGAAAAAATCAAATTTTAAATTTTTTTAACTTAAAACGTCTAAACTTTATCAATTCTTATTAAAATGCCTAAAACTTCGTATCAAAAGAAAGGTCTTACAAAGAGCAATATATAAATATAGAGGGTGTACGAAAGGCGCTAGGGGGTGTCTACAAAACCCGTTATTATATTGAGAAATGTAAATTTTCGAAAAAGAATATATTATTATTTAATTAGAATTTATAATTTTTATTTGAATTTTATAATATATTCTAACAGGGTACCATCAAATATGATTAGGACACTTAAGGTTGAGTTAATAGAATAGTCCTTTTGGCCTCCAGCGCAACCTCTATTGCGCTAGCTACCCAATATTAAGTATATTACTTTGTATCTTTTTGCATTACTTTAAATGTCTAAATGCATGCAATTTAGACATTTAAAGTAATGCAAAAATAATGATTTCAGGGATTAACGTGTGAAGACGCGTAAAAGGATATTAGTTAGAAGCTCTCCACCCTTCAGACCTCGGGTAGAGTGGGTCAATACTCAAATATTATCTTTTTGTAATAATAAATAGTATTTATATAAAACACAAACTTTCCATACAAAATCAAACTCAGCTATGTACAAAAATAGATATACTAAAAGATCATATACAAATATCAACTTAATATATATATACATACAAACTATACAAATACAAACTTAATAGACATATACATACACCTATCAAAAGTGTATATAGATTCAGCTAAGTGAATCTATATAAACTTATTGATAAGTATATGTATAGTTGTTAATAACTACATTCTACCATCCCTTCTGCCACCAGGAGGTTTGTATTTAAAATGAGGCAGGTCTTTACCTCCATTCTGGGCCCAAATGCGGAAGGCCCTTTTTGATTTGGGCACAGGGTGGCTTCGGCGTCAAACCAAGAAATCATTCCTAGACAAGCCTATATTAAAAAAAAATAAATTAGTGATTGAAAAATGAATAACAAAAATTAAAACACTGTCAAAGACTTACCGAAGAGGTCTTGGTTTGCATTTTGGGCGCCAGATGGCAGTGATGACGTCGCTGAAGATAGTAAATATAATTTTTTAAATTTTAATTTGAAATAAGTTAAATAAAAATTATAATAAATAGTGTTAACCTATTTATAATTTTTTATTTAAACAAACAAAAAAAGAAACAAATAAAATACCGGTCTGCAGTAAATGCTGTCCGGCAGCTAAATGAATTAAAAGTATAACTCTAGTTTAGCTAAACTTACAATATATTACAATTTATCATATATACTAGCTGTAAGCAACCCGTAATACCGGTTAGTAGTATATAAATACTACTAACAATTTGATATTTATTTACTTTCTCTAATAAAATATAAATTTATTTATACAGTAAGCAACCCGTAATACGGGTTAGTAGTAAATAAATCATTACTGTCATTTTGATCTTTATTTACTTTCTCTAATGAAATATAAATTTATTTATACATTTTTTTTAGTTGAGCTCACTTTTATTTTTCTTGGCTTCTTAGTTTAAGAGAACTCTTAGCTTCATTAAAGATAAAGTTAACCATAAAATGACTTAAATTATATGCACAGAAAATCGATGTCAAATTTTCAAATTCCGTAAAATAGCTTAGGTAATTATTGGGAATATATTCTACTCTTAATTTTGCTTTAAGCTGAGTCGTTTCTTTATTTTTTCAACTTTTCATTTTACTGATTGAAGAGCTTCAAAATATGTCACTATCGCACCTGAACCTTTTAAATGTTATTAATATATTTTTTAAAACCTCTAAAATATTACACCCAAACTTGTAGGCATAGAAGTTGGATATCCGGAAAAACTAAAAGTTGAAAAATATATCGCAATTCCGAAAAGGGCTTACCCTGCATACGAATCCTATCAAAATATTAATAGCCGAATGAATGATAAAGATTATTATTTAAACCAACTTTTTTTTTAATTAGTAATCCAGCAGTAATTTGTTTATAAAAAAACAAAGGAATATATGGATTTACTATAATAGCTAATGTGTATCAACATATTTATTTCAGCATACATCCAATCCATATTTATACTAATTTTATAAAATACATTTTGCCTTAACTTGGCGTTTGATTATTAGTTTTATTTCATTAATTTTTGTATAGATCAGGTTAATAATAAAAGCAATTGGATTTTACTCAATATTTTTGAAGTAATTATTCAGCTTTAATAAAATTGATAAAATCATAAAAGACAGTTAAAAAATATATTTAAACCTTTGTTCACTTTTTGAAAATCCGTAAAAAAGCAAGTATCAAGTTTACTTATCTTTAAAAGAAATTTATTTACATGATATATAGTTAATTATGTAACAAAAATATTTTAAAACAGAAGCATATATAAAACACATTTTTCTTAAAAAAAACAAAGTTGAAGCCACTATTTACAGCACCGAGGAGCCAAGCATAGCCTTTTGTAAAGAAAACCATATCAAATGATTTAAAATATTTATTACCGATAGGGACGACAATTAAACATATTTAAAAAGCTACGTGATTCCATATTAGTAGAATTGTTATAGAAAAGTATATTAAAAAAGTATATTTAAAAAAAAGTGTATTAAATAGAGAACATATTTTTAAAAACTACCTAATTTTGTAAGCATTTTGCCAATGATGTTCAATTTTAAAACCAATATCTTTAATGAAAAGCCGACTTGTTTCACTAAAATCATTCAAAAAATAAAATTATTAACACTTAAAGATAAAGAAAAAAAAAATGAATGAGATATAAACAATCGTACTATAGTATTATGAATATTTCATATTATATATGAAAAAAAAACAACAACTGGAAAACAGTATACCTGCTTTTGGTAACCTATTGTGATACTGCAGCAGTTGCTGTAGGGATGCAGCTGTTCTTTTTAGTGTTGTTCAAAAACGTAATTTTTATGTTGGCTTTTAGTAAACTTTAGTTTAATTTAAAAGACATCACAACGGATTTAAAATATTCATAATACAAAGAGCAAAACATAAAATGCTTTAAGGAGCCAAACTATAAACATAAAAGATAAAGAATAGAATCGAGATAAATAAATTGTATTTATATAGCTAAATATATTGCCTTGGGTTTTGGTAAATTTTAAAAGCAGTACCCAATAATTGTTTTTAACAAAAGAATGCAGCATCATTATATTATGATAATTGAATAATGAATCTATTCAACTTTCGACTTTAGAATTTAGGGAGGGGTATTTAAGAGGGCTTCAAATTTGAAGTCTAGTTTAACTGGTGAGAAAACAATTAAAAATTTTATGAAAAAAGATTAAAACAAATCAAATATACAACGTAATATATTTAAAAAAAAATAACAAAATTTTAATAAAAAAAAACACCAAAACAAAAAATTACATAATTAAAAAAAAAAAAAAACCGAAGAAAAAGCAGCAACTAAAAAGTCATAAATATCTCTACTGATAGAAGACATTTACAACCTTTTGGTTGCTGTTTTTTTCTTCGGTGTCTCTCAACACCCCGGTATGGATGAGCGCTCCATTTAAAGGAGGGCTCATCCATACCACCATTACGTTTCCATTTATTGAAGGACCTCTCTGAGAGAGGTCCCGGGTGTTGGAAGCGATAACTTTGGTATTGTTCGAATGATAAGGAATCTAAAGTTACAAATAGAAGAGTATAATAAAAATTATACATTTGCAATTATTAAAAAAAAATTAGCATAACCTCACCATTTTCATTTAAAACAGAAGATGCTAAAAAAAACAAAAAAAAACAGCAAATAATTAAGGGTTAAACATGCAATATTTTGTATTTTAATAAATATATAGGGCAATAATGCAACCAGTTCAAAAGTGTCATATTTATTAATTAATTTTTTCACCTATTGCATATATTTCTCCATACAAAATATATAAAATATAAACGCACCCTCTATAGCGCTAGCTACCCAATATTAAGTATATTACTTTGTATCTTTTTGCATAACTTTAAATGTCTTAATGCATGCAATTTAGACATTTAAAGTAATGCAAAAATAATGATTTCAGGGATTAACGTGTGAAGACGCGTTAAAGGATATTAGTTGGAAGCTCTCCACCCTTCAGACCTCGGGTAGAGTGGGTCAATACTCAAATATTATCTTTTTGTAATAATAAATAGTATTTATATAAAACACAAACTTTCCATACAAAATCAAACTCAGCTATGTACAAAAATAGATATACTAAAAGATCATATACAAATATCAACTTAATAAATATATTCATACAAACTATACAAATACAAACTTAATAAACATACATACACTTATCAAAAGTGTATTTTGATTCAGCTAATTGAATCTATATAAACTTATTGATTAGTATATGTATAGTTGTTAATAACTACATTCTACTATCCCTTCTGCCACCAGGAGGTTTGTATTTAAAATGAGGCAGGTCTTTACCTCCATTATGGGCCCAAATGCGGAAGGCCCTTTTTGATTTGGGCCCAGGGTGGCTTCGGCGTCAAACCAAGAAATCATTCCTAGACAAGCCTATATTAAAAAAAATTAAATTAGTGTTTGAAAAATGAATTACAAAAATTAAAACACTGTCAAAGGCTGAATGAAAGACTGAATTTGCATACTGATGCGATTTCATCATCACTAAGTCCTTTACAGATTTTATCAGAAATAGAACGTGTTGCAGAAACTGATATTTCAACTTCTTCCGCAATTTCTTTTAACTTCATTTCTTTAAGAATTTACTTTCTTATTGTTTTTACAATATTCTTTGTATTAAGTGTTCTTTTTTTTCTTTGTCTCTGGTTTTCCATTTGTCGATTAAAACAACAAAATAAAGTTTGAATAATATATTTTTACAGATCTTTTCTTTGTTGTGATTAAACCACATAAATTCCATATTATAGAGTAATTACGTAATTGAATATTTTATGTTAAAATATTAAACATTTGATTCACTATTTAAGTGTTTTATATTAGCATAAGATTTGTTTTATATTTTCTTAAAAAATGTTTTATATTTTCTTAAAAAATGTTTTATATTTTCTTTAAAAATGTTTTATATTTTCTTAAAAAATTTTTTATATTTTTTTAAAAAATTTTTTATATTTTCTTTAAAAATTTTTTATATTTTCTTTAAAAATGTTATATATTTTCTTTAAAAATGTTTTATATTTCGCATAAACCCTGTAACCCTTACGCAGTTTTTCCAGTGTCTCTTGGTCGAAATAAAAACAAATGTGTAGATAAATTGATGTATATATTAGTATGTCTTTATTAATACTTATTATAGGCGGATAAAAGCATATAAATAAAATTGAACATCATAAAACCATAATTAAAATTAAAGTATATACCTTCCAAAAACCCTTCATCAGAGCAATCATTATAGTAGAGGTCTTAAGATGAAGTTAATTTTACATTTATACCAAATTAACAAATAAATTTATTTATTTCATGGTTTATTTCTGTTAAATTGTCTTTCTTTTCTTGTATAGTCAATAAACCAAAAAATGATTTTGTATTAAACTGTGTCCATTTTTTAACCTATCCTGGTTGCCGAACATTAATTAGAGGTTTTCGACCAGGTATACCAAAAATACATTTACAATTGTTTGTTGGGCATTTTACCCAATTTTTTAAAACTTGATTAACTTTTTTAAATGTTTTTCAATGATTCTAAGACTTTCAATGTTCAATTTTTAATGTTTCTAAGACTTTCAATGTATCCAATTTATCTAAAATTCTAATATTCTTATATCTAATATTATTATATCTAATATTTTAAGACTTTCAATGTATCTTTCAATGTTTCTGAGACTGTCAGTTTTTAATCTTTGTCTTTAAGGTTTCTACATATTATACATATTCTAGATAATTTTTGTTTGTGATTACTCGCCATATTTTACGGAGTTATTACCATGAAAACTGTCCTATTCAAAAACATTTTTTTTTTATAAAAAAATGACGAGCTTTTCTATAGACACTTTTTTGAAAAGATAATAAGGAATATTATTATTGAAAACTTACCAAAATCTTACTAAAATTTTAGTTCATCTATGATATAAGTAAATGTTATTTTTGCCAAAAACAAAGCTTGTCGGTCACAGTAAAGCAAGCTTACTACTTCAAACTTTTCAATCAATTCAAATCAATACTTTAACCAAGTTAGTTTATGAGCTGTGTCGCCTAATTTCACAAACTAAAGTTGATCAAGAACAAAAAGCATCAACAAGCAAATTGGTAAGCAATGCTTTATAAAAGCTAACACGGTTAATAAAAATAATATGTATTTATTTGGAGCTAACGCATGCGCAATAAAATCCCAAGTTTTAATAACCCTAAACAACAACGGCCAAAATATATTCTTCACAAATCAAATTATCTTGATAAGTTTATAATTTATTCAAAACCCTTATAAGCTTTTAATTTACTTGCCTGTTGTTCACCCTTAAGAACAACAGCCGCCATAAATATATTCTTTGCGTTCTAATTAAGGACTCATCTAATTTATCTATTTCATTTCCCTAATTAGTTTATTTTATGTCACTAAAATACACATCTGTATAATAATTTATTAATTTTATGCAAAATATTTTATTAAATATAATTAAAATACTGTAAACCAATTTGCTGATCATATTCTAAAATGATCATATTCTAAAAGGTAAAGGAACTTATTGCAAAGAAAATTGCACTACAGAAAAAAATACTAAATAAAAATAAAAAAAAGAATTTCTTTCGTTTCAAAACAAAGAGTTTCTCCTAACAACTGTTTTTTAAATTGCGTTTTTCTTGAAATACGTTATTAAGCATACTAAGGCGTTTTGAAAAGTAGTTGCAGCATATATTTATAGTAAAAAAAGTAAATATAGGAAAGTAAACTTATAATTGTTGAAAGAAAGTTTTAAAGTTTCATCTAGCTACTGTTTTTTTTTGCCTCCACAGCAGCACCTTCTGGGCTGTCTTGTTAAGTTTTTTCTTCATTAAGCTTCAGACAAATATAACAAAGTTAAATACTAACACTATCACTAAAGTAA
>NC_061158.1:53997134-54112134 GCF_022113875.1 Hydra vulgaris | reverse complement strand
GCGCGTTTAATTCATAAAAGTTTTAGTATTTGACGTCACGGTAGACTTTAAACAAAAGAAACTCTGGAAATATTTTTATTTATTTTTAGTCAAAGTTTCTTTGGTTATTGGTTTAGTTTTTTTTTTTCTACGTTTAATATTTAAAAAGATATTAAAAACCTGAAATATTTTATGCTGGTTTGTTGCTATAAATTGATATTGCGCCATATATTTAATGTTTATCAATTATGTATATTTATCTCAAAGTTTTTATCTCAAAAATTGTTTTACATTAATTACCTGTATAAAATTTAAAAAATTTATCTCTAAAATTGTTTTTCATTAATTACCCGTTTAAAATTAGTAACAGCTTTTTTATTTGGTTAGACGATATTTCGTTTCAATTTGCTTTGCATGAAGTTCAGAAAGTCAAACGAAAAAAATAAGTTTGAATAATCACGTCGAAATATATTTAAAACAAATTATTTTAATGACGGGGGTTCTAAAGTTTTTTCCAACAAATGTAGGTAAAAAAATAAATAACTAAATAAAAAGTTCAGTATTAAACACCATTTCTTTATTATATTGCAATTGTAAATATTGAATTATTAACTTGAACTAAATTTACTTATTATTTAGAACGACTAAGCAAAATGCCCCTAAAATTATGCGAGATTGTGTTTTGTTTATTTGATAACTGTTGTTAGCAATGTTGTTTATTTTGATTATTTTCATAAATATCAAAATAGTTCCAGATTAATCTGTTCGTTGCTTTGCTCATTGTTGATTTATTTCTAATTTAATTTTATCTCAAACTCAAAGAGTAGAACAAAAGAGAAAGAAAAGTTTCGCGTAATTAATCTTTGAATGAAAAAGAGTTGTATAGAATATATATTTTTTTGCGTCACTCGTTCTTTATTTAGATAAAAAAATAAAAGTTTAATAGTTAATTTTCTTTGAATAAATGAGAATTGGAAGAGAAAATTGCTTGAAAATTTGTATTTGTTAATTGTGTTTTTAAAATTTTTTAATTTTTCATGTTAAGAGACAAATGCCAATTACGACACTAATTTGGAAATACCAAATATGTTTTTTAATGCGCGTTATGACATTTTAACAATTTAAATTACCATCTATCTTGAATTATTGCCTTTAATTAATGTGTTAATTATTGCTTTATTTAATAATAATTTGTCCGTAATTTTGTTAAATATTAGTTGTATAAAACGGGAGAAAATATACAA
Source organism: Hydra vulgaris (assembly GCF_022113875.1). Classification (NCBI taxonomy): domain Eukaryota; kingdom Metazoa; phylum Cnidaria; class Hydrozoa; order Anthoathecata; family Hydridae; genus Hydra; species Hydra vulgaris. The sequence goes on along the minus strand of NC_061158.1, from coordinate 54,110,911 downwards.
ACTTCATGTTTTTTTATTTGATGGTTGCAAAATATTGAACAGAAAACTTATAATCAAAATTTATAATGCCGACTTGTGTTGCAATTAATTGTACTTTAAATGCAAAATCAGGATCTCACATATCCTTTCACGAGTTTTCATATCTGATAGTACTGTCAACTGTATTGTTTAGTGTATTCTTGTACTTTTTTTTCATATCTTAACAGGTTCTAATTGGTATGGAGTTGCTGACATTTTAAAAATTTCATCATCAAAAATCAAATGTAAAATAAAATGGTATTTCCTTTTCTATCCGTATCCAATTCAGCAAATTTAACAATTTAAAATAAATCAGCGTGATCAAAAAAAAATTATAATTCAAAAAGTTAAAAATTCATTTAATATCTCTAATTAATACTGTCAGTTTATAAAAGTAATTGTTAATAAATACTTTTTTTCAACGGGAAAACAAAAAATTGTGATAGCGTAAAAATAACCAGAGAAGTTAGAAAATAGTTCCCATTGTTTAAATAAAAATAATTAAGAATCAGAATATATAAGAATCAGAATAAGTGCGTTCTCTTGCGCTAAAACAAGAGACCGTATATAAAACGTTCTTTATAATGTAAAATACTTGTGTTTAAATCGTGAGATTGGTAAGTAAAGCTTTAATATTTGTTTTTAATTTAAATAATTAAAGAAATCTAAACATTATTAAGATATCTGTAAAATATAAGTTGCTCCTATAAAATAAAAATAATTAAATCTTTTTACTTTTTCCAAAATTTTTTTGCGATGTTTGGAAAAATAATACAAATAAATTTGTTTTTGCTGTATGTTAAAAAAATACTACAGTAGAAAAACGCAGCTTAGTTTATTTACGTTTTTCTTTTGTTAAAAGTCTACCTTGACGTCAAATACTAAAATTTTTATGAATTTAACGCGCTTCAAAGGAATTGCCAAAGTCTGTAGATTGCGACGCATAATTTGAAGACTCCGAGTAGTTGAAAAAAAAATGGAGAAGACGAGCTTCGGCAAAAAAAACATTTGTTTTTAACTGTATGCATTCATTATTTATTTTTAATCAAAAAAATTTGGTTCAAACTTTTTTTTTTAACATTATCTTTAATATGAACACAACATGTGTTGGGAGTTTGGGATCCCTTTAAACATTTATATACGAGGTATGTCATTAAACAAAAATAAGGTTGTATTTATTAAGTTTCTAAATTATATAACTTTCTTGATTTATATATTTTTATACAGATTAATTTATATTTATGTGTTATTTATGTTTATATGTTTATGTGTTTAGGCTATATTTTTGTAAGTGTGTAAATATCATTTATGTGTATGTAAATATTTTTTCAAATCGTTGTGACTTGGCTTAGTAACCGCAAGAATGTTGATTTTGCTAGCCAAGTGGTGTACTTTGCTGTTATGTGACTTGGCTTTGTTGGGAGCAAGATTTTTATCCGCGCCAGTTTAGTGGTGTACTGCAATACACCACTTAACTGGCGTGTTTTGCGTGTACACGCCATACAGTAACAGTACTGTTATGATGAAATACATAAAATAAATCTGTTTGTAGGTAGTGTAGTCATAAAAAGTGTTAATAAAATTGTTTAAAGAATGTGGTTATAAGAATCATTGAATGATATATAATTTTTTAATATCTACAATGATTTTCTTAATATTTATATTTTAAATAACTTTTATTGAACAGATATCTTTAAAACAAATTTACTCAAAAAGTATCAGTGTAAAAATTATTTAATAAAGTATACTTCCATAAAATAATTTTTATACTGATACTTTTTGAGTAAATTTGTTTAAAAGATATATACATATATAAATATATAATTGATATAATCTTTTAAACTGATTATTTTTACATAATTAAGTAAGTTGCTATTAATTATTGACAAATTATTAGTATCTAATCAAAAAAACAAAAGTAAGGGAATTTAAAAAACAAATTTTTTACATTTAAGAACTAAAATAAAGCAAATTAAAAATAGTCTGCTCAGCAAGTATTATAAGGATATAATGTAATCCATAAGTAATGAACTGTAAGGATAAAATGTAATCATTCATCATAAAAACCCCTTTCATTAGCTTAAAACCAGGGCTGTGTAGTTGGAGTCGGAGTTGCGACATTTATGTCGGAGTCGGAGACGCTAAACAAAATCGCGACTTTATTCCAATAGTCGGTATTGCACATACATGTACAAAACATTCAATTAACCTTAAGTTCATACTAAAACTCAATGAACATATAAATTTGTCAAAAAAAAAATTTTTTTAACTTATCGCGAAATATTATTTAAAGAATACAAAGTTTTTTCAAAATTTTTGCTTTGGAGTTGGAGTCAGTGTTGTGATCAAAAAATTTCAAAAACTGGAGTCGGAGTCGGATCCGTTCCTTTTTTTTTTACGACTCGATACCTCTGTTTTTTCCCAAAAACTGTTGTATTAAATAGGGCCTTAATAAGCCTGGCTAGAAAATGTTGAAAAACTTCAAAAAAATTTTTTTTTTTGAAATGATAGACTGCCTGCCCAAACCGAACCCTGAGTCGATGTATCAGCACTCCCTTGCAAATCAGGCTATTTGTCAGTCGATGTAGCAGCACTTCCTTGCGATTCAGGCTATTTGTCAGTCCATGTAGCAGCACTTCGTTGCGAGTCAGGCTATAAAAGTCGATGTAGCAACACTCCCTTGTAGCATCAGGCTATAAGATAGTCAATGTATGAACACTCTCGCATGTTTTAACAAAACAAAAAGAAAAAACTATTTAACACCACTATTTAAAAAAAACTTTGTAGTCATTATTGTTGCGGTTTTTTGGAAAAAACAATAAAATTTAATGTACTTTTGCATTAATTTAATTGCTTTGACATTTCGATGACAATCAAATACAGCTTAAGAGACAAGGTAATAAAAATTGTAGTCAACCTTTTAAATAAAGTATGTTATCTTAACACTTTGCTAAATATGGTAGAATATAAAATATTATTATATTATGCTCTAAATAATTTGCTTACACTTTATTTTAGATTAGTTGATAAAAGAAAACTCAACTTTTTATTATATTAAGCATCGTTTTTACACACCTTTGATGCATGATTATGTCTGATAATTTAAGAAATGAAATGATTAGACTTTGTCTAAAAGAACTCAATAGATATAATATGCATCGCATATTAGCAAGAAATAATATTGCTACAGAGAGTAATTACCTCGTAGAATTCAACAATAATTGTAAGTATTATAGTGTGAAGAAATTTTTAAATGAAACTTTTTTTGTGCTGCCATGCAGGAAAAGTTGTATTTGCTCCTCTTTCTCTATATCCACCATTGTCGACTGAATTATTGACAAGAAACCATTTTGATCATGCTCTAAATCAAAAATTTTTTAAATACATAAAGAGTTATAATTCCTCTTAATCTTTTGCTTCCTTCACTGCCGAATTAGCTCCTCCCTCAAATATGAATTCGCTCCTCCCTCAAATAATGTCCCTTTCTGTTTTAGGGTCTGTGGGCAAATTTTACATTGTGCTGGAAATTTGAGGCCTGCCGAAGGCGATTTGACCAAACAGACAAGTTATATATCTATGATATTAATGCAGCAGTGTCATTCAGATTGGAGCATTCTGGTAATGATGGTTGTATACGCGAGTTAATTCAACTTTTGCAAACATTATTTAATCAAGAAAACCCATTTGCTCTTGCATTTTCAAACATGACAGAAGTAGAGGATGAAGAAATCCGCCGAGCAGCTTTTGAAAGTAGACCAACTTCTGTTGTAAGAATGTCTTTGCTTGAAGGTCATGATAGACGTTGATGCAATCTTCCTACCCATGAGGAGGTTGCTATTGTGTTTGTGGGAGACGATGGTGCTCCACCTGTTATATACCCTCGAGGTCAGCCTTTAAAAACAATTTCGTGTATGTCTGTAAATTTAGATCCTATGGTATTTTTGATATGGTATTTTTCCCGAGAGGTGATGCTGGATGGCACAATCAACTGGAGCACAATCCTGACCGCGCAACCCGTGTTAGAAGCCATATTACTTTGTCTTTATTATAATTATAGGCTTGCGGTTAGACAAACTTTTAGTCTTATATTCTTTCGTAAAAAACTTTTTCAGCAATACGTTGTTGATGCATATGTCAAAGTTGTGGGACAGCGCATATGTCAAAGTTGTGGGACAGCGCATATGTCAAAGTTGTGGGACAGCTTTTATTAGAAATAACCAAAACAAACTTAGAAGTGAACAATATGATGCATTGCATGAACATGTAATTAATCGTGCTAATGATCTTAATGTAAGACCAGGCCGCGTTGTTATATGTCTTTATATGTTAGTAGTCCAAGAGCAATAAAAAAAAACTTTGAAGATGCGATGGCATTCATAAAGAAATATGGTAAACCAGATCTGTTCATTACTTTTACCTGCAATCCAATATGGAGAGAAATAGTAGAAAATTTAAACCCTGGCCAAACTGCTAATGACAGATTAGTTTGTCGGGTATTTAAAATGAAACTTAAATTTTTAAGAAATTCCAGACCCAGCTGTTGATCCCGAACTTCATGATACATGGACCATGGAGAAATATTAATCGCAGTTCTCCCTGCATGTAAGATAGTAAATGCACCAAAAAATTTCCAAAAATTTAATCCTTACACTAGCAATTTTTAATGGTTATCCACCCTATAGACGTGTCGATAACGGAAGAATTGTCAATATAAAAGCAATCGAGTTGATAACCGTCGGGTTGTACCTTATAACCCATGGCTTTCTAAAAATTATCAAGCACACATAAATGTTAAAGCCTGCAATTACTTCCGGTTGTAAAGAAAGGGCAACCAGCAGATAAGGTTAAAGCCTGTATAAACATTGTCAACATTGGCAATATGTTCAGCATTTTTCATTAACAGAAAATATGAGGGTTTGGGCCGAAGAAGAATTATTCTCTCAATGAATTCTCTTTTAAAATTTGGTAGTGGAACATTACCGTTAAAAGCAGATGGTTCCTTTCGCAGGTGCATTGAAATTCCTGAGCAGTGCTTGCTTGGAGCAAATGAATCTAGAGTAGACAAAATTTTTGGAGTTGCAGATGAAGATGATTACGCAAAACGTGCCATTTTGACACTAACTAATGTTGATTCATTAGCAATAAATAAAGAAGTTTCGGACCGTTTACCAGGCGATGTAAAAGTTTATTAAAGTGTAAACTCTATTGAAACAGATGATCTTAACAAAATTAACAATTTTCCTGTTGAGTTTTTAAACAGCCCTACTCCTTCGGAAATGCATGTTCATTGCCTAAAACTAAATATTGGTGCTGTTATAATGTTACTTCGAAAATTAGATCTTAAAGCTGGATTTTGCAATGGTACCCAATTGATGGTGCGTGCTCTTAAAAATCACATTTATGGGCAAGTTATAATTACATAATTACATTAATGGGCAAGTTCTAACAGGTATTTCAGTTGGCAAGAGGGTATTTGTTTCTCGAGTTCAGTTTACTCAATCTGATTTAAATTTACTTTTTACTCGTCGTTACTTTTAAACGTCGTCATTTTCCTGTAAGATTATAATATGTTATTTTCTATATGTTAATATATATGTGATATATATAGTAAAAGATTTATGTTTTTTAAATATTTATGTATGTTTTTCTAAGTGTGGCAGTTAGTAGTTTAAATATGTTCAATAAACTCAGGATAACTCAACCCCCAACAATATAAACTCATTTTTTATGTATTTTTGTTACTTTTTGCATTAAGTATCGATTAGCACAAACAACATGTTTAATAATTTCGGATGTAAAAACAGCTTAATTTAATGAATTAGTTAACAGTTTTGTTTTTTAAAGCAACGTTTTTATAAAAAGTATCAAACGGATAAATCTAACTCATTCTACAAATAACAAGTCTCTTCCCGTATTCTAATGTTCAAATTTGTTTTTTAAATAAATCATGATGAAACGGTATTGTTACGCAACTGTCTATGTTACGCAACTGTCTCTAACTAACTATTATGTTAAAAATCCTTTTATGTATAAAATATTGGAGTACATTAAGTAAATAAGTACAGTTTCTAAAGTATATTGTTTACCAATATCAATTGTTTACCAATAACTTCAAATCGACTTTTTTTTTGCTGTTTACTTAAGGTATAGAGACCTAACCAAGAACAAGTTTGGAAATAGGATGTGGAATAGAGTTGCCGCGACCCGTATCGTAAGGGTCACCATAGCTAATTCCGCAATTAAAACAGTATAATTGTGAATATATTTCAATAATGATATAAATTTTTTGTAGTTATATAAATAATTTAAGAGTTTTTTTACAGAAACCCAGTGGGTACCGGACCTAAACAAGACGTTTTAAACGTCTTTTTTACGTCCGTTGCTACTGGGAAGGCTTTTATATAACATATTTAATAAGTAAAAATACTAATTAGTTCTAAAGAACAGTATAATAAAAATCAAGAACTGTAGGTAGTCAGTGAAATGCAAACTGTGTACTTTTTAGCAAACCAAAACATTTCAATGACCACAAGTCTTGATATTAAATACATTTTCTCATCGATTTTTTTAATTAAATATATTGGTATTTGATATATTTTTTTCAAATTAGACTTATAAATATAATTAAATTTTATTAGGAGTTCGCATTTTACCATCTGGTAAGTGGTAAAATGCGAACTTTAGTTGTAATTGCAATTAAAGTTCGTATTTTACCATCTTCCAAAACTTCAAATTGATTTATTTTTTGCCGTTAACAATATAATTTTTAGTATAAAGACTAAGGATCAAGTTTAGAAATTGTCGGATGTGGATTAGACTTGGCACGACCCGTATTGTGCGGGTCACACTAGCTAGTCTTAATGATAACTCTCAATCTTCCTCACAATAATCAGGTTTGTCTATCTAATTATAAAGTTACTTATTGATTCTGAAGAGCTAAATAATAATATGCTTTTACATTCATTTTCATAACCAATTGCATAAATGCAATTAAAGTAGAAACGTTAAAGAAAATATTTGTGGAGTTTACATCTGTTTATAATATTTCTTATATATAAAATCTATTATATATTATACAATATATTATAAATTGTCATATTTTTTATATTATATATATTTATAATTTATAACCTATTTATATATATTTATTATAACCTATTATATATATTTATAATTTATAACCTTAACTCGAGGTGTTTAGCCAAATATTTAACTTAATAAATATAATACAATATTAAGTTTAATTTTATTTTAGAATTAAAAGTGAATTTTAAAGTGAATATTATATAAATAGTTAAAGTTTTTAAATATAATTAGTTACAATTTTATTTTATTATATGTTAAACGATTATCAGGTGTAACCATTGAATTTCCTTTTAAGTCAGCTGCCTGTTTATTTTTCTTAATAAGTTAAATTATTTAATTAAATTGCTTCGTCCGATACCTGTAATTGCTGTTTGGCAATCAACAATTGCTCAAAATCTTCTTTTCCTACCTAAATCACGTGGTTCTATGTCAGGTTTTATTGTTAGGCAACAAGCGGAGTACTTGTGTCACCAGAGTACATTATAAGACTACTCAAAGTTAGAAAAATGTTTTAAAACTGTTTTTAATTTAGTTCTGTTTTTGAACACAAATGATATTCATCCTTCGTGAAGGATATAATAGCCTCTCCATAGTTTTTATGAGTTTTGTAATTTTTCACAAACACTACGTACTTTATATTAACAACAACTGCATTCTGAAATTCCTTAACTGAAACATTAGCAGATGCGTCTACACCTTGAGCATTAAAAAATAGAATGCTAAAATACTCGGTTTATATTACTAAATAATAATATTCTCCAAAAAAAAAAAAAAAAAGCTTCTAAGATTTACAATATTCAGTATCGCATACATACTATTTTCTTCTTATGTAGTTAGTTAATTGTGATTTCTTTCCGAGCAAATAACAAATTAAATATCTTCGCCTGTCAAATTAAAAATGATAATTACAACTCTGTTTTAATGATAGATATGTTATAGATAGATGTGTTTATAATTAACTACATGTAATTAAAGCAACTGGAAATAGTTTAAATAATTGCTTTATTCCATATTTTAATATTGAAACTAAAGATACAATCTCTCGGTTAAAGATGATATATATTTGCGACATCATATAATTGAATTTGCGTTTCGGTAATAGTTTAAATGTAAACAGTATTCTAAAATACCGATTTATAATGTGGAATCTCAAGTGCTCTCAAGTTATAAAACAGATTTTATAAAATATAAAACAAAAAAAAGCAGTGGTTATTTCAAACAAAAATAAAGATATTGCTCTTAAAGATGAACAGATTTCTCAATTGAAATTTAAAATATCAAACTTCAATTATCAGGTTCGTCTATCTAATTAACATAAATTACTCCCTTTTTTTACTTAATTTTTTGGAAAATATTGCTGCTTTCATCAGCAGAGACTTTTAGTGCTTGTTGGTAGTATTGTTTATCAGTTTTAATAAGTTGGTGTCCCATTGTTACATATACTTTTTGTTTTTTTGTATTGCATTAAGTAGCGTTTTTCTGTTGTTTGGCACAAGTGGTTAGCAGTTTTTTTATTTCTCCTAAGTTACTTATTGTATCTGAAGTGCTAAATGATGATGGGCTTTTACATATATTTTCTAAACCCGTTGCGTAAAAGTAATTAAAGTAGAACCTTTATAGAAATTACATGTAGAGTTTTACATCTGTTTATAATATTTCTTGTATAAAAATACTATTTATTTTATCTATATAATATATAAAATATGATTATAATATAAAATTAACCTTGACTCGTGGTGTTTAGCCATATATTCAACTAAATGATGATAAATGACCTTGACTCGTGGTGTTAAGCCCAAATTCAACTAAATCATATTTAATTTATTTTTTTGTTTTAAAATTTAGTAATTTTAAAAATGAATTTTAAAGTGAATATTATTTTAAAATCTTTTAAATTAAGTTGTTAATATTTTATTTTATTAAATGTTTAATGATTATCAGGTGTAACGTTAAAATTTCCCTTTAAGCCAGCTGCCTGTTGCTTTTCTTAATTATTTGCATTGGATCGTCAAATTCCTGTAACTGCTGTTCGGCGATCAACTTTTGCACAGTCTTCTTTTCTTACCTAAATCACTTGATGCTATGCCAGGTTTATTTAGGCAACCAGCGGAGTACTTGTGTCACCAGAGATCATTGGAAAACAACTCAAAGTTGAAAAAATGTTATCTAATATTTTTAATTTAGTTTTATTTTTGAACACCATTGGTATTCATCCTTCGTGATAGATGTATTGGCATGTCCATAGTTTTCATGTGTTTTGTGATTTTTCACAAACACTACGTACTTTCCATTAACATCAACTGCATTCTGAAGTTCCTCAACTTTATATTAGCAGGTGCACCTTGAGTAATTAGAAAATGAAATACTAATATGCTCGGTTGGAAATTGTTGATTCTCTTCAAAAAAAAAAATTGTTTTGCAAGATTTGCAATTTTCGATACTCCATATGTACTATTTTCTTCTAATGTAACTAGTAAACTGTTATTTGTTTTCTGCCACATCACGAATAAAGTTTCTTTGCTAATCGAATTGTTTTTGATTTTTAAGTAATTGTTTTTGATTATTAACTCTCTTATATTAAGTAATTTTAGTATTTGTTTCTTCAATTATGTAAGGTACTTTTTTATAAATAGCAAAGTAGAATTAGATATGTTTATATAGTAGTAGTTTAAATAATCGCTTTATTCCATATTTAAATATTGAAACTGCAGCTACACTATCTGTTGATGATGATAAATATTTGCGTTATCGTAAAATTAAGTTGGCGTTTCGGTAAAAGTTGAAATTTAGACAGTATTTTGAAAAAACATTTTGTAATGTGGAATATCAAGTGCTCTCAAGTTATAAAACAGATGTTATAAGTTATAAAACAAATGTTATAAGTTATATAACAAAAAAAAAGCAGTGGTTAATATTTTGATTTCTTCGCAAGTCAAATTGTTTTGATTATTAAATGATACTTTTTATCACATTAAAAATCTATGAAAACCCTAAATTACATAAGTAGTAACATACACATAAATAAGTGAGCTCTATTAGGCAGTTACTAAATAAAGCTGACCTTTAATGAATTTTTAAAAAGCATTCAAAAGTGTATTTTATTTTATTGTGAGTGTATTAATGAACTTTCAAACTCAGTTAAATGTGTATTTTTAAGACATCTTGCAGCTTTTCAAGCTTATAATTTAATTCTAGTGTCATTCTGTTATTAAAAAGACGTTCCGGAGGTTGCCAAAAATATTATCAAAAACCAATAATATTATCATAAACCAACAAAAAACCAATCTATAATATGATCAAATAATAATACTAAAACGAAGGTAGTTTCAAGTTGCCCTCGACATTTAAAAATATGAAATGCAAATATCAAATAATGAAAGTCTCTTAAGTTTTTAAGTCTATTAACTTTTATTTAACACACCTAATTTCTTCTGTTGTTTCTAAATCTGTTTTTTTTTTGATAATATTATCATCACCTCTGATTAAGTAACATAAAGAAAATAATGCTATATAAGCAGTTTATAACTTACTTAACAAGTACAAGTTTATCAAATTTTGTATTTTTGAAAAAGTTTGTTTATTTATTTATATATATTTTTTGAGATAAGAACGAATAAAAATTGTTTAGCAATTTGGTCAATTTTTGATTTATGACTGAATTTTCAATTGTATACACAATTCTTTTTTTTTACAAGCTCAACAAATCCATGACTTTTAGCATTTATTGGATATCTCATCAGATATTTTTTCACATTTTTTGTAGTATCATTCGCCGCACATATTACACTGTATTATATGAAGATTAGTTTTTTTCTGCGTAATGCCATATGCATAGTTTGAGCGGCACGAGAAAGAAAATTATAAAATGATTACTTTTTTCTTCATTAAAACATGATATTGATTGCCTAACTGGAAAGGCAGAAATGTCTTTTTTTAATTCATTTAATAAAATATTTTCTAATTTTGTCTTTGTCTGCAGATAAAGCTCTAATACCAAGTTTGTAAAGTATGATTAATGCATTAGCAATTGCAAAACACGCAACAATGCACACCATTAGTTTGTTGTTAACATTTGGGTACATGAATATTTGACATTTGGGTACGTGAATGAGTTTGTTTTATGGACATTGCGTATTTGCTGTTCAACATGATCTTTCCTTAGTTCATATAAAATCATGGTAAAAATTTGTGTCCGCTGGACAAATCACATTAATAATGGTAATAGAGTTATAATAGCCAGAATATAGTACTTAAACAAAATTATTTTTTTTATCAAGAAATAAATTTTCCCCTAAAATTGTATCTTGAAACCCTAATTTCATATGAAACTGATTCAAAAGAATTTTTTGGGCAGCGTTGATACTGTTATTTTTCTGTAAGCATATCTGCCTGATGAATGATATTTACACTTACATTTATGTGATCAGAATCAACTAACACTTTATGATTTTTATTTGATTGAGTTTTCAAACTGCTCGAGGCTCTCAACTTTTCTGCAACAACTTTATGCCGCCTTGAGAAAAATGCAACCTTATTTCTTAAGGGAATGCTTAACGCCCTATCACTGACGCTTTTTTTTAACTTGCTGCGAATGAATACCATTTAAAATGGATTCTTCAAATAATTTTTAACTTTTTTAGAATATCTATATTTCTCATTTTCAATGAGATATGAATATTTATGAATATTTCTCAATTTCAATGAGATATGATTCATTAATTAACTGCGTAGCAAGTTTTCCAAGCATGGATGCCAAAGTGTTGAACCATGTTTTTTTGTTTAGGAAGTGAATCAAATGTTTTTATGCTACTATCTACTTTCTGTCTTCTACTTTGTTGTTTCTAATAAATTCATTTTTTGGCAATAAAAGTCTTCATTCAAAAACGGTAAGTAAACGTATAATTGAGATATATTGTACCAAGACAACAAAGGAAATTTTTTACTAACTACCAAGAAATGCTTGCAAAGATTCCTAGTTCTTTTCCAATCTTGGTAAGTGCAATTTGGCATAGTGACTGAATGGCCGAAGCTTATATGTTGAAACACAGCATAGTTTGCAAAATAAAAACATGTAAGCTTTTCAGTCTCTTTTACAGATCAATATGTGAAGCTAGGGACATCTTTTACAAACAAGTTTAACAAAGTGTTTTGGTCTATGATGCAAAAAATGTGGGAAGGTATGAACTAAACTTTGCAAAAATTTTGTCTGGTATTAATATCACAATACCTAATATAAAAAGGTATGTTGTAATAATCAATCAATCATTTATTTCTGAATTAAGGTTTTATATTCAAGGATGTTTACAAATAGTAAATATACTAATATAAAGTAAACGCCTACTAATGTTAATTTGATAATATGAATAGGCTAATTTAATATTAGTCGAGTTACGTCATTTTCTAGGCTTTTCTATTTTAAAGTAGTTTCTAGGCTTTACTATACGCGGTTTTTTTTTTTATTTTATTTACTAACAACGCGTATTACGGGTTGCTTATTGCTAGTAATATCTAATTAAAATAAATATAATGCTAATTTTCACAATATATAATAACGATAATAAACTTTATAACATAAAATAACGATGTAATATAAATAACGATGCTATAACAATAATAACAATAATAACAAATAATAATAATAATAATAATAATAATAATAATAATAACAATAATAACAACAATATTAGTATTAGTAATAATTTTAGTAAAAATAACAATCAAAAAAAATATAGAATTAAAACTGTAAATATATATATATATATAAATATATATATATATATTATATATATATATATATATATATATATATATATATATATATATATATATATATATATGTATATATTACGACAACAAAAATAAATTAAAAAAATTTTTAACATTAACTATATTTTTTTAATAAAAAGGAGAATAAACTGGTTTTAAAGGTTGAGAATGAATTGAGAGCTTTTAGTTCATAAGGAAGGTTGTTCCAAGTTTTAGTGCTTTGATATTTTATGGATTTATGCCCGTAATTATGACAGCGGTGTTTAGAGACAGAGGTTTAAATTACAATCGGAACGAAGGTGATAACGATTGTTGGCACTTTTGGAAAAGAAATTTATGAAAGTTAAAGGTAGGTTATTGTGTTGGTGGTTCCAGACAAATTGACAGTTTAAAAGTTGAATATAGTCACAAAGTTTTAATACTTTAGAAGTTAGGTAGAGCACATAAGAGTTAAATTTAATATTCTGAAAATGAATAATTTTTAAAGCCTTGTTTTAGAGGTGGGATAACCTAATAAGAGCTTGTTGATGGGACTGCCCCCATACTTGGCATGCATATCTAAGATGTGAGCCACAAATAGGATGCTATGTTTTAGAGTGTCTCAAAATTAACATAATGGCGAATTTTGGCCAACATACCATTAGATCTACTTAGTTTCATTGCTAAGTCTTTACAGTGGGTTAAAAGGAAAGATTTGAATCGATTTTTATACCAAGATATTTAATTGAGTTAACAGGTTCAATTTTTTTGTCACTTAATCTAAAGTTCATATGTTTATAGATTTTTGTTTTATTTGATTTAAAGATAATGAGTTCAGTTTTATTAGAGTTTAGAACAAGTTTGTTGGAGCAAAGCCACTGAACTAGATTGGCAAGATCATGGTTAATGTGTTTTAATTTTTTTAAGGTGGCTCAACCCTCTTAAAAATAATAAAAAAAAAAAAAAATCATATTTTTTTTTATTGCTTCTTTATCTAGTTTAAGCATTGCAGATTCCAAAAATATGTCATTTGAGATAAGTTATACGTTCCATCATAAAGAAATTTACATTTTTATGGTGTAGGGTTAAAAATGTTATCCATAGCAACACCTTAGCAACCGTGTCAGCTTTTTTTTATCTGCCCATTTTTGACAAAAAACTTATAATTTGAACAACAAAATGCATTTTTTACTTTGTCTACTTTGTTTTACGGCATTCTGTTATTTACAAGTTAAAGTTTTCATTTTAATGATGACATTTAATTAACAAGAAGTAATGTTGTTTATGTTGTGTTGAAATCAACACAGTGGCTTCATCCAATATTTTTTATCTTTCTTAATAATACAAATAACTGCACTTGTTCTTTATATGTTTATAGAGTGATTAAATATGGGTTATAAAAAAAATAAAATAAGAATTATCAGAAAAAGACAGTTTTCATCTAACAGATATACATGTGCTACAATAATGTCTAGAATGTGGTACAGTAATGATACAGTAATTACAGAGTGCTACAATAATGCCTAGAATGTGGCAACAAGGTCACTGTCAGTCTTGACCAAATAAAAAAATTAGGTCTTTCGCATAACATTAAACTAGAACGTATATCTTATGATTGGATTATATTATTTACTCATCTCCTGCAATAAAAAATAAACACATTCAAGAAGTCAATGTTCGTGCTGTAATGAGTTTTCGCGAAATTGGTTGTGGACATGAAGCTTTAAAGACATTTGCTGGATGTATGAATATGCCACCTCCAATGACTTTTAATTCAAAAAAAACATTAATAATATTTTACATAATGTTTATGACTCTGCTTCATCTAAATGTATAAAAAAAGCTTCAGACGAGATTAGAACTTCTGCAAATACTGGTGCTTCAATACATCAACTTCCAGTTGATTGTGATATCAGCTTAGATGGAACATGGCAGAAACGAGGGTATTCTTCTTCAAAATGGTGTTGTTTCAGCTATCTCCAAAGACAATAAAAAAGTTTTAGATGTTCATGTCTAAGTTCTGTAAGAGTTGTGCTGTCTGGAAGAAAAAAAAAAATCTTGAATATGAACATTGGAAAGCAAATCACCGTTGTGATATTAACCACTCAAAATCGTCCGGAGCAATGGAATCCGCGGGAGCTATAGAAATATTTCACTCATCAGTTGAAAAATATGGTTTAAGATACGCACACTACATATCTGATGAAGATACTTCCTCATTTAATGATGTAGTACAGTCTAAACCATATGGTGATGAGTTGATTCCCATTAAATGGGAATGTATTGGCCACATTCAAAAGCGCCTTGGGGCACGCCTGCGCAACAAAAGAAAAGAGTAAAAAGGTAAATTGCTCTCTGATGGAAAAAAAAAAAAGGTAGGGGTAGGTTAACAGATTTAGCAATTAACACTTTGCAAAACTTTTATGGGATGGCCATAAGGCAGAATAAAGAACTACCCCTAATGAGGCGTGCAGTTGGTGCAGTTTTATATCATTGTTCCGACATAATTTCTGAAAGTCGCCATTTGTTTTGCCCTCGAACAACTAAGAGCTGGTGTAAATGGCAAAAAGATAAAATTGAAGGTACAAATAGCTACAAAGCACATTTAAATTTGCCTCTGGCTATAAAAAAAGAAATTGAAGGCATCTTTAAAGATCTTGGCTCTGAAGATCTTCTGAAAAAGTGTTTACATGGGTTTACCCAAAACCCAAATGAAGCTTAAAACCAATTAATTTGGAATAAGTGCCCAAAGTCTTGTTTTGTGTCAAGAACTGTTTTAGAGATAGGAGTATATTCTGCTATCAAAAATTATAATGAAGGTGTTATAGGACTTAATCGTGTGTTTAAACTATTAAATTTGACTCCTGGGAAATACTTTTTTTTATGCAACAAAAAAGGACAGTACTCGTATCAAACAAGTTAATAGTAAAATGAGCGAAAAAAAGAAAAAACAGGAAAAGTATGAGTGCATTAAAAAAAGGATTCTTTGACAAAGAAAAAGAGACAGGGTGAAACTTATAGTTCTGGGGCACACTAGTTTTATGTTTGTCTACTATTTATTTCATTTTTAATTTTGTTTTTAATTTTTCTCAGAAATAAGTTTTTGTTACATTCACTTAAATTCATACACAAGTTTTTAGTACTTCTGTTAACCGATTGACTTGAAATTTTCACAGACTTTTCTTTAATATTGGAACTAGGTTCTGAACTAAAAACAACTATATAGAACAAATGGATCTTGTTTAATCGCACTTTGATTTGCTAAAATGACCTTATTTTTCAATGCTCAAAAATAATTGTCAGCCATTATGGATTGGTACATTTTCAAATTTTGATTTTAGTTCAGAACCTTCTTTACTACTTTACCTTTATGCTGTCAAAATTTGGTTCAAATATTATTTACAGACTTTGAGAAACTAATGTTTAAAATTAACTTTTTAAATAATTTTTGCTGACACAGCTTTATTTTTTCTGCTTTTTTAAAAACTTTTTGTCAAATTTTTTTTTTCATTAAATATATCAACAGTAAACTTAGTGCAAAGACATTTTTTTTAATTTTTTAAGAATTTAGAAAAAAAGGGGTAAGGCCACCTTAAGGGATTTGTTTATTAGTATTAGATTAGTATCATCAGCAAAGTGGTAAACAGTAGCAAACTTGATGGATGTATGAAGATCATTAATATAAAGAAAAAAAAGCAGTGGTCCTAATACAGAACACCATTAGAACATTTTACAAGGGTAGATTTTGAGTCATTAATAGAAACAAATTGTGCTCTATTGTTTAAATATGTAGTGAACCATTTAAGCGGTACGCCTCTGATCCCATAATATTCTCATTTTTTTTACCAAAATTGAATGATCCACTGTGTCAAACGCTTTATGTATATCGACAAATACACCACATGCTAAACATTTATCATCAAGTGCTTTTCTAACTAGTTCATTCATTTCAATGAGAGCATGAGTTGTGGAGTGATTAAAACAAAATCCATACTGATGGGTGTAAAAGCGTTGCCTTCATATGCATTGCCTTCTCAAAGAGTTTGCCTATATTAGAAAGCAGAGAGATAAGTCTGTAATTGGTGAAATCTAAACGAGAGTCTTTTTTTAATATTAGAATAGTTTTGGCAACTTTAAAAATACCTGGAAAAATGCCACTTTTAAATGAGTTATTTATAACAGTACAGAGAGGCTTTGAAATAATGTGTAAGACTAGTTTGAGGAGAAATGTAGGTACGCTATTAGGACCAAGATTTTTTTTGTTTTAAGCGTGTTTGTAGTGTCATTAAATATGCGTTGAAAGTCATTAAGTATGCGTTTAGGGGGTATGGCTTTGCTAAGTAGTTTGTTATGTGTAGTTCTAAAGTAATTAATAAATATATTAGATACGGCAGAAAATTGTATTGTGTGTAGAAGGTCTAATATTAATGGTTTCTTTTATTCCCTTCCAGGTGTTTTTAATATTGTTCAGATTATTGTTAAAATAAGTAATAAAGTATGTTTTTTTGCTAAATTTTAATAAATTAGAAATTTTGTTTCTATAAAATTTAAATTTTGCAAATAATTCATTTTTCTTATAAATGTTTCTTAATTTTATAAAGTTTTTATAAAGTTTGTTTTTAACTGAAATAGATTTAAGTATTTCATATGTAATCCAAGGTTTTGATTTTAGTTTAATTTGTTGGTTGTTTAATATTTTTTAAGGAGCATGTCGGTCTAAGATTTCATTAAATGTTTTTAAAATAAAAACATTTGCTCAATAAATATATTTTCATTAAATTTTTTGATGCATCGTCTGTAAGTTTTTACTTTTTTGGGGTGGTGGGGTATGCCTAAAATGCAAATAAATTGTGCCATGTAGTCATGTATTGAAATAGTAAGGTTACCTGAGAATTGATCAGTTGAATGAAAGTTCGTAAATATGTTATCAATAAGCGTTTTTGATGTAGCCGTTATGCGTGATGGTCAAATTATAGAAGGGCTTAGCGAGTAAGATGTTAAAAAATCTAGATATGTAGAAACATGGTTAGATTCATTGTGGTTTAATAAATCCATATTAAAATCACCCAATAAAAGAATCTTTTTTTTTTTCGATACTTAACTTTTCAAGTAGAGGAGTTAAGTGAGAAGAAGTAAATTCATGTTAATTCATTGAGGGATGACGATAAATGCAACCAATTATTAATACGGTGTATCAAAAAATTTTGTAGCACTAGTGTTTGTAACTTTCCACAATGAGCAAAAATTATTTGACTTTAGTTCATTTTTTAAAATTTGTTAATGGCAGTATGTTTAATTCAAAACTTAAAAAATTTGAAAATTCGAAAAAGCTTTTTTTTTTGCTAAAAAGTCCTTTTTTAATTTTTGCTCACTAATTAGACTATTAAAATGTATATTAAGTTGTGCTAAATTAATTTAAATTAATGTATTTAAGTTATCGCCTATAATGAATAGCCTATGAATATTAATAGTGCGCATAGTTACGCGTATTGTTTTATAGTTACGGTACGGTTCTGTATCTGTAAAATACACTTTTTAAGTAGTTTTTAGACTTTTCTTTACCGCGTGCTTACTTACAGATTTCCCTTCAACCTTTCATGGTACGAGTTCAAAATATCTAAGTTGACATTAAGTAGATAATGTTTAGTAGCTTAAAATTATAGGTAATCTAAATTTTTTTTTAAATTTAAAAGTAATTAATTTATTGTAATCTTTTTTAAATTGTAATTTTAAATTTAAAGCTTCGTGTTATAGACTTTAATTCTTAATTTGTGTCTAGCGTTAAAATATATTTATGGGTAGTTTCATGCTTTCACTTAGTTTTGGTTATTGGGATAAAAGCCATGACAATATTTTGTTATAAATTTATCTTAATTTAATTTTTATTGAAAATTTTGTTATAAATAAAATTTGTCTTTAATATTGTTAATACTTTAGCTCTTTGAAAAAAAATATGTTTCTGGCTCTTCAATAAATATAAAATTATTTGTCTTGCATGAATGAATTTTGGTTTAGGATTTAATTGTGTTAGTTTATGTTTGTCTATCTGTAATTTATTTAGGTTATTAGAAAATTCATGTTTACAGAGTTGTTATAAATCATAATCGAGTTGTTAAACCAAGGAAATTGTGGAGGTTTATTTATCATATATACTATATATATTATATAATTATATTGGAGGGAGTAAGTTTAGAAGTCTTTTTAAATTTTTAAAAAGAAATAAAAATACTTTTCAATATATATCTGTTTTCTTTGAGGTAGAATTAAAGTTTCAGTTTTTTAAAACTTTAAATTAACTTTACAATGTTAAAATGGTTTAAACGGATTTTTGTAAATGAATTTCATCCTCAAAGATTAAATTTTTTTTATTATTGAAGAAATTAAACTAGATTTAAGAATAAGTCGACTTAAATGTTTGTTTGTTTTTCTATTTAGATAATGACAATATTGAAGCAAGTAAGTTAAAAAGCATTTTTAAATTTTTAAAAAGAAATTTTTTCTTTGTTTTCTTTGAGGTAGATTTAAAGTTTCAGTTTTTTAAAATCATATATATTTTAAAATCCTATATATAACTCATATATCTTTGTTTTTCTATTTAGACGTTGGTAATAATATGAAACAGGTAAGTTATAAAGCATTTT
Organism: Hydra vulgaris; assembly: GCF_022113875.1. Taxonomy (NCBI): domain Eukaryota; kingdom Metazoa; phylum Cnidaria; class Hydrozoa; order Anthoathecata; family Hydridae; genus Hydra; species Hydra vulgaris. The sequence goes on along the minus strand of NC_061158.1, from coordinate 54,091,421 downwards.
AAAATTTTTAAAAAGAAATAAAAATACTTTTTATTATATATCTGTTTTCTTCGAGGTAGATTTAAAATTTCAGGTTTTTTAAATCATATATATTATAAGATTTACAAATGAGTCGACTTGAATGTTTGTTTGTTTTTCTATTTAGACGTTGGTGATAATATCGAAACAAGTAAGTTATAAAGCATTTTTAAATTTTTAAAAAGAAATAAAAATACTTTTCAATATATATCTGTTTTCTTCGAGGTAGATTTAAAATTTCAGGTTTTTAAAATCAAAAATATTATAGTATTAAATTCTTTTTTACTTTAAAAATATCTATATTATAGTTACACTGAGTCGTAGAAAAAAAATTAAAGTTTATTAATAAGGTAGTAGATTATTAGAGTAGATTAAATTGTTTGATCTATTAATCAACTTAATAACGTACTATTAATATGAAGATTTATTTTGGTTGTTTGTTTGTTAAAATTTAGTTAGAGTATTAATTACATTAGTTGAATGTGGCATTTAATATGTATTTTATCGATATAAGGAATAAAATAATAAGGAATAGAAAAATTTTAAAAATTTGCTCTGGAATTTGTCAAAAGAGTGTTGTGTTATGCTTCATTTTAAGGTATCTAAATATATATTCATTAAAAATTTTTAATTTTGTTTTTAAATGGTTTATTCTTTTTCACTACTTTAGATAAATATATACTGACTGACATAACTTCATTTTTATTAACAATGTCGTGCATTGTAGTCTGCATTCTTTGTTACATTAAAAATAATTGATGCTAATAAATGTTCTTTTATAGTTGTTAAAAGTTTGCATATATGTTTGCATTTATATTGTGATCAAAGTTAAAATTTTTTTGATAAATACGTGTATGTGGTGATACTACTCAGGTATCACCGCAGCTTATCTCTATCAGGTACATTGATTTTTAATTCACATATGATGTTTTTCTTTGTATTTACTTATTCATTACATTTTTAACTTCAGATTTATGGTGTATTTATTTGCTATAGAAGAACAAATCATTTTGAATTTTTTAAAAATATCTACACCAATCAACATTTAAAATTCAATGTAGCATATACCAGCTTCTAGGCTTTTTTGATGCTTTTCTTATTCAAGTGGTTTCATAAGCAAGGTCTACAAGCAAATTTGAGATAAAAAGTTTTTCAGCTTTCAAGGAGTATCAATGTTGTTCTCTGTATACTTTAATTTGTTTAAATAGAGTAGTTTTAGTAAATAAATGTTTGTTTGTTCTTGGTTTTTTACTTATTTGTTATCAGATTCTTAAGAATTAATCAACTTAGCAAGCAAGATTTATTTTATTTTTTAGTGCAATTGGAAAGAGCTAAAGTGCTTTTTAGTTACTTCAAATCATTTGTTTTTATTTTTTAAATAGAAGGGTTAATAATAAAAATATTTAGACAGTCGAACTGTTACTGATTTGAGTAAGTTTAATTTTTTGTTTAATTTTATATTAGATATATATTTTATGTATTTCACATGAAAAACTGACTGTAATTTTTGACAGGTAAGTTTATATACTTAAATGTGCCTATATATCGGAATATTTTATATTTCTCTTATATATCGGAATATTTTATATTTCTCTGAATCTATATGAATATTATCTCAGAAAAAATTAAGAATAGAAAAAATTTGAATATATATACATACATATATATTACTTTAGACTGACATTGCTTCATTTTTTATACAAGATTCTGCATTTATTATTTTCGTGCATTAAGATTGTGCCTGAAGGCTTTCTTAATTTAGCAAAGAATTTAGAACACAATGCAAATAACTTTGAACTGTGTTCTAAATTCTTTGCTAAATTAAAATAATGTAAATAAATTTTGTTTTATGTTTTTCAGTTGTAAAAATATAAAACGTTCATTTATTCAGTTGTAACAGTAGCATAACCACTGGTAATATATATTTAATGATAACAGATTTATAATATTAGGCTCGAAGAAGTTATTAGTGTAAATGGTTATAGGTGACTTGAAATTGTTGTCATATGAAAGAAATAGATCTAGGCATGATAAAATTAATTGTCGTTGAAATATAAGAAATTTTGCTTGATGAACCAAAAACTTACTTGGCAGAATTCAGTGTCAAGCGCTGTTGATGTCTATTATTTGACTTTACATTAGAAACTTTAAAATAAAGCAAAGTATGAATTTTACTATTTATAGTAACAAATAATAAAAATTTCAGTTTTGAATGTTTTTTTTTTTTTTTTTTTTTTTTTTTTTTTTTTTTTTTTTTACTTTTGTAATCTTAATATAATTGTTCATTTTTTTTTTAGTTGTCTTTGTCATCACTTGATTATTTTGCTTACTGTTGAAACATGGTTTTAATTTTGTAAATTTAATATGATGTGAAATTTACAATATTAATCATTTGTCAACAGTTAGAAGCTGGAAATAAATTAAGAAATGCTGGAAATTAACTTTTAGTTAAGGTAAAAATAATTTTGTTTATTGGTAGCATAATAAAACCAGTTACTGTTATTTATTGCATGACTTTTTTACTTTTTCTAACATGGTGTTTTTAAAACACTTCCTCTCTCTATTAGATGAGACTTAAATAAGAATTAGTATTGAGAATTGTAGAGAGAGAATTGATTGGGGGGTCGTATGGGTTGAATGGGCGGTCGTAACTAAAAACCTTTAAAAATATGGAGAATATTGTAGTTTTGCGCATTAATATCGAGTTACTTAAGTTTTATTTATGTGTTTAACTAATTAGTTAGCTTAGTCTGTGTTTGCAACACTTTTGAGGAAAGAAAGAAAACATTTTTATATAAGTAGATCATTGTTTTACATTTTAATATTTTATTTTATTCACCAGGCCACCATTAAAGCAAAAAGAGGGAAGGAACCTCTTTATTAGAGCCAAAATATTTAGAAAAATTAAATTTCGAGTTACAAAAGGAATTTTTAGTAAATGGTGGCAAATTACCGTTTTCTAAAAATTTTATGAAATAAAGAGGCCAAATAAATAATATACAAATGGTCTGTGTTGAACAGACTTAACAAGACCCGGGTCGGGTCAGCTTGGTTTACAAATTTTTATGTCTACTTATCTCTTATAATTTTTATTTTAGTTTGTTCTATGGTGCATTTATGTATTAAAAAATTTGTTATACCTATGTTTGATCGTAAATTAAATTTTCTTTTGTTTGAAAGGTATTTGTACTCAGTTGCGTAGTATAATAAACTTTGTTATTTTTTATAAATTTATTTAAACGTGTGCATTTAATATTTTTAAGTTAACAATTTTCTTTTCTAAAGAACAATTAATCAAGGGGATAACAAAAAATTGATAACTCCTGTATAATATAAGTTAACTTCATTTTAATCCTAATGGTTCGTGTTATAAAAATTATTTTAAGGATTTAGTTGACACTTTCGTCAATTTAAAGTATAACCAAGTGTTATTATTTTGCGTCAGTAACTAAAAACGTATTGTGTTAAACTTAGGAAGGTCGATGAAAATGGTTCTGCCTTACACTGTTATGACCTGTGCCATTTGTAAATTACTTAATAATGTTAAGTAGTAGTTGGTAAATTATTTTACCTCCTCATAATTTTTATGGTAATTTTACAGATGGATTCATTTTTTCAAGCTGAAGGCAATTTTCTAAAAGGGTTAGTTAAGGTTTTGCATTTAGTTAAGGTTTTGCATTTAGTTAAGGTTTTGCAAGATTAAATTGTGGAAAACAGCTACTATAAATTAATTATGTAACAGACCGACCAAAACCCGTATTGCGGGTTGCCTTTTGCTAGTTTAAATTAATGTGTTTAAGTTATGTTGAATTGATTTAAAAATGAGCACTAAAAGTTAATAAGGAACACTTTTGCATGTTTTAATAAAGAACTTTTTCTATAATTTTGAGTCATCATATTTTTTTTAAGGTCATAAGATTTTTTTCTAAACTATTTCTAAATATATTTTTCTATATTCTACTTAATATATTCCATTAAGAAAAAAAAAAAAAGTGCAAAGTACTTATATCAATCTGGCAGGTAATCTTCAAAAAGAATAGCGAACATGGTTAATAAACAAGAGTTACTATGCTTTTTCAGATATAAATGTTTGAAGATTTCATTTTGCGTTCAACTCCATTGTTTGTAATAATACTGACCATTAATCTCTTTTAACGATACAATTATGCCCACCTCTATTAATAAAGTGGGACAAACTAATGTATGGATTTAGTGTAGAATTATAAAAAAAATTGCTTTTCGAGCAAATTTAACTGTTTTTAATTTTGGATTTAAATAATGTTCACATTTTTAAAAACTTATTTAAGCAATTAAACTTTTTATTTTTTTTAAGCATTTTGCTAAATCAAGATTGAGCTCTAGCAACTGTTCTTGTTTTAGCTTGCATTTATAATTTAATGTCACTGGCACCATTATTTAGTTTGTTAAACTAACGTTTCCACTCATGCCCCCTATAAACTCACCTAGGAAAACATGGCACTAGAAAAATTTAATATATAACTTAAAACTTGATTTACTTAAACATTAAGCCACTTATATATGAAACGATTCAGCGAAGGGCCTTAAAAAATTAAAGAATTAAAATCTTGAAATACTTTGATGTAAAGTTTTAATAGCATTAATCTCTTTAGCACAACAATCAACCATAAATTATAAAAGATTCGGATAAGGATTCCATTCTCCTTTTTTTGCAAGAGCACTTTAAGTATTTTTCACAAATCTCTCTTTTTCTCAAATAAAGGTACCTGCAACCTATTAGATTGTAAGTACCTTGATTTGTGAAGGAAACAAAAAATTTACCATTTGTAGTGATCGGACTTCTGCGGTGATGGTTGGTTATCAGCTAACCGCAGTGGTCGGTGACTGCAGTGATGCATTGGTGGTGACAACGGTTAGAGGTTTGATGTATGATGGATTATATCACAAGAACAACAAGAAGAGAAATCAATGAATTTGGTACTCCGAGAAAAAGGCATTCCTGTCACGGTTATTGTTTGTGCTCAAACAATGTACACGAATATTGTTGATTTGCAATCTGTATGTATTTACATACAAGAATTGTTCACACGCTGTCAAGGCTGTTGTAGTTGTTTGTCAAGGCTGTTCTAGTTGCTGATGTAATTATTAATAAAATTTTTTTAATTGTATTTAAAGAGTTTAAAATGCCATTTATAAAATAACTTTTGATGCGACGGACGCTTATTATTATATTTATATCAACTCAATTTAGATTTAAAAAATACTTTACAGGAAACTAATCTATATCGAGGTAATGAAATGGATATAGTTCTCTTAGCTGAAGAAAACGAATTGGATAGTTGTAAAAGAATTTATGGTTTTTATTTTAAAGATAAGAAAATATCATATTAAGTAGAGTTGACAAAATATCAAATAGAGTTGACTAAAGTGCTTGAACATTTATTTCAATGTCTTCCATATCGCGTATTTTATTCCGACACGTGTTATCATAACTATAGTGGAATCATTGAACATTATTGCCTTGTTTTGTAAACATTTTATTATTATTTTACGTGTGTGGATAAATTGTTTAAAAAAAATAAAGTAAACAGTTTCAAAATTACAGTGGAATAATTGTGTTATAACTGCGAAGGATTACTTAAAGGTTTATATTTTCAGAAAGATGTATTGGATTGTTATCATATTATAAAAAAAGTAAAAGACAACATAATGAATAAAAGAATTTATTAATGTAAAAAATTGTCTTTTTTTAAAACTAAACTTTTAATTTTTTATTTTTTAAAATTATTTATTTTAAAATTTCAATTTTTAAAATTATTATTAATTTAGTAAAAAAAGGTCTTCGTTTATAAAATTGTTAGTTCTTTTACGTATTTCATTGTCAATCAAAACAGTGACGAAAATTCTTCACAACCTGATGTTTTTTTTCATAAGCCATACACATATGTTCACGTAGAGGCCCAAACTGTTCAGCTTGAGCAAGTTAGTGGATAAGGAAATGTAACTTTGGAATGAATTTATCAGGATTCAAATACAAAAATAAGCGATGATGATCTTGAATTTAAGCTTTTAAATCCGATAAAAAAAGAGGAGTAACAACAGGAGATAAACTCAGTTGAAGCACCTGATTAAGTTTTGACAAACAAATGAAATGGACTTCGGTTTGGCCTATGTGTTCTAAAAATAAAAAATGATATAATACGAGAAAGAGTCAAAGTTTGACCACTGCCAAAACTACTACAAATCTGCATTGAGGTATGGATCGAATAAGGTTTTATATACCATTTTTTTAATACCATTAGCATATCTAAATCCTTGGAGTCAATCATTTATTTCTTTCAAAGTAAAAAATTGTTCTGAGTTGCATTCGACAAAAATAACTCCAAATGAAGCGGAATAAGACCTTTCAACAAATCGTGCATAGGATCAAATAAAAGCTGTTTTGTCATATCAAACCACGGAATGTTTGACAATATCCCTTTTAAAACAATGCCATAGTATTTAGACCATTTTGATTTCTCAGCTTTGCTTAAACCAGAGTTTAGCTCAGTCAAACGTATCATATGTTGCAAGTACTGGATTCTTCTTGGTTAGAAAAATCTTTCATTTGTTGTCTTGTTGAGTTACAACTTTTGCAACAGCGCAATGTCTTTTCACTAAAACCTTCTTTAAAACCTCAAATTGCATTTGCAAAAAGAGAGTCACCTGAGAAGTATACTACTTCAATTGTGATTATATTTGAAACACCCCAAACTTTAATTACAATTCCATTTTCCAGCTGGCTTATGGAGGAAATAAAATCGCTAAAAAGAATACTATAAAAATATTTATCTTTTACCCATTTAGTATGAGTAAAAGTTAACAGAAAGATAGAAGACATTCTACCACAATACAATGAAGGGATGTTTAAGATAGTAAAGTAAAATACAATCATTTTTTGCTTTTTACGCACCTTTCCCCAAGGATTTGTTACTCCAAGGTCATCACAATATATTCCGATTTTCACGTGTATTGTGTCCCCATTAGTCATTAGTTTCCTGAAATTGTTATCGGAAAGACAATATTTCATTAAAAGGAATTATACAACTTTGCTTATTCAGACCAATCACTTTAGCAGTTAAAGTCTGTAAATTATTCTTGTAATACTTAACTGTAATTATTGTGTTAAGAGTTTGTGGCTTTTAAAGCCTCAATTTCAACATTTAATACAGAAAGTTATTTAAATTCTTTAAAGTCCTTTAAATTACTGAAAATTATGTTTAAAACATTTTGAGCACATCTGTGCTTTCCTTGTAAATGCCAAAGCTCCTAAATAATTTTCATTAATTTCTGTATTACCAATTTGATTCACAACATCATTTTCAACATCATTTTCAAAAGTACAGATATTGATCTGGTTAATGTAACAATTTTTGGAATGCTTCAGGAAACCTTAAAAACTTTTAAATTTGGGCAAACAATTTTCACAAAAAACGGCTGCTTGGTTGCCATGCAGTTTTCAGTGATGAAGCATAAAACTATAAGCTGAAGTTTTACAATAACAAACAGAACAGTTATTGTTAATTACCATTCGTGGTGTCTTGGCTGTGTTTGAAGATGAAGATGAAGAAGTTGATGAAGATATTTGTCTTACCGGAGGCTGAACACACATTCTTCAGCCATATATTAATTTATATTTTATTACAATATATATTAATATATATATATATATTGTAATAACATCTTAACATGTTATTATAAAAGCAAGTCAAGTGTGTTTGATTTGATGTTACTACTATAGTACCAATTCGAATCTATTTTTTTCATAACAAGTAACTTTAAATTAGAATATTAGTTAGATATGATGCATGAGCATATTCTAAGGATAATTTTTAGTTAAATTAAAAATCTTTAATGATACAATGAAATAAAATGATTAAATTTTAATAAATATTCATAATATCTCATGAGATGACTACTGTGCTCAATACAATAAAATAAACCTACCAGCTTCACAAAAATCCAAAAAATTACTGCTGCTGGCAATAGCAATTACAGCATTTTCTTTAAATTTTTTTTTTACTTTTACCACCTTGTGCTACCGCATTAGAAACTTTCTAAATATGAAAAAATCTAAATATTTTTTAAATATGACAAAATGTGGCAGCATTGCAGTGATGATTTGCCGATATAGTTGCTGTCACGTGTGACATCAAATAAGGAAATTTAGCAATGAGACGCAGGCATTATTTGACAACGGCGTTGCGTTTTCAGCGCGTCGTCTGACGTTCACGATTTAGCATTTGTTGTGAAACGCGCCCTCAAAAATCGTAAACAAATATGGCGGCCAACTACAGTGTGAAATCTGTACGAGAATTAGTTCTTTTAAGTTATGTCGACGATTTAATAGATGACGAAGAATATATAATTTTAAATGAGTTAAACGAGTCTCGTGAGTCATATCCATATTGGAAACATAACAGGTTTTAGCTCAGTGTCAAGTTGATTTTCGTTTCAAGAAGAACGATCTAGCTACCTTAGTTGCTCTTTTTGGATTACTAGATAAAATTATAACCTCGTGGAGAACTATATGCAGTGCTCTAGAAGGACTTTGTATTTTACTGAAACGACTTATTTTTCCATGTAGATACATCGATATGGCATCCTTATTTGGAATAAACCCTACTGAGATATGCCTTATTTTTAACCCTTTCTGGCCTGAATTATGCAAATGTAATTTTAAAAAAATTTTTTTCTTGAAAACACACCTATTATAAGTCAAAAATCAAACCCAGACAGAAAAAATTATATAAAACATTTCATACAGCAAAAGATAGCTATGTCGCGTATTGTACACAACAGGCCACAACGGCCGTATAAGACAAGGTACAATAACACAGTTATCAACAGTTATTCGTGAAACTGGCGAAAACAGTTACTCTTCTTTGAAAGGCAAAGATTTGCATTGCACTTAGTGCATACAAAAACAGTTTGTCCTTTGCACCCTGGACGCTTGCACCTCTGCCTCACACCATGTGCCGGCCAGTGACCAACAGAGTCTGTGCGAACATCCTGAGTTGGCACAGGCTTAGCAGGTCCCCTCTTCTTCTTGCGCTGCAGCTCTGCCTCCATACTGGTTGATGGTCTGCCACGCTTCTTTGCTGTCATGTCTTTGCCTTCACGACAAAGAGCATCAGCTATTTCAAGCTTGAAGGCCATAAGATCCTTCTGCTGACGCTTATCAACTCCCATATCACGACAATCTCGGCGATACAGTAACCAGCCAGTTGCCACTGCCAAGTCCACAAAATGGAAAAAAAAGCGGTGGTAATATTTCTTTGATTTCAAGTGGATCCGATACCTCGCCATGATGGCATCCAGGGTATCAACTCCTCCCATGAACTTGTTGTAGATCTGTATGATTTCTGGGCGTGGCACGTCAATATGCTGCTTTGTAGTACGATCCCACCGCCTCGCAGTTGACACTGGTTCTGCACTAGCAAATGTACTGGCTAGTGTTACAGACTTGTTGTCAAACCACTTGACAACTCGAACTTCGACACCATTGACCACACCCTCTCTTTCTTCAAATGAGCCACGCCCTTTCTTCTTCAGAGTTGCATCAGCAATCATCTTGCAATTCTGAAGACGATTCGCACGAACTGTCCCAACTGCTAATATGTTCCTATTAGCTAGGGCTGACAGCAACTTCAGTGACGTAAACCAATTGTCAAAAAACAACAGGTACTGCTTCTCTTGCGGCAAGACCTCGACCAGCTGAAGCACAATGTTGCCACTGGCACCAATGTTTGCTTGATTGGATGCTGCCTGAATCTTTCCAGTGTATATTATGAAATTATGCACAATTCCAGTCACATCACACAGCATAAACACTTTATAGCCCCATTTGTAGGGCTTGCTCGGAATGTACTGTTTCATTCCCGACTGTCCCTTGAATGGGATAATTTGTTCATCCACTGACAACTTATGGTCAACTTCCAGTGAATGGAACTTTGGCAAGAGAGAGTCAATCAACGGACGTATTTTGAACAATTTATCTCTCTGAACGTCATCTGGAGCAAGCATATTTCCATTGTCGTTGAAGTGAAGATTACTTTTCAGTTCAACCCACCTGTCACGTGACATCACATCTGCAACCTGTGACAAACGCGATGCTTTGCCCCAGTACATCTTACTTCTTGGCAGATTAAAAATAGACATGTACATAGTCATACCAAGAAACTGTTCAATTTCATCCTTGGAACAACCAATAGGCTTATTTACATCTTTTTGTGTTGCATACAGATTGGTGTGATCAGTAATGTGTTCCACCAACCCACTGTCAAAGAAGTAACGAAAGTACTCCACTGGCGACTTTATGGTATCAGCAGAAGCACGTTGATCAGCAGACTCTGGCATTGACTTTGCAGATGATTGGCCAGTAACACATTTCCAAACAGTAGATCTTCCAACAGCAGCAGAAGTGGAAGGCTGCTCATCATCGCTGCTGTCTTGCTGGTCAGATACTTCGTATTCTTCTGTATCGTCACCAGATGATACTTCAGCAACTTCATTGTCACTCGACGAGAGCTCATCATCATCACTTTCTGCAGGAATGTTACGAACAAAACGAGCTGTTGTAGCAGTCTTCTTGTAGAACTGAACAGGCTTCATCTAAAATCAGAATACAATTTATGCTATGATTAGTATTGGTATCTAGTATTATATATCACTATGTTTGCAATAAAAAATACAAAAAAAATATAAAATATGCACAGATACAAAAATAATATCAATATCACTACTAACAGAACAATCATTATAGCAAATACTATATCACAAATAATAATAGTAATAATATTACAAATCATAATATAGCCCAAACTTGCCCTAATTACTAACTCTAGCCTAACCCTAAGTCGCACCTCAGACACTCTATAAAAGTATAGCAGATATAATTGGTATCTATAAGAACACTAAACAAATATATAATAACTATACTAAAACATGGCTATGATACTATTGTAGCTGCTTGTATTACCAGCAATAATAATAATAATATTAGTAATAAATTATTATTATTATTACTACTATTAGTATTATAATTATTATTCCTAGTAGTAATAAAATTGAACACTATTATGAACATGGTAAAATATAAATATATTTCACCATAACAAATCATAAACAAATAATCTGTCATTCCAGCATGTTATATCACACAATACTAAGCTGAAGAGTGTCAATTTTGTATCTGTTATATTCAATGCTATGCCCGATTGTGTATAATTCCACACATACAAAAAACACCACATAAAAATTTATTCCTGCAATCCAGCTACAAATTCAAGGTACTACTATACAAAGACACCACTACTACATAAAATCCATAACATTTCATGGTTATAACTAACCTGTATAACTCGGAATAGTCAGGTCTTCCGTCTCGTAGTAACACCGTAGACCTTCTCACAAAATCCCTGTAAACAAAGCTCGAGCCAAGAATCCAAAGTAAGAACGTCATTGGTTCAACGATTTTATCGTCATCCTAGGTATGTGTACAATACGCGACAACCGGTCATAACGTTCTAAACGCCACTGCTATTAAAGCAGCGCGTGGATCTCGGTATGTGTAAAATTCTACACAACCGGCCAGAAAGGGTTAATACAGTAATTGCTGACAAAAGGTTGTCTATTGAACCATGCTTGGTTCAATAGACAACCTTTGTGTATATATGGAGACCCAGCTTATCCATTAAGTGTACATTTAGAAGCACCATTTTAGAATGCAAACATAAACCAGACCAGCATGCTTATAATAAGGCTATGAGTGATGTTCGTGTTTCAGTTGAATAGTTATTTGGACTTATTTCTAACTACTTTAAACTTGTGGCTTTTTAAAAAATGCAAAAAGTTGGCTTAAGCACAGTTGGGAAAATATGTTACATGTGCATTGTTACAAAATGCGCATACATGTTTGTATGGAAAAATAGTATCCAAATATTTTGATTGTCAACCTCCAACATTACAACAATACTTTGCTTAGTAAAACAGCTATTGTATTTTTTTTTAACAAAACATCTAAAAGATTTAATATATAGTAAAATAACAACAACAGCTAAAACATAAAACTAATGTATAAACAGTGTATTTTATTATTTATTCAACAACGCAGTGAGTAAAGTGTTCTGTTGAGCCATCATGGCAATCATCTGTTGCATCATCGCGTTGTTTTGCTGCTGTTGGATTTCAAATTGTTGTCTTGCAAGTTCTTGGCCATGAGCAACTTGCTCATGTTTTAGAATTTAGAACATTATTCAGTCATTCTTTTATTTTCTTTATCATATTGTAATTTTTCTTAAGAAACAGAAGCGTGTCTAAACTGCTTCTTCGATTTACTAATTTTTTTTTTCACTTACATTGCTCTCGTCTTTTCGTTTTCGAGTCTCACCAAATCTTTCCATGGCCTTTGTTCGCATTTCTACTGCTTTATTTTTTTCAGTTTCATTTACTAGTTTCTTTTGTTGAGACTCATTGTCATTTTTTTCAGTGTCTGTAAAAATATTATACAATTCTTTTATTAAGCTTTCTGATTCGGTAGGACTGTCACCTCCAAGTCCTGATGCCAATTTAGCTTTTCTAGCTTTTGCTTTATACTTTTTTAACAAAATAATAATACTTTCACGTACACCTCGAGGTGTGGCAACACATAGAAAAATATCAAGAGTGTTAATCACATCTGCAATAGCTGACCACCCTTGTCCGCGCTCTCTACTTCTTTATTTGTGCAAAATAATTCCATTTCCAGCTATTTCTCTCAACATGAGAGTGTCTTTTTCATCATTTCATTGCATGGATAACCTAAATATATTAACAAAAAACCTTAACCTAGTAGAAAAAAACGTTAAAAAATGAATACAAATAAAATAATTAATAAATATAATATACTCAGCTTATATTTTAAAAAGTAGAATACTTTAAAACGATAAACATTCTTGTTTTTTTATTAAATGAATTATATAACTTACTTTTTGACGGCAAAATATTTTGCCTTTTTTAACGTTCTTCAAACAACGTGAAAACTGAAGGTTTGAGGTTGAGAACGGAACGTATAAATTTAATATGCGTCAAATTACTTGTCACCCGGCTACTTTTAGGGTTTTCACTGAGAGAACATACGTGCGCGTCGCATTTGCTAAATCTCCTTAATATAACAGCAAGTATAAATGCAAAACTATCAGTAAAAATAACAGCAAATATAACAGCAAACGTCTTTAAACATAACACTTTTACATAACAGAAAACATAACATAACGCTAAAATCGTTTGGTTTCCAATAATTTCTTCCAATCCGCGAATATAACAGCATAAATAACGGCATTAATGAATCTGCTTACATAAATGCTGTTATAATGCCGTTAGTTTTTTTAGTGTGTACCCAAAACTCTAACAGTAAACTCTGGCCAAGTTTCCAATAGTTCACACTGTTTACTAACAAGCTTCTTGAGTGTACTTCTACTTTTTTGAGAAGTGAAAAAACACTCTTCTTCTTCTTCTGAGACAATCCACGACACTGGGCTAGAGGATACACACTGCTTATTTATAAATTCAACGGTAGCAAACTTACAATGAACAACAAACAAGACAATTATAAAGCAATAATATAACCGTTATGTGTTTTTATAATTTTTATGAACAAAATTCTACATGAACATGTTTCCGAGAAGTTTAAAAATATATGAATTTACAATACATGTAAATTATAAATACAATACCTTTTAAACTAATTTATATAACAAGGATTTATATAACATTACATCACTTAATTATTATTAGGGATGCCATAAAACATAATGAATTTTTAAAAAAACAAGAACTAAACTATGAAGGTTGGCTGTTTGTATGCATTTTTATCATAAGTCGTATTTACTTACTGAATTTATACGTGATGCAGCAAAGGCATAAGATGTTTGCAATATGTTTCTGACAATTAATAGCTTCGCTAGAAGTTTAAAACAATTTTTTTAACTGTTGATGAAATTTTTTTTTATTTGACCCAAATTTTTTCAAAAGGAAATGATGATACTTTATCTAGTGCTCCGAAATTTCTACTATCTTGTGGCAAATGAATGACTGAGTGCTCATTATATATGAGCTGGCTTACACCATATATGGTGCCAAATTCTGTAACAAACATAAGCTACAATTTCTCTGCATAGTCACAATAAAGCAAATTCAGCAAATTCTTATCATTGCAACGGAAGATGTGAGAACGTTTTGATACATATCTATGGGAATAGCATTACGAATGCTCCTGAATATAACATAAACTGTGGAAACTCAGTTGCCTTCCATTGTTTGTATTCTAGAATTGATCCTGGTTGCCTGGCAATTTTACGAAGTAAGTTGCTTCTTAACTTTATGAAGTTCACAGAAATATCATTTATTACCCTCGCTGGCAACCTAAAAATTACCTTCCAACCTGAGGCTAACAATCTAAAAAATATCTTAACAACCTAACATACCTAACATACCTAACAACATACCTTAACAACCTAACATACCTAACAACCTTAAAAACACCTTCCAACCTGAGGCTAACAATTCTTTTAAACATGCCCAAACAAATAAAGTGCATATAGTTCAGCGGGCATTTAGTAAATGATGGTCTTCATCTTTATGCCTAACAAAGTCATCATCGGTTCTAAGAGACGCGTGCAAATTTGGATACGCCATTTTATGGTAAAAGTGCCTTCCTCTGTACAATATTCACAGGCATTTTAACCTCCATACCTCTTAACTTGATTTATATATGATCAGACTGATGCATCACAATTAAAAGGTTGTCCGTTAATTACGTCTTCAAACTTGGGGGGAGGGGAGGTCTAAACTTTTTTGACAATTGTTGACAAAGGGAGGAGGCTTCGATGATCCAGCATATACGCCAATAATAAAAACATCTTGTTTTGGTAATTCAACGACAGTGACTAATATTGCCATAGCTGCATACATGAGCTGCGAAATAATGGCAAATCATCAATATTTATATTTAGAGACAATTTTTTTATTTCAAAATTAGTCAGTTTAAATTTTTTTCTTAAAAAAGTGACTATTCCATTTTTAATGCCAAAATGGTAATAGTTTCCGCCAGGAATTTGCTTAATTTGTGTACTTTTAGGTGTTTGTAACAGAATTCTGGAATCCTTTAGCACAGATAAACCAGCTAGCCACAAAATACGAAGTAGTGCTGTTACAGCTGCAAGAGAAATGTTGAACGACGTAGCCCAGTCACGTATACTACTGTTAATGTCAAATTCACTCTCATAATTCCATAAATCATTATCACACTCACTTGTTTCACTATCTTTTTTTTTGAGTCGTTAGGGTTGGGGTTTTTTTGAGTCGTTTTCGTAATCATGCGGAATGTTGGAGTCAAAGTTTATTTGTAATTCAGGTACAGTATCTGTGCATATTTCTTCGTCAAATGTATCACTAACATTATTAGCAATTTCAGACACCTGCAGCCCCATAGTAGGTAATGTTGCTCGGTAACTTGCAAATTCCTTACTAGTTTTGTTTTGGAGATTTGACACAACTGAATCAAACGCTCTTTTAGTTTTTCGATGTATTGTTCTAATGCTGAACACCATAGTGATGCCTCAGTGATAAAATAAAACATTGAAACAGTAAAATTTTCCAAAATGTTTAAATTTATAAATACTTTAAATATTTATAAATTTGAACATTTATTTTAAATGTTTAAATAAATAAAATGTCTAAATTTAGTAACACATTCTGACGTTCTTAGATACAAGTTTTTTATGCATGGCCATTATATAATTATTAACGTTATATGTAAAATGAAGAATTAAAATAAAGCTAGGAATTAGGAAAAAAAACTGCATTTGTATTTCAAACCAATTAAATCAAGTATAATTAAGTACACTTATGGTTTAATTGTTTTTTTAATGTTAATTTTTTTATGTAAATTTTTCCAGATTTACATAAATTAATAATGATGAATCAGGTATACCCAGGGTGTTAGCCAGCACAATGCTACCACGTATACCATGGAATTTTAAATGAAATTGTATGATATACGCGGTATTTTTTCCATTACGAATTATAACAATCCATAGCATAATTCTTAATGGTATATTAATTATGCTATTCCTTGGTATAATTCCTAATGGAAAATTTAAAACTTATAAAATTCAATTATCTTTTATTTGTTAAAAAATATGAGAATCTCAATAAAAATTCCCAATATTTTGTGGAACAATAACAATAAGTATTCCTAATACCGCAAAAATGTGACAAAAAATATATTCCCAGCTAACACCCTGATATACTTATTAACATATACTTATGTATATGTATATGTATATTGATATATACGTTATGAAATAATGAAATATTATAAATATCTAGGCTCTTTTTAAATGCTAATTAGGGAAGTAATGAAAATAAAAAATACACATGTGTTTTAAGTTTTTGTTACTTCCCTAATTAGCAATTAAAAAGAGCTTACTTATTTGTGTAGAATTTAAAAAAGCCTACTTACTGTGTGTTCCTTCGCTTAATACTTATTGTGTGTTCATTCATTTAATTCGAATAATAATACTTCAAACCATTTTTTAAAAAGTTCTGCAAAGAATCATTTAGGTTATTAGGTTTATAGTATTATTATTTTGAAGCGAAAGAACACGCAACAATATTTATAAACGTAGCTTTATAATGAAAACATATGTTCATTATTATCGTAAGTATATATATACTTACAAGTAAAAACTGCCATTATTTTAAAGTATGCACAAAACTATAAAACAAATTGCAAAACCGGCTTAATAATGCGCGTAGAAAAAGTAAAGTTAAAAAAGGCGCTTTTTTAACTAAATTTTTATTCAAGGGTTAGCCCATATGAGGCCCATATATAAAGCCTAAATAGAGTCCACTTGGGCAAACCCATATGGGCTCCAATAGAACATGTTCGCTGGGGATCTTTACACCAGTTAGAATGATATTAGACAGAGTAATGCTACCTATACCAGTTTAACTGGAAGGATAAGAACGAACAATTACCATGCAACAAATGATAAATTTTGACTATTTTTTTATCATTAAATTAAAGCTCTTTGACAATTGCAACGCCATGATTTAAAAAAAAAACACTCTTTTAAAAAAGGCGCATATACAAAAATCATTCCGTAAAATGTTTTTCTTCCAAGTTTTACAATTCCTTAAAATATAATTCGAGCAAGGGCTAGCCATGATTTTGCCCTTACCGTTCCTTTGTTGGGATTAGCCATAAACTAACTTAAATGTTTAAAATTGATTAAAACAAACTAAAATTTATTTAAAAAATAAGAAAAAAACTCTTATAAATATTTATTATTTAAAATAAAATAAAAAAATTTGCCCTTAATATACCCTTATCCCTAGAGGGACCCTGAAGGGTCCAATCTCTTTTCCAATCTATGCTAAAAAAGCAAAGAACATAATGAAGGAATGCAGAAGAAAAGCTATTAGTTCATGCTCGTAACGAAGCAAAACAGATTTTTATCAAGTAAGAAATTAATTGATAAATTAAATATATCTTTTCAGAATAAAGTAAGATTAAACCTCTATATAAATTGATGGAACCAAAAAGAAAATTAAAGATGTAATGGGCACCGAAAAGAGTTAAAAAAGGAAATAGCGCCAGTTCGGGTGCTACTGAGCATTCAAATCATGTCAAGGTACGTTTGACTGGTTAAACCCGAAAACCTTATCAGTTGCTCCAGAAAATCTTTATCGGAAAATTCGAGAATCCTTAGAAATAAATAAAGAGAAGACAAAAGTTGAGAAGTGGCGAAAATGTTCTTAATAGGGATGATAGTTATAACTTCACAACAAAATCTTGGGGGCCATTTTTTATCAGATTAGCTGACGTCAACATTTAATTGTTAAATTAAATGTTGACGCCACAATTGGTAAATTTTGACAAATTAAAAATTGCAAAATTATTATGACCCAACACCCACATTTACTTCCAAATTTCAAAAACAATTGCATAAATTAAGAAAAGAGGGTATCCGTCTCATTGCATACCACATAGAACTTAACTAATATCGCTAGAGACTATAAAAACAGATGGAAAAATTACTAATTTGTTATTATATTTAGAGATGCACCGGATACTATATCCGGTACATCCGGCCGGATATATACTATATCCGGCCGGATGTACCGGATAATTCTAGCACAAAGAGGTTTGAAAAACTATTAACAATTATTTAATAAATACATTTTTTTAGGGGAGGGTAATTTATCTTTTAAGTAGAAATTTAATTTTGAGAACTCTAAATCTAAATGGTTTACCGACTCGCTGCTAAATGGGCTCTAACATGATGTTTTTAAAAGTCTCATTATTAAACTTTGTGCAAACTCTAAACTTAAGTTTTTATGCTTCCATAGAATGAAAGTGTTTTGCATCAAAAAATCATGGTAATTAGAGCTTGGGAACAAAAATAACCTTATAGTTTATTTTCTCAACCACCTATCCCAAATGCAAGGGAAATCATTTAGTTATTTCATTACACTATCTAATACTCTAGCTAAATTCATCAATAAGTTTTAAATTTCATCAGTTAATTTATGTTCCAAAGTTATGACCATGTTTAATTTCAATTTGGAGGTAATTGGGGTAAAAACACAGTCATAACTTTCCAACAATTTTTTTAAGATTCAAAATGATCGAAATTGAGAATTTAAAGAATTTGTTTTGCAAAAAAATTTCCTATCAAAATAATAATTTTTTTTTTTTTTTTTTTCAATGTTTAAATTTTTTTTTGCTTTTATTATATTTTTTTGAAATTTCAAAATAAACTTTTTTTTTTTTTCTTTTTTGATATTTTGTTACAGATTTTTTCACTCAATTTTAATTTTCACTCAATTTTTATTTAGACAATGAAATAAATGATTCATGAGAAATTGGGCATGTCCATATATCTGAAGAAAAGCTTATGTAATCTGTTTTTATTAATTTATCAGAAGTTTTATTATTTAACTCCATGTAAAGTTGAGGTATTATTGTTTTAGAAAAAAAGTTTCTACTTGGCATGCAATATCTGGGTTCTAAATGGTTCATTAAGTTATTAAAACCTGTATCTTCAACTAAAGAAAATGGCTGGTTGTCTAAGGCCATCATCAACCCAATTTTACGATGAATAGTTTGCGACCTAGAGTCATTAATGCACCATAACTTTTGTGACTTTAAATATTCGTCTATTAAAGTTTGTTTAGAAGTTTCCAAAGCAGTCTCATTTTTTACTGTAGTACTAGTTGAAAAAAATTATGGTGTGATTTTATTGACAGCCTGAGCTTTTCTTTTCTGTTCATTTTTATTTCGTTCTATATGGTATTCTTTTGGGTGAATTATTTTGATGTGGTTATGCAGAAGTGTTGTGCTAAAACATTTTTGCCCAGCCTCCATAGTTCCACGTTTAATCATTTTTTTACAGATATTACAGTTTGCATACACATCACTTGCATCATTTATTTTCTACAATGACCAGATAAAGCTCTGCATTATTATGTTTGTCTGAAATATAAAGTTAAACGTGTTCACAATTGACATTAAATATTTAACTATTTTAGTATAATAGTTAAATATTTAATAAATATCTTGGTATCAAATGTATGTGTATAATAATTATACACATACATTTGATACCAAGATATTTATCTGTATTATATAATACAGATAAATATCTTGGTATCAAATGTATGTGTATAATTATTATACACATCAAAATTACCATCTATATAGATGGTAATTTTGATATCTATACAGTGTATAAATACTACATTGAAATTAATATTGCATTGTTATATTTCAATGTAAACATTGTTAGATTCTAAATGCATTGTTACATTGTAAAGAAAACAATAAAAAAACATAACAAAAAAATTAAAGTAATAATACATAGTTTGGAAATTTAGATATCAACCTAGTTTTAAAGTTATTGCTACGTAATAAATTGTTAATAAATTTTCAAACTACAATAAAAACAGACAATCCAATTATGCAGACAGACATGCAAAATGTAAAACAATTTTTTTTTTGTGTGGATTTACACACTATTTTGCACATTCCCAATTTGACTAAAAACAAACATCAAAACTAAATCTTATCCTAATTTTCAACATATCCAGAATATCCGGCATATCCGGCCGGATATGAAATTTTAAATCCGGTTTATCCGTATCCGGCCGGATACGTAAATACGTATTTACAACAACTCCAAATTTAAACAATATATTCTGTAATATTCAATAAAACAAAATTTCCTTCAAATACAAACCCATGCTTCTACCAAATAAAAAATTCTTCTAACTTAATATAAATTAGTGAAACCAAAAAGAAAATTATTTCAAATTGTATTAAGCACCAAAAAGAGTAAAAACAGGAAAATGTGCCAGTTCGGGTGATACTGAGCATTTCAAATTATGTCAAAGTACGTTTGACCGGTTAAACCCCAAAACCTTATCAGTTGCTCCAGAAAATCATCAGAAAATCAGATATTCGGGAATCCCTCGAAATAAATTAAAGTTAGACAAGAGTTGGGAAGTGGCAAAAATGTTTTTCATAGGGATGATAGTGATAACGTCACAGCAAAAGCCCGGGGGCCATTTTTTATAAGATTAGCTAACGTCAACGTTTACTCCTATTTTGTATTTTCTCATACACTTTATAATGTTATCTATTTAACGGTTTGTTTTTAATATAACGACTATCTTTGTAACGATATTTATTTATGACGGTGATCACAATAGATAAGCGAAATATGGAATAATATATATTAAAACAAAAAATTTATATATATTTTTTAATTGAGTTTTAATTGTATTATAACGTTTAATAAGAATATGACTTTCAAAGGTAATATATATATATATACATATATATATATATATATATATATATATATATATATATATATATATATATATATATATATATATATATATTTACATACTCACACACACTTGGTTTGTGTTCAATAAGAATATATAAGACGATACTGATATCATTATAATATTTTAATGAGATGATTATAATGTTTTTATAATATTTTTATAACAAGACTATAATGCTTTATTTTAATATACGAAATATATATATATATATATATATATATATATATATATATATATATATATATATATATATATATATATATATATATATATATTAATTACACAAAAAAAAAGTAACCTTTACGTACAAGCATAGAAATAGATATTTATCTATTTCTTATGACTATCGTACGAGCCACTTCAGACTTGATTCTGCTGATTTTTAAGCTTTTTGTTAATTAATACAATTACTTTAATTTAATTATGACATTGTGTTTAAATTTAAGTGTGACAAGTGTTATTTACGTGGCATATAATTAGCATATATAATAAGTTCTGGAAGTGTTTTCAATATGTTTCGCTAATTATATTCAAAAAAAACATTAAAAATTGCGCAACAAAACGGCAAACAACAACTTTTTTATAAACTTCATATTAAATGAATGGAGTACTTCAAGAATGAATGGAATTCTGATATACAGCTAATAAAACTTTATTTAGGAACAAATTTTTTGATTTTTTTAAAATTGTTTTAGTTGTCTTTTTTATCAAATGTGTATTAATCACTATCGATCATTATTAAATACCATCAAGTAATAAGATATTATTGTCTGGATATTTAACCATCAACATTAACAGCAATTTCTCTTTTAATGAATTGATTTCCGTTATCTTACATATTTCTCTTTAAACTTTCTTATACACAGTCTTTCAGAAAATAAATTTTATCACAACTGTTGCTTTGGAATAATTCTGATAAATTATGTAGTGAATTAGAAAATTTTTTATACAAAAGTTTTGTTTACTTATATAAACACGACATTGAAATTTTTTAATTTAATAAAATGTTATGTATTTTATTAAAAGCAGCTGCTCTCAACCACTCAATATTGACCTCTTCAACTTCACCAAACACTGTATTGTCTTCTAATGAAATAGGTATACTCATTTGTACTTTTGTATGGCTGTATGAATTTGCTTATATCTGTTGCATCTATCATAAGTTTTCTCATAAATGTTCTCTCCAATATCCTTTTTGATTTAAATAATTAGATGAATTTTTACCAATCAATAAATCTGTCTCAGTATCAAACAGAACAACGTCAATTGCTCCAAATAATCAACCGACTTAAAATACCATCCTTTTCAAAAAGAGCAGGTTAACTATAAATTGTTTTAGTAAATAATTTGATAACTATTTGTTAACAACGTAGTCTTATTATGATTTTCACTTTTGTGTCACTTTGAACTACTTCAGGCCAAATTAGTATTACATCAAGTGAGTCTGCTAGTATTAAGCATGATTATATTCGCTTAAATTTGTAAATTGCTATGTTTAAATAAATTTATAATGTAGATTATTATATTTCTTAAATCACAAGAAAAATGACAAATAAAAAAATAACAGTGTATTGCAGTGTAAGTAAGAACTGTTTTAAATTTTTTACTATTATTTTGAAAAAGAACCTAATATATATATATATATATATATATATATATATATATATATATATATATATATATATATATATATATATATATATATATATATATATTTATATATATATATATATATACGTATATATAAATAATCCAAACCTTTGAACACCAAATACGAGCTTTATGAGAAAGAGAACGTTTTAGATTCTCCTTCTAATTGCCACTAATTGATTAGTTGGGAATTGCCACAAATGTTCTCCCGAAATTTTTGGCGATTCCTAATATAAAGACAATCTGGACATTGAATTAATTCATCTGAAGGTTTATTTTTAGTGCATATACTACAAGGTATATTAAGCAAGGAATCAGGATTAGAGCAGTGTTTATCTTTATTTATATGGTTGCTGTATCTTGATGTTAAGAATGATATAGATGAATTATATAACTTGAAAGTTAGAGCTCGTTTTTTTGCAATATCAAAGTACGAAACTTGCTTTCTATTTTTCAAGGATTGCTCAACATCAGTGCTTTCTTGGGTATCTTCACAAGTAAGTGCCACCTCATCATTTTTATTATTAATTGCTGCAATATTATAAGAAATCTTTATGTTTACTTTAAATATTAATACATAACAAACACAATAGTGAAAAAAATTTATTGACTATACTTAAAATTTATGTAATAAATTTACATAAAAAGCATTGCAAAGTATTTAAAAAAAAAGAAATATCGTTTTTTAAATACTTTGTTGTTTTACAGAAATATTACTAAAATCATGATGTAGGCCATTACCTTGCTAGCTTACACTTTCATAGCTTTCCGCATAATGGGTAGCATTTATGACACTAGTTTTATATAATCTAACGTAGTCAAAATGAAGAATTTCTTATTTAACTATTCATTAAATGATTTTACAAGATTTAATTTTATAGCAGATTTATAAACACCCTTTTAAATGAACGTTTTTTACTCAATTTGTTAAATAGTTTTTAGAAAAGAAATACCGTTAACTTCATCAACTTGACTTTGATAACTGTTTGAAGTATACCACCTTCTTTTTCTTTTATTTTCACCAACAACATTTATTGTTATTTTCCTTCTAGCTCGAAAGCTTCGCGAGCCTATAGAAGACATGGTGAACTAACTGGAGAGAATAAACAAGGTGTAGCAAGGCATACATAGCTTGATGACATCAAAAAAACTGCGCCACATATGTGGCGGTGTTGCGCATAGATGGCTGATAAAATCGTAAAACACGGAGAAATTTTATTTCGATAAAATCGACAAATTTTACTTAGGATCGGGTGTTAAATTGAGTGAGCAATAAATTTGTTGAGAAATAATATAATAATTGGTTTCTAATGAGTACGAGATGATTATTTAAACAAATGACATTTTAGTTCATTTTTAAATAAACCGGAATTCGCACTACGTTAATTAGAAAAGGATAGGCGCTTAGTCACTTGCGAAAAACTAAATGAAGTAATTAATTGAGTGTGGGTTTAATAAGAAAAAAGATTCTTTTTACTTTTTAGATTTTTTTTAACTTTTTGTTCTAGCTGCATAAAAATTTTACTATTAGAGTTAAAATTAAATTTCCAACAAAATAGTGCTAAAATTATTTTTATATTAGTTTCGGTTCAAGCGCTATTTCGTCGCAATGATAAAAACTTTAAAAAAATTTTGACTATCCGTAAAAGTTGTTTAAAAAAAAAAACTAGAGTTAAATTTGCAGATAATTTTATCAATTCGAATAAAGGTGATTTTATCAATTCGAATAGAGGAGTTCTGAATTTGAATCTATTTTTATTTTTTATAGCTATATTCGTTTAGTTTTTATTTGATATTTTTGATCAGTGTGTGGATTAATATGATGTCTGGTTTTATTATAACTTTTTTAGGTAATGACATAAATAGTAATAATTATTTTGACAATAATTATTAAAAAATAGCAACACAAAAACAACTAAAATTAAACAAATACATGAACCTTAAACATAAATAAATAGATAATGACTTATTATTTTTAATTTAGATATAAATGATTATTATGTATATATAAATTGTATTAGGTGTGCATGATGTCAAAGAAATAAATAATTATAAATTTGAAATAAAAATTATACCTTTGACCCTTTTTTTTTTTTATTTTAAGGGGGAGTCAAAGTCACTACTTTAGTGATTATATAAACCTTGCCATCTGAAAGGATATTGAAATGCCATCTGAAAGGATTATATATTTATTGAGTAATCATTTCATATTTTACATATTCACAGATACATGGATGTTAGGTATATGTTTTTTAGGCAAAAAAGTATTAAAAATATCAACTTGAAACTAGCATATAAATTAATTTAAGATACAAATCTCAAAGAAACCTTATTGATAATAAAAACTCAAAAAACTATGCATCAATCATCAAACTATCAGTGCTAGAGTTATTCAATAGATTATCTGTATTTATTTGCTGTTCAAGAATGGATATCTTGTTTTTTTTTTTAAAAAAAAGTCATTTTTTTCTTTGTCTTATTTGTATCTATAGCTGCTTGCATATTAACTACGTCAATCGATGATACACTTTTTCCCGAGAAAAAGGGGACTTTATGTCGCGTTTCATAAGAGGGTATATGATCATTATCTCTAGCTTCAACTAAATATTGTAGGGAAGAATCACTGACAAGATAACCTATTTCTGCAGTAAAACCTTCATTTGTAAGTGTTCTTTAAAGAATATCTAGCACCTGTTTTCGATCAAGTGCGTATAATCCAGTTTTTCTAAAGCCTGTCTTCATACTTTCACATCAGGTTCTTAAATTTTTTTCATGAGACATTTAAGCAATGCTGGAAACTGGTCTTTTGGAAGAGAAGGAGCTTTACGTCTATTGCCACATCCCAGAAGTTTTTTGTAGGTCAGGTAACAATAAAGAATCAAACCGATCTTTAAAGCAACTGGAGTCAAACCATCCACTCTTTGAGCACACACACATATATATATATATATATATATATATATATATATATATATATATATATATATATATATATATATATATATATATATATATATCTGCTTTATCCAAAATATGGATAAAGGATATGCTTTGTTATTACTAGTCAGGCACATCGGTTAAATTAATTTTATCGTAATTCCAAATGTTTGATAGAGCAACCCCTGCTATTTTAAAATTTTATCAAAAAAATTACAGTACCTAGTTCTGCCCTCTTTCTTTTAAACTTGCAAATCTAACAATTATTTATATCTCTTATGGAACAATTTTACCCATTCAACACCAGGTTTGGTGTTAAACGAGTAAAATCATTTCCTGCAAATGCCTAATAATCAGTCATTTCCTGCAAATGCCTAATAAACATTCCTTTATGGTCTGCATAAGACTTCACAATACTTTGTAAATAATGACAGTTAACTCGGAATCTAAAAAAAAAAAGTTATAACATTGTTTGCAAAAGTTTCTTTTTCAACTTGACTAAATTTGTACAACCGCCTGTTTTTTTATTATATTTTTTAATTATGTTATTATCTTTTAGTTTATTCTTTATTGTTAATAGAAGAATTTTGAAGGTTAAGCAAGCATCTGGTTGTGTTTAATTACCGCTTCTTACTTTTTTTAATGTTTCCTGTTTATGTTTCCGTTTTCCTTTTTTTAATGTTTCCTGTTTATCACGACTTTCAGCAACACGTTTATATGTTCTTGGTATATTTTCTTTAATATAAATATGATTATTAATTAATATTTTGTCCTAAAAACAAAAAATTGAAAATTAAACCAATAAAATTATATCTATAGAAAACATTTTCTGAAAAATAAATCAAAATATAATATTGAAAATCGAATAATTTTTTACTTCAGTTAAAGTCACCCCAAGTTGTGGGTAAAGCCACCCCTTAGTTTTTACTTAATGTTATTTTTAAATAGAAGAGTTAAAAATTTGACAAATATTGTACAAAACTCATTCTATTTAAATTTACTATTAGTTATAACATCACAACCAACTCAAATATTAACAGCAGCTTCAACCAATTCACAATTTTGCAGCATATAAATTTAACAATTTTTAAAGACTCTAATAAACAAAGAAAAAATTGTATCAATAGCTCCGCAAATTACAATTAACCTTAATAATAAATAAACAGAATAACTTTACTTTTGTGATAAACTTAATTTTGCAAGTCGGAGAAGTACAAAGGAGTTTTTAAAAGTTTAAAAAGTTTTTAAAAGTCACCTACCAGGCCAAAGTTACCTCATTTTATGGTACTTTATAGATTGTTTATACCAACTAAAATTTCTATTTCTAATAACAAAATAGACAACTTTTTATATTTAAAAATAATTTATTTTAAATTTGACACAAATAACACGCAACAATGGAAAATAGCATACCCTACTTGGTACTCTATAAACTGGATTAAAACCATGCAAATCTGAAGCTTTTTTTAAGTTTTTGACTTCTTAGAGGTGTATGTTTACTAATACAATATGCTACATTAAAAATTTTTGATTTTTAATGTAGCATATTGTATTTTTAATGTAGCATATTGAATTTTTCGTTCATCTTAGTTTTGCTGATATTTCATATAAAAATACTCGCCTCTTTTTTCTCTAATGAAATCATAAGTTTTTTTTATTAAGTAAAAGCAACTATCACGTTCACAACAAGCAGCAACAAATGATCTCTTAAAGTCTTTTAAAGCTTGTTACATTTTTCCATTTCAGTAAGTTTCTTAAATACATGGCAGATAGAATTGTAAGCATATTTTACAATCTTTTTAATTGATCCAAGATACTTTTCAAAATAAAATGCAGAAACTTTGTCAAGGAAACAATCAAAAAATTTAACATTTTTATGTAGATGCAGCAAAACCATGTACGTAAACACAAAATGTTAAGCTATAAAACTCAGATGTTTTTTCAACAAAAAGTGAGTTTTTATGCATAGTCAATATTAGATTCTCTTCTTTATTTTTATCTTACGTAAATCTCATTGTTATTAATAATGTCAGAAAATGTAAAAAAATTAAGAACTGCTTAACACACCTGTAATAACAATTGCACCAAGTTAAAGAAGAAAAATCACAAAATTCAGCGGCTATCCATTTTGAAGATTTTTTAAAACCGTAGTTGCTTTACAAATTCATACAAAATTTTCTATTTTGCGATAATTGATACTCCCTCGGGCTACTTTTAAAGAAACTTAGAACACACATTACAACTCCAAGCCATAACTAATTCATGTAATCTAAAGTAAGCTCTTGAACACATTTTACGCCTATTGAAATTAAAAGCCAATAGCTGATTTAATGAGCCTTATATCCCATTTCATTAAATATTTCATTAGTTCGTAATTCTTGTGCAATATGATTTTCAAAAATGACTCTTCCATTTTAAGCTTTAACTGTACATCTTTTACAAACATTGTATCCGTTATGATTAATTTTACCATTAATAAACGCCCTAGCAAGTGCCTCGCAAATAAATGCTATAACAACTATATTATATTTCTTTTGTCTAAAAGTTATTTCACCTAACTGAAGTTGTCTGTATTCAATTTAAAATCAAAAATTAAATCATCAATATTAGAAGGTTTAGATTTTCCACCCTATAATCCCACAATAAAAGGGTTAGAATTTATTATTCTATAAATTACGCCCAAGGTTTGTTGATGTAAAACTAAATAAAAGTAAACTATCAATATTTACATTAATAAGTATTGTTGCGTTTATAAAAATTAAAAGTTTTGTTTGATGCAGAAACAGCTTTAATTATACCAGTCTCGAGACCAAAGTAATAGTATTGATCACCACACTTACTTTCGACAGTAACTAATTTTGAAGTCTGAAGTAAAGTTCTTTTATATTTCAGCAGATGATGCCCTTCTGCTATTAGTAAAGCTTTCAACTCGTTTACACATTCACTTGAACAGCAGTGCTCTACAGCCCATCTAGCCAGTTATGATTAAATAAAACGTGATCTATTTTAATTTCTTCTTATAAAAACAGCTCTTTTTCTGGTAGTAAAGAAGAAAAATTTTCTCTCGAATTTTTCTTCTTTACTATTAGATAATGATTCTTCCAGAGCTAGAGCATTAAAGTGGCATTTTCCCGAGTTTCTCCCTGTGCGCCATTAGTTTTTTTTATCGTAAGAACAAGTTGAAATTTGACTACTAAATAAAGCATTTTTAAAAATTAAAAATTTCACTCATTAACACCTCTGTGTTGTACATTATGCTAAGTATTATTTTAATTACTTTTTTTGCTATAACTGATTTTACTAT
Source organism: Hydra vulgaris (assembly GCF_022113875.1). NCBI lineage: Eukaryota > Metazoa > Cnidaria > Hydrozoa > Anthoathecata > Hydridae > Hydra > Hydra vulgaris. The sequence goes on along the minus strand of NC_061158.1, from coordinate 54,062,593 downwards.
AAAGTTTTGTTTTTTTTTGAGTTTTTTTATCAACACTTAATTAATGTTGAAACAAAGTAAAAAGAACAACGTTTAAACCGTAACGTTGCCTTAGGTTGTGACAGTTAAACAACGTTGAAACAACACATCAACCAAATTTCAACGTTGAAACAACGTAGAGATACCGGCTGGGAACAACTATCTTAGAAGATTTTTCTATTAACTGATTGGGATAAAATTGAAAAACAATAATTTTTTTTTTTTAACTTGATATTCATAATTATGATTATAAAGCCCTTCTTATATTTACATTTATAAGTTATTAAATTTATAATTAGGCATCTTTAGAGTTTATTTTATATTTTTTGCTAATAAAAGAAGACAATAGGAGCCAACTAATGGTACAAAAAATTTTGGTTAAAAAAATACTCAAAATAAAATGTTTATCCTATACCATTTATGACAGTAAAAAGCTGTAATAATGTACGGTGGTGTCCGGCATTCCTTTCAAGTGATTGAAAAAAGTTTACAACCTTACTACTCTGGTGTGTTTAATACAAAAGGGGTGGACGTTTAGTAACTTTCTGAAAACTTTCCCACCCATTCAAAGCTTATTAAGACAATCAGTTTTTTAAATTTGTTGACTTTATTATAAAATTAAATTTATTATAAAAAAATCAAAAAAAACTCTTGATTGGTCAAAAATGAGTTTTTGGTTTATTCCTCACCTTATACAAGTGTTAAATTATATTTTAAATATGATAAAACAGCTGTTTGTGTGTATTTGATTCCAATCCACACTAGAATTAAATTGCTTTATGCGTTTTCTGTAAAACAAAAATTTACCACCCACCAACCCTTGAATTAAGATCTAATATTTATTAGATCTGAAATAAAATTTACACAATATCTTGCATTTAGCACGCAAAAGTGCTACTAAATTTATTTATTTTTTGTTTTTTTTATAAGAATGAATTTTTTATTAAAGCATACTTTAAATTGCATAAAGCTGCACATGATAAAATAATATCGTACAAATGATGAAGCATTGAAATAGATAAATCATATTTTAAGAATCGAAAATTTTTTATTCTGGGTATGGCCCTATCTATGTAGATTCTCAAGTTAATAACATCAGCAGTCTTTTTATATTTATTAAGAATCATTTGATTCTTTACCTTTGCACCTGGTGGGATTGATAAACTCCAATAACGAAATAATAGTTTGTTTTCTAATTTGAAATTCCCTGTCTGCCATCACTTCATCTGCCCTTTCCAACAGTCACCGTAACATTTATATAAAAAAGTTATATTGTTAATTTCCAAGAAAGTGAAACTCTGTAAAAGCACTTTTTCAGTCCAAAAGGTTTTTTTAGTCAACAAAAGTTCTATTTTACTTAAACATGGTAAAGAAGTGATTGGGTGTGTTAACAAAGCTCTTCTAGCTTTTTTTTGTTCAGGTTGATTAACTCGTATTTTTTTTGGATTGATTAACTTGTATTTATTGTTGGATTAGGGTCATATTAGTTGATATTATATCAACAAAATGAATTGAACATACTCTATCAGAAGTTCCAGGTTTCCATACACTTCCTTTCTTTCTCGTCTAATCCAGTGTTCTTTTTTTAAACAATTTCTTTTTAATCTTAGGAAACAATACATTTGGAATGGTAACTCACATTCACATTTGGATAGTATTTTCGCTTCGTGTTGAAAGTACTTGTTATTTTTCAATTTTTCTAGAACTTCTGGTATATCCTATTACAGCGCAATTAACTTTCATCTTAAATATATTTATACTAATTCGCAACTGAGAGATTATTTACCTTACTAAATTCTTTACAGGACTTTTTCATGCGCGATATTAATAAAGGCAAAACCAAACTCTCTTTGAATTTTAAGTAATCTTATTTCTCAATCCACTCTTGCTTTGAATTTTAAATAATCCAATTTCTCGATCCAGTGAAAAAACAAATTTTTTTGGATCGGTCATGAAACCCAGGCAAACTTTGTTTATAGGAGTGGTAATAAACAGACGCTCTAAAATTAGATTGAACATATAGTTATAAGCTATTTATATGCACATAAACACACGTTCACGCACACACACACATCCATACATACGTACATATATGTGTCAAAACAGCAAGACTAAAATATAACTCCTATACTTATCAGGTAAAAATTGAGCAAGAAAAACCGTATTTAGTCCACTTTACCTTTCATCATGGAATTTACTTAAATAGCCATATTAAAAGTCTTTAATCTTACTTTCCACTCCATTATTTGTGTTTACTGCAACTTCAAACCAACCCAGTTGATAGTAACGTACCCAGAGCTAAATTAGGAAAATACATAATTAAAAGTAAATAATTTTAATGCAAAAATTACAGTATAAATTTTTCTTAAAACAATGTCTGAAAACCTTTTAGTAATAAAATTTTATCTACTGTACTGAACTGGAAAACAAATTTTTTTTACCCAATATCGAAACTTCTTGGACCTAACCATTCTCCAAAGCTCACTCGCTTTTAACTATTTAATATGTTCTTTAAATAGGACATGTTTTTCAGATGATGCAATTTTTTTTAGTATAACCAAAATTGTTTCTCTTTTATTTTGTAGTCCATTAATATAGATCATTAAACGAATGCTTGTTCCTGGTGGAAATCGCAAAATAAAAGATATGCATCTAAAAAAGAAAACTAATAATTTTCTTTGACATTTCTTGCAAAATATGTCAATATTTTGCAAGAAAATAAGTCAAAGAAAATTACTATTTTTTATCTTTATATATATATATACATATATATATATATATATATATATATATATATATATATATATATATATATATATATATATATATATATATATATATATATATATATATATATATATATATATATATATATATATATATATGTATATATGTATGTATATATGTATATATATAAAAGTTTCTTATTAAATAAAGTACTTTTACTTAAACAAGTATAACGATGTACTTATACCTCCGTTACATTTCGGACCTTTTTATTTTACTTTTTTACGAATGAAAGAACTGTGTGTTCAAACACTAGTCAAAAACGTTCGTGATATATGCGCAGCTATGCTGCTTGTATAGTTTTCTCGCTTCTAGGACATGAGAAAATGTTATATCTTTTCATTAAATAAAGTTCTATTTTCTTAATAAATACCACTCTTTTAACTAATAACCATAAGTATTTATTATACAATAATTCACAAACATTAACAACCGCTGAAACACATCTGTTATAATAAAGACTTTACATTGATAGATTAAATATATGTAAAGTTTTATTACAAGAAATAAGATTTAAAATCTTACATCTTTTTTTTAATGTTTTGTGTATTCATTTTTTTACACGTAAAAGTACTTTTTACTTTAAAACTAAAAATTATTATTAAATCAAAATACATTTATTTTAGTATTTTAATTCAGCAATACTTTTTAGTTTACTTTGTTGCTTTTCAAGTCAGTACTTTTACTTTTTACTTTTTTCACTTTAAAGTATTTTTAAAATGTAACAACCTAACCCTGCAAAAAATGCACTTACTTGAAAACAAAAATAAGAAGGACTAAAATTCTTCATCGAAGTTGTGTATCATAAATGCTTGTGGTAGCATAGTGAATTCCATCTTTTATTGAATGTTAAAGCTTCTTAATTGAGGTAACTTTCTTATTTTCGGTGGCAAATAATGCTACAACTTGGTAGTCCACATTAGTTTTTACGACAAAAAAGAACAACGGGTTTGAATATGTTGTTGTTTTGTATGTTGCATCAAAAAGACATATGCTGTTCCAATACCTTTAAAATAAACGACGCTGGTTAGCATTTTGATAAACAAAGAGTACATTACTATTTTTTGGCTCATTCAAATCAAGCGATTGATGATTGTCCCCTTTCTGATTATCAAGTTATAAGAATTTCCTTCGCAACCGCGCGTCATAATCTTTTGTAATCTTTATAAAAAAAAAATGTTAATCTTTTTTGTTTAAAGCTAATCCGGTGTCGCGGAAAATTAGGACTCAGGAAATTATGACTTCAAAAGTCTTAATTTCCCGGTAAATTAGAACCTTTCAAGTTTAGATTTACCAGGAAATTAAGAGCGGAACGGTAAATTAGGACTCCAACAATCTCTTGAAATTGAAAGATCCTTTCTTTACAGGGTGAACTGAAATAACATCGCACAACGCCTAGAAAATTATGTTGAAAATGCACAGAAAACTGGTTTTAACTATAAATATGACTTAGTAAAAGATAAGACAAATACTTCTAAAATTTTTAAGAGATCGTAAAGAGCGCCAGAGACGGATTAACGTTTTCCCAATAGACAATATACCATATAAACATTACACTGTAGTTTGTGCAAAACATTTTCCATCAAACTTCCTAGTTATTAAAGTAAAAGGAAAAGAAAATCCTCGAAATCTACCTAGTGTGTTTGAATTAATTTAGAGTTTAGTGCCATCTCTTCCACTAGAAAAAGAACAACATTAATAGGTAAAAGCTCTCTAAGAGAGCTTAGAGAGTCTCTCAGATCAGTAAAAGAAGATTAACTTTAAAAATTCGTAGAGTTTGACGAAGTGGATTCATTTAGAATATTTTGCAGTTATTTATCTCAAGGAAGACTTAATGATTCATTAGCTTATCTATTTATTTATTTTTTGAATAGATGTTGCTTGCAATCAAAAGAACATTAAAGCAATACTGGTATTAGTAAATTGTGTCTAATAGTATTTTATAGTTAATCATATGAAACCTATCGTGCTGGAGTTGTATTCAATATTACTTCATTAGTTAAAAATTGTATTTATAAATTCAAAAGTTGGTCACATCATTTGGATATTTGATTTCTTTTTAGAAGTCAGAAAAGAAAACAATTTTATGTCAGCAGGTTGAATGCATAAGTTGAACTTAAGTAACATTTTTTAGCAAAAATATTCACCTACAGTTATTGTTTGAACTTTAGAACATTTTGCACGGTCACGTAGTTTAAATGATCAATTAAGAAATGATTTTTATCTTCCTGACACTTACAACTTCAAAAGTTTCACACTTTTATTTGTAGTGTTTTTTTAAAACTCAACAAAATAGTCAAAAAAGCTGTATGTTATTACTTGATGAAGTTTACCTATTAATGTTAAACCTATGCTAACTTACCATGGGAACATTTGTTTGGTAAAGCAAATATTTTAACCAGATCACCTTCTTTTGAAGCTTTTTTGATATGAACCATAAAGCAGTGATGTAAAAGTTAATTTGTAAGGCTCTTCTTCACACTACCTTATTTGAAAAAAAAAATCCTCGATTTTTTATATCAATTGTCAACTTTGATAAATAAAAAGTAAGTGAGGAGAAGCACTTGCACCTCACAAGATAGATGAAAATTGTTTTTTTAATTCGCTAAAAAGGTCTTATAATAACCTTCACCCAACTTATAAAAAAGATGATTGTCAAAGTCCATAAAATATGGAATGAAATCAAATATGTTTTTTCATTATTTTTCAAATAGGTAGTCATCGCCTGGGGGGAGTGAAATTGCCTTAAAAAGGATGGCGTCCTCTATGGACGGCTAAGGTATTTTTCATATTTTGTATTTAACGCAATATTTTCTTTCGTAAATACTTAAAATAAAACTCTAAGAAATATACTTGAGTTATTTTAATAGAATGATAGACGCTACATTTTTTTTTTTTTTTTCTTAAATTATTCTCCCCAAGGCCCGAGGGGGCCACTACAGTCGAGGAGACTACTCATTTTTTTATTTTTTTTCTTTATTTTTTTTGTTCTAAATTGTGGTACAACTCTCTCTCTCTCGACTCTTTAACAACGAAACACGAACCTTGACAAGCAAGACCGCTGCGCGGAGAAATTAAGTTGAGCGCGGTACTTCCAGGGACGTGGTGGGAGTCGAACTCCGAACCTCTCACTGACAAAGCGAGCGATCTTACCACTACACCACTACCTACATTAAAAAAATGTTTAAATATAACGAAAATGGTAATGGTTACCGATTTGCTTTGTAATGGTTATAAACAAATTTATAAAATCACATACAAGTTAAAAGTCAATTTTGAGTTTTGAATCAAATCATAAAAAGTTTAGGTTTATTGCACTAAACATCGACGGCCTTTTCAAGTGTTGGAAAAGGATATAAGTGAACGTCTGTCAAACATTTTATATAGTAAGAACGCATTTCATTCACAACAAATCGAACATCAAGAGCAAACACCCAGAGCAGAGACACCACAATTGAAACTATCAACTTGCGTATCAACGGAAAGATATGTTACTTCAAGCTTTCCATTCTTCACAAGTGGTTGAAAGAGGGATTTTAAACAATTTTTCGAAATCGATGTTAGGTTAGAGCGCAGGCTATCGCACACTTGAACCCTGCCATTTGAAGCAAACGCTAAAAGCCAATGAGAACTACCGTCGTGCAATATTTGAAAGTGGTCGCCAGAAACTGGGAAATATGTGAACTTCTTTTTCTGGCAGTTTAATACTGATTGGTAAGTTTCATGGCTAAGAAGAGCCTTACAAATTAACTTTTGCCCTGCGTTAATAAGATTGTCGTTCAACCAGCTATCTTTACTTTTTAAAAATTTCCCTATCTGCTTCTGTGAGCTCATACAGTTCATTCTTAAGCCATAAAGACGAAACTTGCAAAGATGATTGATTTGGCTGACATACCTTTGTTTTCCAGAAGATTCGATCTATGGTATACCAAGAGTGTTTCTGAGGTGTCAAGATATGCCAAGAAGATCGCCACTTTTTATCACTTATGCAATTTGATAGTTGGCTAGCTAGTCCACTAGATTTTCCAAAAGTTTTTATTAACATTTGTGTACTTACAGTATTACTTTCATTATTATGATCGGAGGGCTTTCCAAGAGGCTTCCACGAATCAATATGTATCTTTGAAAGTAAGGTATAACCTTTTCTTTCAATCAAACGGGCCCACTTACTACACGTTGATTTGATACTTGCATAGGTCTAGGTTGTGTCTAGGTTGTGTCTAGGGAATGAGTTCTCCGATTGTTGCACGGCATTCATCAAAATCATCTCAACAATTTCGTCTGCACATGATTCCAAAAATATGCAGATCCTTGAACTAATATTGGTTTTAATTTGTCGTCTGCTCCTTGAATATAAGTTTTAAGTTGAACAATATTATCTGTTTTTTTAAGAGTTAACCCCAATGGCTTTTTTTAAAGTTGCAACTCCTTTTTCAGAGATATTCACTACAGTGAAGGACCGAACCATTTTTGTGAAAACTTCCCACCCTTCCGATCAAATTATTTGTTTTTTTTCAATAATACAATGTCATCTACTTTAATTTCTGACTTTGACAAATGTTTGCTATCATAATCTTGTTTTTGCTTTTTCTGTGCAACTTTTATATTTTCGCTTGCTTCAGACATGATTGTTGCTCTGACTTTACTTGTTAATGAAAAGACGGCATCAAAAAAGTTGAAATTGAATGGTTGTTCTACGTCTATATTTTCTTCTCGGTGTTCTTGTTTATTGCTTTTGTTGTTGACAAGGCTATGCTTCACATCAATTGGCAAAATTGGTTCGCGATTATACATCAGCATGAATGGAGAGTAGTTAGTAGAAGAATGTCGACTAACGCGATGAGCAAAAAGAATACCCTCAATAATTTGCGGCCACATCTTTATTGTTCGGTTTTGACGTTCTACCAATCCATTTGCCTGAGGGCGATAAACAGACGTAACTCTCTGCTCTACTCCAGTTAGTTCGTGTAATTGTTTACATACTTCGTTTACAAACTCCCGACCCTGGTCATTGATTTGAATTTTAAAGCACCCATGCCGACACATACTCTCGTACAAAAATTGAAACAGTTAGAGCTGATTTTTCCTTGATAGGTTTAGCCTCCGACCATTTTGAAAAATAATCGATCAAGGCAATGATATGACGATACCCATCGACTACTGGAAGATTACAAATGTCCACTCCAACTTGTTCCATTACGCTTGATGGTACTGGTATAGACTTCAATTCTGCTTTTGGAGACTTTAGGTCACCCTGTTTTTGACATTGTTCGCAGCTCCTAATATACTTACTAATATCAGCAGCAATATTATACCAAAAAAATCTTTGCGCAATATTGTCATACGTAGTGTTTTTTCCTCTATGTGAGGCCCTTGCCTTAGAGTGTTCAGAATCTCCAATACCTCGGTGTACGTCTCTAGTAACTTCCATTTGGAGCTCTTTGTCTTTAAGGTGGTTCACCACTAAAAAAAAAAAAATCCCCAAATTTCATAATTTCAAACTAAAAAGTGTATAAAAGCATAATATATGAAAATAAAAAACAACCTAAGTGTCATTTTACAACAATTTATTCCTAAAATCGCGAAAATATGTCAAAAAGGTTGCAAAATCAGTCAAATTTGAACAAAATTTTGAAAAACGATAACTTGGAAACTTGTAGTTCTTGATATGTTATATAAATGTCTTCCGTATCGCGTATTTTATTCCGACACGTATTATCATAACTATAGTGAAGTCATTGAACATTTTTGTATATTAAGTCATGTAAATTTTTTTATATTTTTATTAAAATAAACTTTTTACAAAGTTTTTAAAACTGTTATTGATTTTTTTTAAATAATTCTTTATTTCTGAACTTATTTGTACGACTTTGTATTTGTTCGTCTACTAAAACACCAATACGATGAAATTCTTCCATTACTTTACAATAATGGTTCCGTATCGGTCTTCTGCTATTTTTATAAGAGTTCTAGCTTCTTGAGGGTTATAACTGACATGTCTTGTTTGGTTATTTTTTACAAGTTTCATTATTTTGAGTCAAATAAAAAAGAAAAAAAGTTATTGGGATACTTTACTTACAAAATACTTGTGATACTTTACAAAATAATTGTGATACTTTACTTACAAAATACTAATACTTTAATTTTCAAAATTATAAAAGTTTTGTTTAATTTCTTTTGTTTTTTCAATGTTTTTTGAATTGTTCGTTTGTTTTAAAATTTCTTCTTCGACCATCCTTTAAAGACTATGAAATGCTCCCCATGTTGATTTATTTTTTAATTCTTCATGATTTAAATTTAAAAATTTTGTTAAAATATTGCATTCTCTGTTAAATAATAAATGTTCTTCATCGTCAACAGTGATTGATTGCATTTTAATTAGTTCTGAAAAAAATTAAAGTCATATATATCATTTTTATTAGCTTTAAAATGAGAATTATAAACACGTTTACATTGTTCAATTAACCAATCTATACATTCCATATAAATATTAAAAAAAGATGTCATAATTAATTTGTATTGTTTAGTTTTATAACGAATTATAAAATATGTATATTTAAAAAATTCAAATACATAATGTATAATTAACATTTGAACAGGTAAATAATGTCTTCTATGTAAAGCAAACGTTTTAGTTTTATTAAAACATTCGTCTTCGTAAAATTTATAATTACTATATTGTTGTAATATTTTTTCGTTTAAATGAAAAAACGGATACATTAAATCGTTAAATTTGTTTTTGTAAATTTGGTATAACTGTGTTCAAAAGTTTTTCGTAAGGCTATTTTCTTTTACACAAATCTTTTAAAGACCATGTTTTAACACGGTAATAGAAAACAAGTTGATAGTTGAATTCCCAAAGTTCCAATTTGTTATGTGCTATTGAACTAAATTCTTTTATTTCATCAAGCATTTTTGGTAATTTTAATGTACTAATCATTCTTAAAAAATTTTCAAATTTCAAGAAAAATTAAATTTTATTTAAAAAATTAAAAAGTTCTTGTTGTTTTAAATTAACAACTTCAGACGGATAATACGCTGGAGGATTACATTTTGTATTTTCTACGTTTTTTTTATACGATGGCGGATTACAACCGATTCCTGATTAAGCAATTGAATAGCTTTCTTCGAACGAAGGAGGTTCTTCTAATTTAATTATAAATTTTTTATAAATATCCCATCTTCCAATTTCTTTAGATAAATTTTAAAAAAGTTTTAATTTTGCTTCGATAGTCTTATATTCAAAGTGTTGATACACAAAATTTTTGTACTGGATGTACTCCATAAAATCTATTCCGTCTTTAATTTTTTCTCCTTCGCCGTAAAGAATTTTTTTTTAATTTTTTCACATCATATGTAGTAATGTAGTCTGCCAATTCTCTCATGATTAATCTGTTCATTTTATTTAAGAGTTTAAAAAAAATACATATGAAATACAAAATTATATTAAAAGCAAAATAAAAAAATACATTACAAATTATATAAAGGAAACGTGTATCATAAGTTTATTGTTTTTAATATAATGTTTTTTTTTTAAAGTTGTTCATGTGTTGCAAAATTTTCTGTTCCAACAGCTAGGTTATATGCTTGAGCAGGTTTTTCGAAACATTTTTTATTCGGTTCGCTATAATCGGCTGTCACTTTTTCAATACAGCAATTATCGTTTCTAATTGTACATATTACTCTCTTCATAAACGGTCATTTTAAAGAAATAATCTTTTGGTTTGATGATTTTCAACTGATGCAGAAAAAATTAAAGAAATAATCTTTAATTTTTTCTGCATCAGTTGAAAATAAATAGACATATTATCTTCTTTATTAAATTAACCATAAATTTTTATTCGGTACAAATAACCGTCTGAAGAAAGAGTTTGAGTATGAAATGGTTCGTTAGATTGTAATCTCAAATCCATTTGGTCTAATTCTATCACCAATTTATCAGACATGGGATGTTTTACTTTTTCTTGCAAATCTTTTCAACCTTGTTTTTATCGACAATTTTTTTCATTTCCAAGTCCATGTTGTCCATTCATTTAGACAGAGCAACCAATTGAGTGTTGACAGTTTCTAGTTTGATTAGAGTGTTATTAGTAGTCATGTTTAAAAAAGCCAAACTTTGTTTTTGATCCATAATGGTTATTTTTGTCTTTCCATAATTTCTTTCCATTTGTTTTCAAAACGATGCAAACAGCTAACTACGTGATGATCAAAATCAATTTTTTGAGTATGAGTTCCACAATACCTGCATAATTTGGTGCGAATTTTTTCAACATGTTCTTTGTTATAAAGTTCGCACTCGTGTTCCCAAGTTTCCGTCGAGTTATCTTTTTTTCCACAACTAAAGCAATCATAGTTTTGCGATATATAAAATTTTTGTTGATGAGCAACTAATCAATCAATATTGATAGGCAATTTGCAATAGTAAAAATATTCTTTGTCCATAGCTACAGCCATTTTTTTATTAGTTGCTAAAAAAATAGTAATAAAATGATATGGCATAAGTGCGCCGAAAGAATTTGCAAACATTGGCATAGGTGCGAACTAGCATAAGTTCAAATTGGCATAAATGCGAATCAATTGCAAAAACTTGCGTAAGTGCGGCATAAGTGCGAACTGGCATAAGTGCGCCGAAAGAGTTTGTAAACATTGGCATAAGTGCCTCAATAGAATTTGCAAATATCTGCATAAGTGCATACATGACTAAGTGCGCCGAAAAAATTTAAAAATTTTGGAATAAGAGGGCGGTAGCATAAGTGCACCGAATAGGTTTTTCAACTTTTTCTTAGTGGGGGACTCTTGAATTTTTTTATTTTTAAAAAATAGTCAGTAAATATTATTATTTTCTTTGTCTAAAACTCAATTTAAAAGTTGGTGTTGTCGTTTAAAAACTGTGCGGGAACGGGACACCTTAGTGAGGCTTCTAGATCTTTAACCTTCGATAAAAAAAACCGTTTAGATCTTTTTTTTATCAAAGGCTCCTAATAAATTGGGCCTTAATAAACGTTTTTTCCAAAGTTGGTTAGGCCCTGTAGTGGGCTCGTGTTACAGTCTTTGTTAATAAAAGTATTAAAAGAGATTGTTGAACTTTCCAATGAATTACAAGGTTACTCCACACAATGTTTAAAATATTCTTTATATAAAATATTTACAAGTTGTTTGCCGTTTTGATAAAAAAGCTTTTGTTTATCAAAATACTACTTAATAGTTTCACTTATTCTCTTCTTTATTGCTGTAACTTGTCCTGTGAGCATGCATATTGACAACCAATTTAATCAAGTTGTAGTTCCTTCAATTAATCCGAGCATCAAACAAAACATTTTAAATTTTTTCTTTTAAAGCAAAGTTCATGAATTTCCATGTCTTATTTATTTATTTCAAACTATATTAATAGTTAACAATTTACAATTGTTGTTTATATCCGGGCAATATATGTTCATATGTCAGGCCTGTACACGGGCCTGAACATTAAGTTTATGAACTTTTAATTTGTAAGAAAATCAAGTTCGTCAACTTTTTTAAATGTAACATTTTTAATCAACTCGTATTTCTAAAAAAATAAAATTGTAATTGTAATTTTATTACTGAGTGTTAATTTAGTCATTGCATAGTTGGGCCTGAGGTAACAAAACCATGCAAAACCAATATTGTGTTAGTCACTCAAAAACAGATTTAATTTTAACCATACTTAATTTTTAGGTTCAACATATCAGTTTTACCAGAGAAATGGTAATATTTTATTTTTCAAATATTAGTCAAAAAGAAAAAGAAAATGAAGCCAGAGTAACAATTTTTTTCTATCTTAATGTCTTAACTCTACATATTAGGTCAAAGACACCATATATTGAAATAAGAAAAAAAGATATGAAAATTTATTTTTTATACTAGCATTTTTTCAAAGTACTTTTCTTAGTCTGCCCTAACGTTTTTGTTACACTTTACTTAACCCAAGAATAAATAAACTTAAGGATAAATATGGATTTTAGCTGAGCTCAAGTCTTTTGTTATAAATGATTTCGATTCATCAGGGGTGTTGACCTCATTCTTTAGTGTTTAATTATTCCAAACATGTATATGTTTATGTTAATGTCAAATAAGGATGCTTTGCCAAGTACTGTAATGATTGCAGCCTGGGAACCAAAAAATACTTAAAAAAAAAGTAGTTATTTTACGATAATTAAATTATTTTTAATTTATCTACAAATTTAAAATTTCCGGAAATAGTCTGCTGTGTTCGGTTTTTATGACCCATCAAAGTTTAATATCTCTTCAAATCGAAGGAGGAGGGGGGAGGGGGGTGTGTGAAAGAATCAAACTTTTTAAGGTCATAATTTTAGAACACGAATATTAGAAAATTATTTCTAATAATCTATCATTTTGTTAATCGATCACTGTTTTTTTGTATACATATATGCATACGTTAAAACAGTGATCGATTAACAAAATTATAGATTATTAGAAATAATTTTCTAATGCTCGTGTTCAAAAATTATGACCATGTAAAGTTTGACCCCCCCCCCTCTCTTGATTTGAAGAGACATGATACACGTGTATGTGTATCATGTATGTAAAATAGTTAAATGAGAGTAGCGTTGAGCAACCGTTCTAGCTTCATCAATTAACTGTTTGTGCTAGGAGGATCGATCTTCATCGCACAAACGGCTAATTGATGTAACTAGTTCGGTGGCTCTATGCTGCACTCATTTATATTAGATTTCTTTTCCGTTAGATATCCTAAATTGGTCTCATATAAAAGTCTTGAGAACGTCGTATCTGGACAAACTAAAGACGTCTTTCTAGACGTCACACAGTAGTAGGGTGGTACTTTATATTTTAATATAAGGTTTTAAAAGATGAAAAAACAATCATATAGGTTTGGAAGTTGAATCATATTATTACTTTATTCTACGCCATCAGCCAGGTTCGTATGAAATATTTCAAATTAAAGCTGTTTTCTTTATAAATACTGCATGTATCTAAGTATACTTTCTTAAAACGTTTAACTATTTCTATATTACACTTCTAATCTACGCTACAATAACTGTTAAAGTGACGTCATTGCAAAATTCAAATTTGATATTTTATTCTGAAACATCTCTTGAAACTATAGAATTTGAGTTGACGTTTATACAAATATTTTTATGGCAATACCAACTAGAAAATAAAGTTATACTAAAAGAACATGCTTTCCTAAGAGTTATGTTATTATTATCAGGTGACATAGAACTATGACCTGGACCAATGTATTTAAACCATATTATTTCAGTGATGGAGAAACTTGAAGATATTCTGTATATGAAAGGCTTACAATGTTTTCATTTAAATATCTGTGGCCTATGGAACATTTAGCATCATTTATTTGTTTAACTGCAACAAAAGCATTGACAAACCTTTAAACCCATATAAGCAAGGACGACCCTAGTAAACTATATCATATCGAGGGTTATGCATATCTAAGCAGCATACGTAAAAACAGACTGGGTGGATGTGTTGCCGTATATATATTTAATAAGTTAAACTGGGTAAGACGTAACGATCTCAAATCCAACGAAATAGAGAGCGTTTGTTTCAAAAAAATACTTCCAAATGTGAAGAGTATATTGTTTTGTGTCCTATATTGCCCACCGGTTGGCTCGAAATACCTTAGCCACAATTTCTCTAACCTATTTTCAGTAATGATATCTAAACATAATTAACCTAGTTTATAAGAAACAATTTTAATTAGAGATCCTAATGTTAGTTACATGAGGTCAAGTAATCACACTGAAATAAAATCAATTTTAAAACTCTATGGTTTCAAACAACTAATAAAAAGCGCAACCAGAACAACCTTAACATCTAGTTTAATTGTCGTAATTTATACAAATAATCTAACTCCGAAATGTGAAGAGAACCTTTTTTTTTAGTCATTTTTACGCTGTGGCATATATACAATCGGTCTCATTGTACACTACAGCCACGTTTTTATTTTTTGCAGTCTTTTTCAGTATGTACTAAATTTTTACGCGTTTTACTACATTTAGTTTTTCATAACAGTTTTTCCGTTTCAGTTTTTCAGTTTTCATTTTTTGTCTTTTGAAATTAAATTTTCAAATTATGTTCAAATATATACATATCCTTCATACCTGGAGCATTATTAAGTTAACAATAGGCAATGTAAATTTCATATTTTAAAAGACTTCTTACTTCAATTATTTTTCATTTATTGAAACCCGCAGTGTTATAATTTTTCCAGAAATTTATTGATGTGATCTTTAAACCCTTGTTTTAAAGTTTCATCAAAAAACATTTTAGTCTGTTTCCTCGTTTTGACGGTTATTGAGTATCCATAACCAAAATTCTTGTTTCATGATGATGGTAAACTCTTCGGTAACTAATATTTAAAGTGGTAAGATTATCTTACTAAGACACAAATCTATACAAATCGGAGTTTTTAAAGATTTAAGGACAAGTAAAATTGATATGGTTTTCACAAGTTTTTATGTATGGTTTCATGACACCTCTTCTGAAATAGCTCAGTTAATTCTTCAAGTTTTTCTGGAGTAGTTTTGCATGTTCTCTGTAGACATAAAGTTTGTTCTTTCTGAAATAATATGTTGTGTGCATTTAATTTTACGTGAAAACAATTTTGTTTCTATGTGGTCATGGAACATTTTATCATTTTTTATATTTATAAGGTCGATCAAATTGTAGTAGCGGGTTTTTCCTATTCTGTGACTATGTTTTAGGTGCTGGCGTACATTTCTTAGTTCGGGCAGACAAAAAACTGCTTTTGCATAAATAAATTTACAATTTTTTTTTTTGTTGTTGTTAACTTTATGGCTAATAAAAGGTATTTTTTTTAAATTATGGAAAAGGTTGGGGAGAGGAGGAAAAGAAGGACATTAAATATTACTTTTACGGTGATGTCTTTTTTATTTGATGTTCGAAACCAAACAAAACAAACCCAAACAGTTGCAAGAAAAGCGCCTTCAGTTTGGGCACTGATTCAATCCCCTTAAAATTCCCGCGTATTATAATCGAGTATATAATTTTTTTTTATAGAAACCTTGCAATTGGGGTAAAGCGGGTAGGCGTGAGAAGAAGTGGGACAAGCGAGCGGGTGAAGTGAGAACTATATAAAATCATTTGTCTAAAATAAATTGAAAATTAGTTTTTTATTATCTATTTTAAACTGGTTTTAAATTTCAGTTCATTTTAAATGAAACACAAATAATCAATATTCAAAAGTTTTTGATTACATTTGACTATTGACATGCCGAGTTTCATTCTTTCTTTTAAACAATTGATATATCACAATATATGATTTTTTAAGATTTTTTATTATGCTTTTCCTTAAAAAGAAAAACATTAGTTTTAAATACTAGGGGGTTCTAGACCAACTAAACCCCGTGGTTAAAGTTCTATTCGGGCAAAGCGATTATGCGGAACTAGAACTTTACTACATAGAATAAAGACCTTTATGATAATGTTTTAATTGGTTTTAGATTTAATTTAAATATTATTTTGTTTTTAAGTTAGGGGTTGTTCACATAATACGTAACACCATCATCTGTATTTTGCACTATAGCTACATCACGTGGTATTGATACATTAAGTTGCTGGGCTTCATCTTGTGGTGGAATTAATTAGGCTGTGAAGGCTCTTTTTGAACTTGCGTAAATGATGAAACTGTTTCCAATTCCGGTGGTTGATTTATACGACTAACGCCAAGTTGATTGTTAAATAACGCATCTGCGCAATGTGAAACACTTTGTAGAAATTCCAATGAAGTTAGACGTCCGTTGGCCAAATTTTCAGTAGCAACTCTGATTTTACGATCATTTAAAGTATATTTCTGCTTTCGTCTCCGACGAATCTGAAGTCCACATTCTAAACGTACTTTATCAAGTTGCTGGACTTCTGCAAACTTTCTTAGTTCTGCTAAAAATATTAAAAGTATTAAATGCAAATAAAAGATAAGTTCAAAAAATCATATTTTTATTTTATATATATATATATATATATATATATATATATATAAAATAAAAATATGATTTTTATATATATATATATATATATATATATATATATATATATATAAAACCCAAATGTTTGGATGAGCAATCTTTATTCGTTTTAAAAGCGAGGCATGAAAGCTTTCTTGATCAGAAATCGTTCTTCTGGGACAACCAAAAACAAATTTTGTTACTGCCAATACGTCCAAAACGTTCATAAGACGTTTAAAAGACGTCTTATGAACGTTTTGAAAAATTCGAAGACCCTGCGCGACCTATTTTTTTTTAACGTTTGTTAATGTTTGAATCACATTTGATTCAAACATTAGTTTTTCATAAATATTTTTTGGCTTATCATTTGGTTTTAAAACTTTTTTTATACATGACACTACAGACGATGCAGTGCGAATGAATGAATGGTCAATTTTACTGTTTCCGTGTTTCAAATCTGTTACACCACATTTTTCATTGCCTAAATTATAGATAATAGCAATAAAACCTTTGGTAGTTTTTTTTATGAACACTTGTTTACTAAAACTCGCGGATGTACAATGTTTTTGGCCTGTAGTAGTTTGGGTAAGATAATAAGATTTTTTAAAACCTTTTTTGCTACTCTTAAAACTTATTATTTTTCCATCAATAATGATTGCATTTATAATCGTCTTCATTTTCAGACTTCATTTTAAAAACAAATATTCTACCAGCAATAGATAGAATGGGTGCAAACGGAATAAGTTTTACATCGTTGTTTTCGATTTAAACATTTCGACAGCATCATCTGCCGACAGCATCATCTGCCAACATAAAGTCATTTTTGTTTTTAATAACATATACCTCAGTTTTTTGCCTCAACTAATCAATTGTTTTGAAGTCGTTGCCTTCATTCTTAAATAAAAAAATACTGATACTACAGATTTTGAAAACTGACTGGCTACCACTAATAACGTGTTAATAAGGACAATAATAAAATAGTTGTTCGATTATTATAGATTAAAATAACCTATAGTTTATTATTAACCTATAAAACTATAAATATTGACGAACAACAATATAGTGTTATTTACATCAGTTGTGGTTGTGCTCTCTTTTGCTTTATTAAATTTTTGAATGAACTTTCAATAACCAGAAAAGTTTATAAAAAATAACTTCAAACGTACTTTATGGAAACCCATAACTTCGTAAGTACTTTATGGCAACCCAAAAAAAAAATTTTTTCAAATATTAAAATAGTGCTTTTTTTTGAATATGTTTATTATAGCATAAATAAATTAATCTAATATTTTTATGAGCTTTCAAAAGCTTTTATAAAACTTTTTATAAAATGAAAATAAAAAATTAAAAAAACCCTCAATAAGGGTATGATACTTACTGTTCTGCTTGACATATCTTCCTGCTGTTTTCAACTAAGCGTAGCAAAGTAAAATAAAAAGTATAAAAGAGAATGATCATTACAAATAATGGTAATCGTCGGGTTATTAATAATGAAATTAATAATAATATTTGTGGTCAGTGTAAAAATTATTAATTATTAGTTATTTTGCACGAATTGAATATCATCTTCAAACTAATTTTTAAATTTTCAGCATTTGGTTGGTTGTCATTGGATACCGTTTGCTTTAAAATTAGCAAAATCAAAATGTGAAGATTAATGTTGATGTAGTTGACATAAAAGTTGTAAAAATTTAATTAAGTATCCACTCAGAGGTTATTACAAGAAGATTATGACGCGCGGTTGGGAAGAAAATTCTCATAACTTGATAATCAGAAAGGGGACAATCATCAAGCAATGCTACATTCTAAAAAGCATCAAAAGATTTTACGTTGCAATAATGACACAAACTCATTTTAAGAAATATTTTTATACAAACAAAACAATACCTAAAACGACTTACGTTAACGTTCGTAGATTTTCAATTCCATAGTTTAAACCACAACCTTTCTTTTTGATCACTATTATATGAGTTCGCTTTATTGTATCCCCTGAACAAATTTTTATTATTTGGGTGTAATTTTTGCCATTTGGTTATCTTTTAATGTAGATTATTTGATATATCCTATTATATATCTATATTTGATATATCCTATATATAGCCTATCTTTTTTAGAATATTTGAGTGCACTCAATGTTATTCTAATATAGTTATATCGGAAATCTGAGGTTGAAACGGAATATCGGAAATCTGAGGTTGAAACGCCTGTTACTCGTTTACGAGTGCTGCAAGCCTTCGAATATTTTATATTAAACATAACGTTAAAGACATCTTTTTATTTCATGAGCACCCTTAATACCTTCTTCTTTAACTAGGCCATTGACTTTTCTTATTAAACGTTTGTCAACATGTTGTGAAACTCCGCCAAAATTAAAAAGAATAATCATTTGTAAAATAGTTTATAAATTGTTTGACATCATGGTCTATTACAGTAACAGGCCGAATAGACATACGGCAAAAAAAAAAAAAAAAAAACTGTAGGCAAGTCTTTTTTTTGAATCTTAAACTAATAGTTTGCAATATGCACATTCCAGAAAAAAACAATGTCTTTTAATTTAATATGCAATAAGTTTCAATTTTATGTATATTAAGTTTTCTTTCTTTTTAGAGCTAAATAATTAGATTTGAAGTATATGGTTTTATAGTGTTATGTCACTAGATGCATAGGTAATTACCATGTCGCAAAGTCTGTGAAAATTTCTCAGTTTCTAAATAAAAAAAGTGTTAATGAGAGAAAAAGATGGAAAAGTGTTATACCAAAATATAATATTCCAGATAGCCCAAATACTTTTATTTGCAAAGATTATTAGCCTAAAGACTATGAAAATGTTTTAGTTTACGGAAACTTAATACAAAAACTTTAACCACCTGTGTTTTCTTGTGTAAATCCAAGTCAAAATCCGACTACACTGGCACCACCAAACGCAAATACTAAATCATTGCCATCTTTAAGAAGTACTATGCCTGACGAAATGGAGGCTTTTGTGTTAGCGGATATATTTCTTTTTTCGAAGATTTGTGTAATAGAATTACATCCTAAAATTATATCTTTTTCCTTCTCAATAATATCAAATATCAAAAAAAAAATGATTACATCTTCAATCTGCTGATATATTAGGCAACTTTTATGTTCCAAAGTTCTTTTGAAAAGTAAAAGATGATTTATCTTTTGGTAGCCATCACTGCGGTGTTTAGTGCATCATAAAACCTTTTTTTACAATCGTGTAAATATTAACGACTATATTAGTCGTCTCCATGCTGAAATACACTAACTCAATTTTTTATTAATTGAGCACAAAAAAACACTATTTTTAAAATGTTCAGTATAATTTACTAAGTGTTCATTGGTAAAAAATTCTTCTGATATGTTTGCTGAAACATTTATTTACTTTTACTATCAAGAATCCTTCACTCTTGACTCTGTAATGACTTTGAACTAACTATGGATATTTAACTTGTTATCAACTATATCTTTAAAGACAAAGTTGAAGCTCTAAAGTTTGAAATGTTTAGTATGTTAAATTTTTAAATATGTTATATTTCTCAAAGACAGGTTATTCAACTAATTCCAAAATCATATTTGGGTTTAAGGGTTTATTAATTTTTTCCTTTTTAGGGATTAAAGTTTATATATATATATATATATATATATATATATATATATATATATATATATATATATATATATATGTATATATATATATATTTTTATATATACATATATGTATATATATATATATATATATATATATATATATATATATATATATATATATATATATACATATATGTATATATATATATATATATATATATATATATAAGTATATATAATATATATATATATATATATATATATATATATAAATGTATATATATATATATATATATATATATATATATATATATATATATATATATATATATATATATATATATATAAACTTTAATCCCTAAAAAGGAAAAAATTAATAAACCCTTAAACCCAAATATGATTTTGGAATTAGTTGAATAACCTGTCTTTGAGAAATATAACATATTATATATATATATATAAATATATATATATATAAATATATATATAAATATATATATAAATATATATATATAAATATATATATATATATATATATATATATATATATATATATATATATATATATATATATATATATATATATATATATATATATGAATATATATACATATATATATATATATATATATATATATATATATATATATATATATATATATATATATATATATATGAATATATATACATATATATATATATACATAAATATATATATATATATATATATATATATATATATATATATATATATATATATATATATATATATATATATATATATATATATATAATTAGCTAATTTTTGTAAGTTTATTTACAAAAACGCAAAGTTATGCAGATTTTTACCAATTGTTGCGCTTCACATTGATTTAAAAATGTTGCGTATTTGCTTAAACATGTTATGCAAATTACTTGTTAACAAAAACGATAATTAATTTTGACTTAAAAACGCGGAAATAATTATTGATTACTTTTATGATATACTTACTACATTTGCTTATTAAAGCTATTTAAAACAGATTTGTTAATGTCAGAAAAAAGTAAGAAAAAAGTTTACACACATTTTTTGGTAGGGGAATCATCCTTACTAAAAAACAAGTTTGCGTCAGAGCAAGAGGATTTGCAATACTTCTTGAATTTGAAGGAGAAGCACCCAAAACATAAAGAAAGTAGAATTATCCACTGTCCATGGACAACAAATCAGCTGCCATAATGAAAAAGATATTTGCTGTACTCTTTTGAAATTAATTACACATTAGTTGAGGGTGTATTTCAGATTTTACAATTATAAACAATTAGGAAGGTACCAGACTGTATTTGTTTTTCTTTTATCTATATGTTATTACTTATTAGAGGAAAATATTTATATAACTAATATCTGCATTTGAATAAATGAATAAACAGAAATAGATGTGTTGTAAAATATATCGAACCTATAAATTACATTATTTAGTATAAAGATAGAGAAACTAATCCGAACCTGGAAACTGTTTAAAAAAACAAAGCAAAGCATACTCTATCAGAGATAAAAAAAATTAAGAAGTTTTTCACTCAGATGAAAAGGATCTTTTTGGTTGCACCTGAGCTCGATGCTCTGGTCGCAATCATTAAAGCTGATAGGAAACAAAATTATTAAAACAAAACTGAAGATATAGCATTTTTATTGGATCAATTAGGAGATAGAAAAACTAGAATAGTTGAAATCGATACAAGGTATCTTTACTCTGGAAACAGGATCTAATTTAAATGAAAGTCAAAATTGTATGAAACCATGTCAGAGAGTGAATTCAGCTTAAATGGATCGGAGAAAGACGAAGATAAAAATGATTTTCCATACCCAAATCCAGAGTTAAAGAAAAAGGTCAAAAAAGCTAATACTGTTATGCTTCCAAAAGATATTCTTAAGAGAATTGCTGATACTGCTGATACTGGTGTTGGGGAAGGAATAAGTCATAGGCAGCATGTTTCCATGGTTAAAAGTATTATTGTTAAATCGGGTGCAAATATAGCTGAATTTAAATATTCAACCTCTACAGCATAACGCGCTGCAGATGAGGTCAATCATGAATCAAAAAGGATCAAAAATGATTTAAGAAGTATAAAAAAAATCAATAAGAACATTTTATTTCAACTGTATTTTAATGGAAAAGTATTTCATGAATATACTGATAGAAAAAAATTAGAACAAGATCGATAAGCAATATTAACAAACTGTAACAAAGTAACGCACCTGTTGGGAATCTTACCAATTTTTTCTGGAACGGGCGAGAATCAAAAAAATGCAATCAGAAAAATCTTAAATAGCTTTAACTTTACAGACAATCTGTTACATTTGACACGACCAGAATCAACATAGGAAACAAAGATAGAGCTCTATCTTTACTGGTAAATGAAGTATTTCAACGACTAGGTCTATTTATTGCATTTCGACTTCATTTAAATGAGCATACCCATACACATAATACATAACACATTTCTAGAAAAATTATCGAAGTAGCATTTCTTCTGGACCAGATAACCTGCTGTTTAAAATTTTAAAATCAGCATGGAATGATCTTGACGCAGACAACCAGGTAGGTTTTTACAAAATTAGCTACCATTTTGTGTAATATTATTTTTTCCAAATAGTTTTCTTTTTTTAATTTTGAGTTCTTTGAAATTATTTTTTTTTACATTTTGAATAAATAAGGTTTTAATGAGATTGACTATTTCAGAGAAATCATGGCTCGGTCATCAAAAGCATGAAAGCATAAATTTCTGCAGAAATATTATCACCAGAGGGTTTCTAAAAAAGGTAGCCCAATAACTTGATATCTGAAATTTTAATTATTTATGTAGTATGTACTATTATGTAGAAACTTATTATAAATTTTTCTTTTTAAGTTCTATTATTCTTAATTATACTAAAATAAAAGTAGGTTTATTGTGTTATACCTAAATACTTATGATTTGATTTCGTTTTTAGGATGGGGCTCCAAGGAAGGACTACATTGAGCTAGCAGAGCTTACCCATATGGTGCTTTCTGAGGACAAATACAAGTTTCGTACTCCCGGAGCAGTCTCCGATGCCCGCTTTATGGCAAAAGGTAAGGAATTGTAGGTTCATGTTAAGAAAACGTTCAAAGTGTAGTTATACAAATTATATAAATTATAGCTTTATAGCAAAAAAAGGAATTTGTTTTACATTATCAAATATTAGTTTTTTTAAAAAATTAAAAAAAAAACTTTTTTTTTATAGTTATCTACGACTTAAAACTTCAACTTATGATGGATGCTATAAATAGTCTGGAAAAACGGCTGAAGCATGAAATTACTGAAGTGGCAATTTTTGTCTCTGTTTCCATATATATATATATATATATATATATATATATATATATATATATATATATATATATATATATATATATATATATATATATATATATATATATATATATATATATATATATATATATATATATATATATATATATATGTATATGTATATATATCTATATTTATATATATATATATATATATATATATATATATATATATATATATATATATATATATACTTTTTTTTTATCCAGGGTATGAGAGCACTTTGGCAAATAGGTTTAAGGAGTACAACCTGATTGGGGCAGAATCAGTCATTGAATCTATCAAATGCCACACATAGTGTCTGGACCCTTAACTTATTGTACTAGCCCTAACTGATGAAAAATGTAAAAAAAGAGGTGACATAGCTCAAAAACTATAAAGCTATGAATTTCATAGTACGGATGAATATCCGTTTGCCCGAATAAGTGCTAACATAGAGGTCCTCAATTCTTTTGAATTTAGAGGACCAAAGCCTCCTAAATTCGTGGCTATTGTTCTTTATGATAAGTCAAAGTAAAAGTGACTGTCAATGGATGTAATCCCCCCTCCTTCCCCAGAAAATCGGACTTGCAACCAGGCTTGTGGTGCCGACTGTTTTTTTTTACGGCTCGGATCCGGCTCTGGTCTGGTCTCAAAAGGCTAGAGGACAATTTGTACGTTTTTTTGCTGCTTTCAGGATAAACTCCTAAAAAATAATCAAATTAACAAACTTAATAATGTTTTAATAACTTAACTAAGCCAAACTATTGACTTTCAAGCTCATATAAAATCTTTTTTTGCTGTTGTTATTTTTGTGAAACTTTGTTGAAACACATTTGTTCATAATTTGTTTTATTTGAATTATTAATTATAAAATAAATAAATGTTTATTTCTATTTACATACCACTCTTAGCAAGAGATCATCTTTTTCTTTATATTCCTGATTTTTCAATTCCAAAAATTTATAAAATAGCATTGATGCAAACTGAAACTTCAACAGTATTATTATCTTGTGTCACTTTGATGTTATAAGAGAATAATTGGTCATGATGAAATCTTTTTTCTTCTTTTTATCGAGGTCTACTTCGTTTAACACCTAAAGTGCGAAAGTAAAAACTCCCTCTCTCCTTCTGTCGTATTCTGAAAACACAAATAATGCTTGCATTTACACAGAAAGCCCATCCCAGCCGGCACATCGACGTCGTTTCGACGTCGAAACGACGTCGAAAGTTTTATTTTAATTAAACATCGTGACGTCGAAACGACGTCGAAATTTTGTCGAAAAAGAAACAAATGCCGACGTCGAAACTAACGACGTCGTTTCGACGTAACACGAAAACGTTCATTTCGACTTTTTTTCGACGTAGCAAGAAACATTAATTTGACACGTATTTTGAGGAAAATCTGAGGAAAAAGCAAAATAACAAAAAGTATTCGTTAACATTGTTTCTTTTTAAATTACTGTTAGCAGCAAAGCTATACATAAAAATCAGCATAAAAAACCATCTCTGACAACGATTATTCTTCATCAGGAAACTTGCGAATAATTGATCCTTCACCATTGGATCGCCGAGGCGCATGTTTTAGTTGAAGCATGATTATTTGGCATATTTCAGCTGTAGTAAACTCTTTGTTCTTGAAAAGAACAACATCTAAGAAATAATTTTAAACATTTTTGGTAGAAAAAATATATGTTTCATCAAAGCTATTTTGACACACACGAGTGTATCACACATGTGTGTACATAATAAAAGAGCTATATTGACACAGACCATAATTTTTTAAAACAAAACTCAGATAAGCAGATATAAATTATGCCACAAATTTGTTTGTTAAATCACAATTATCTACAAGATACCTAACTATGGCCGACCAGATAAAGAAGTCCAAATAATAACAAAACTTAAAATAGTGTAAATGATTATACTAACAATAATTATGAGAAAAACTTATAGCTTACCAACTATTGCTCTGTAAATGTTAGAATTTGAGAATCCAATCTTTTCACCAGATCCATACATATTACCTAACGCTTGTGTAGCATTGGGTAAAAAACTGCAATAAAACAGATAAACCGAAAGCTTTATACATAATACTTATATATTTTAAGTTGAAAATTTAAAAACTCAGCATACCTTTGCAAAATGTTTTTAATGATTGTTTTAATCGACTTTCCACCGATTCGTGATAACTGTGTTTTCTAAAAAGAAAAAATTTTCTGTCTGCTAATTGTTACTTTCTGCTGTTGTTGTTATTTTTTAATTGTTACTTAACTGCTTGGAAGCAAACTAAGAAGACTGTTATGCCTAATTTTAAAGCTGATAAACTATGCAATAGACATGTTATAAAATTATTTTTAGAACTATAATTATTATTTCTATTTTGTAACTTATTGCATTGCATAGAACTTATACCGTAACCTAACACTTTTACATTTAACATAAATGTCTAATAATAAATGTACACCAATTTCAAATTAACTTTAAATTTTCAAACTTAGAAAATCAGTATTACTTACAAAAGATGTAAAATTTGCATCATTATCTAAATCACTATTTAGTTTACAAAGTTCTTCCATTGAAGTAATATGGGAAAATTTAAAGCTTTCATTAGTTGATGGCAACAGTATAGTCGTTGCAGAGTTGTTGCAACCACAAACCGTTATGTTTTCAAGTTTGATAGAAATTTCTGTTAACAGATTGATAACAGTTTTTTGAAATACTAAAAAAATATAAATAATATAAAAAAAAGATTATGTCTAAAATGCAATGATAACAACCAACATAATTAGCTATATTTAGGATAATGTTGTTCTAATGAAAGCATTAACTCAAGCTAATTTATATTCATCCATATTCCTAAAAGATTTTTAAAAAAAGGGTTGCCACATATACCTTGCCCTAGTCCTAAACAATTAAAACAGTATTAAACTTTCTCTCATTTGTTAGAGGATAGTTATAACCATGCCTACGCTTCACCACATGTTGTTTTGTTTGATTTAGTTTCCGTGCTAAAAGTAATGAATTGGAAAAATAAATCAAAATAGATATACAAAAATAATAATTGTAAATAATGAAAAAAAGTGGTAACAAGATCCAGAGAATTTAATTATTGATTAGTATAAACAGGCGATTTAAAAAATGAAAAAAAAATAAATGAGAAAAACAAAATAAAAAAAACAAAACATTAAAAAATATATATTATTAAAACAAGTAATTGATATAACAGCATGCTGATGACAATTATAATAGTAGATCTTTTAAATCAAATGTCATACAAGAGTAATCAGAAATGTCAAAAATTGAAAAATCTATGACAAAAGAAGTCCTTTTTTTTCTAAGGTAGTGTCTATACTTTGTATTACTTACAGGGTATTGCAATCTTCTTTGTGCTTTTGAAACCTGATGATTCTAATCTGTCACCACTGTGAATAGATGGTTTTGTTCTCAATTTTTGAACGCTGCAAGATTTAAATGCAGATAGTTGTGGTGTTGTGGTGTTGAAATCATTGATTGCAGAGACATAGCATTTGGAAATTTGGGTACAACAAATGAAAAAGATAGTTGGATAAACAACTTAAAAACAAGATAATAAAGTATGTACCAAAAAAGTTGAAAAATAAATATTTGTGACAGCTATTTATATAATTTAAGCTAACCCCTATTATTATAAATATACATTTTTTTAAAATATACTTTAATAACATCAAATTATTAAAAAGCATTAAGTTAAGTTTTCACATATACAACCCAGGAGGAAAAAAGTGCTTCAGAAGAATCGTTAATAGAAAGTTCTAATGAAGAAGTCACGGTTAATAAATGCTAATAAAACAATAAGTATGAGTGTATAAGTATTTATTGTAAGATGACTTTAAAAAAAAATTGAAAAAAAAAAAATAATATAACCCATTTTTGATGGTGAATACATTTTCTTGGACAAATTTGCTTAAGGTTTTAATAACATTTTCTGAAAATCTTTAATGATTAGAATTTTTATAGATTTATATATTATATAACCTAACCGTGACTTCTTCATTAGAACTTTCTATTAACGATTCTTCTGAAGCACTTTTTTCCTCCTGGGTTGTTACAAACTCATAGTCTTGACATGTTTGTTCATCTGAAAGTTGTTAAAAAAAAAAAAAAAATCAAAATTGTAAATTAAAAATCTAAAAACTTTAATTCAAAATTTACTAAGGATAAATTAAAAGTTAGTTATTTAAATTAGAATAAGTTAAATTATTAAAGTAATGAGGTTTTCTAGAATATGAAAAACCTCCTACACACTTTGTTGACAAATATTTATAATGTTTCCATTTCAAGACATCTGGTATATTTAGGAGCTGAAAGTGTTTTATCACAGATATACCATTGGGCCAATACAGTTTATTATCAATTATCCAGTTACATGGAACAACACCTTCTGTTTCCATACCATCTTCAATCCAAACACCACGAGCATAAGACATAATTAGATACTAAATTTTAATTACTAAGGCAAAAATTATAATAGCTTAACAAAATCTTATTTATACTAAACTTATTTTTTCTATAAAAAAACTATTGTTCAAAATACAAGTGTTGCAAAAGTTAAAGTCAATTTTGTTTGTAGCCAAAAATAATAAATTGTCTGGAAAAAAAAAAAGATTATTAATTAATAGTTAGTGGAATTAAAAGCAATAAAACAATAAATTTTAATTAAAAAATTATTAAAGAAACAAAAATGAATATTATTTTATTACCAGTTGACATTGTGAACAAGGGGAACAAATACAAGACCATTATCACCATATGGCATAACAACAACTTTATACAAAATGTCATCTCTTTCAATTAATGTACGTGTAAGATTAAGGGTTCTCTCTCGCAAAAGTGCAATATTGAAATTCTTCGAATCACAAGGTTCAAGAAAGAAACTTTCCATGCTATCTTTTCTATAGGTTTCACAAATATAAATATTGTTGTCATTAATTTCTTTTATATTAGCATATTTGCCACACTTTAGTAAAAACCAGCTATCTTTATGCTTTATACTTATTTTAGTGTACAAAAATTTTTCAGAATACATAGCTCCACAACTTTCTAACTCGTGTGCTCGCTTGATAATTTGACCTACAGGATTTGTGGCATAACGGACAAGCTTCTTTAAAATTTGGAGGTGATTCTTAAAAGCAAATGCAGAAATTGCATCAAGTGGTAGTTGATAACCAGCTACGTCAACTTGGAGATGAATTAGATTATGAACATTGTATGTATTAAATGTATTGCCATAAATATTTTTTGTGGTAGAAACAAAATATACAAGCAAATAATGAGCATATTCCAGCAGAGAATTTCGATCCTCAGCATTTGAACTCAGCATAATTCTAATAGATATTGACAGATAAAGAAAATGTGTGTAGACTTCTTTTTTAACAACCCCTCGAAGTACAACAAGACCACTATATAAAAGGAATTCCCTAAATTCAGTTGCTTTCCATCGCTTTACATATTCTAGAGATCGAGGTTGACGAGCAAATTCACTAGGCATTTCATTATTTAATGATACCATACTTTCTGATACACGATTAATTTGCTGAATTGATAGTTTACACAATCTTGGACCATCAGTCAAAAAATTTAAAATTTGTTTCATAACACTTAAACAAACCAAATGCATATAGTCTAAGACAAACCCAGAAACACAAGGCAAATTATAATCAATTAGGGGAGATTTAGCATTTTGATGTTCATCATTTTCATGTTGATATTTTAACAGACTAAAATCAAGATCATTTCTTGCAGAACAATTGTTTTTTTGAAAAACAACTCGTTCATCATGCGATGCACCTTTAATTATACATCGCTCACACGAATAATACCCAGTATGACTTTTGATACACTTAATGAACGCTCTAGCAGGTGCGTCACATACAAATGCTTTAATAGAGACTGTGTACCTATGGTTTTCATAGAGAAATCCTACAGTGTTCAATAACTGATATTCAAGCAGAAAATCTTTTAAAAAATCATTAATGAAACTAGGCTTCTTGTTACCTGTGTATACTGAAACAATAAAAGGTTTTAGACTGTTAAAACGACAAAGAATTGGCCATAATTCTTTGTCGTTTGAAGACTTAAACAAAGGAACCCCATCTATGCCCACAATTAATGCAATATTTTGAGTATTTTTATTAGTTATAAATGTACTATCAAGTGGCCTTTTAATTCCAGATTCAATTCCTAAATGAAAAAAATCTCCACCACATTTAGAATAAGAAGCTATAGACCTTGGTGTGTTTAACAATGTTCGCGAATCTTTTCAAAGTTCTGGGTGTCCATTTTTGCGAAGAATTGCAAAAAGCTTGTTTAGGGAATCTCGTTTACACATACTTAAAGAACACCATACAGCAAATTCAGCCTGTAGGTTGTCTTCAACATTTTCATCGCTTGGATCTTCGTCTAGTTCAACACTGATAACAGAAGTCTGATTCTTCCATTATGTTAGTAGAATAATAATCATCGCTTAGTGTTTAATTTAATTCACTCGTATCATGTTGATAATCATCAGGAGAAACTTCATGCGGATTACTCCCCTGAACTAAAACAATATCATTTTCAGAAGCTGATGATGTAGTAATAATTTCTATTGCAGATTGTAAAAAAGCATTTCTCTGCCTGAGTTTTCTAACTCTTTCTGTGAAATTCATATTTTTAACTTACTTAAAAACTTTTAACACTTCGTGGTTATATAATTTTTTATGGCGCAATGATTTCTGGACAATTTCGAAGATTTTGGTCTAACCGGGTCAAAATCAAGTTGCTCGACGTCGCGATTTTATATTGACTTTATATCAACGTCGAAATTGCGTCGTGTGCCGGAATTATATGCGAAAATGCTCGTTCATTTCTGTTTCGTTCCCACTTTAGACTAAGATTTTTTTTTTTAATTCGGATTTTCTGAAGTATATGGATTTTGACATTAATCGCCATTTTTCAATAATAAAATGTTTATTTCTTTCTAAAACGACATTTGATTGGGTATTACGAAAATATTTGTGAAAAGCGCGTGGAGATCGGCGATTTACCACTTAAACAATTTAGACATCTGGTTTACTCCTTGTGACTTCTTTTTTAAAAATGAAAATTTAAATATAAATTAACTTTTTTTTTGTTAATATTCATCTTTTAAAAGATGCACTAACTTACTTATAACATAATAGGGGTTATAACTCAAAAATTGTTAATATGTGACATAACATTGGATCCTTCGTGTGTATTTGCTATTTGTTATATAGGCGCCCCAAAAAGCCCTGACGTTTTTGCCACAGAGCACCGTGGAAGTGCATTTAACTAGAAAGTTCACGCCTCCTTACTTAAGTGACCCAAAATATGTCCAAAGCTTGCTTCGATCCTGGATCTCCTGCTTATAAAGTATATTGTCAGTATTGTGAAAAATTTAAGAACCACCAAAAAATAAATCATAAATTATTTTTATTTCTTAAATTTTTATTTAGTCGAATATATTTTTCTGGTAAAAAATTTTTAGGAAATAGACAAAAAATATAAAATAAAAATATTAATGCCAAAAACCTTTAAACAAATAAGAAAATTTATTTAAAGTTTTATAAGTAATTTTTATTAAAAAAAAATTTTAAAAAAGTTAAAAATCAAAGAACAAAAAAAAGTAATTTTTACCTAATACCGCGTTATTCTACCATGAATCTTTATGCACTCTTTCAAACGGTTTGACTTTCAGCCTATTAAAATATGTTTGAGTATATTTCCAAGTATTGTTGGTAAAATATTGTGCAATTTCTCGAAGCTCTTTGGTGCTTTTTTGGCAATTTCTTTATCAATCCAACTCCAAAGATTTTTAATGCAATTAGATCTGGGCTATTTGGTGACAAAGTTAGACGCTTAATATTTTTGCTTTCGAACCATTCAGAGACAATTTTAGCCGTGTGACATGGTGCATTGTCTTGCTGAAAAATTAACGGCACACTTTACTTAGGTGCAATAAATGATGGAAACAAGTTGTTATTTAAAATATTGACGTAATAAATAGAGTTGAGTTGACCATCAAATAATTTAAATATACAGAGACCATAATAAGTCATGCAGCACCATACTTCAACCAACTCGCTACCTTGTTTTGTTTCTTTGAGCGATACAATCGAGATTATATTTTTCTGAAAACTGCCTGCTAATCATAATTCGTTTCTTTCGTTTATCAACCTCGATATTCATCTATCACTAAACATTACTATCCTCCATTTTACTTTAGACCATTCTTTGACACTTTGACAAAATTCTTTTTCGCTTTTTTATATTTTGTTTGGTAAGTCGCGGTTTTGAAACAGCTTTTTTCCATTGCATATTATTAGCTAATAGTTTCCTACGCACAAGTGATGCCGATGCTTGAAGTCAATTTAAAAGCTTCCATTCGCCTCTAAATTCATGCGGCGGCATGGTTCGATTTTTCTGATTAAAAAGCATTCATCATTGGGTGTCTTCAAATATATATTTATTACAAAATAACTCGGAAATTAAACGATCAAAATAACTAACTGTCAAAAAAAATAATAATATTAATAATAAACTGACAGTAAAATTAGATAGATAAGTTTACAAGCATATTGTGAATTTAATGTATTAAGTGAGGGACTTTCCCATTTTATGTGAAGGGCTTCTTTTATCTTTGAGTTGTGTTTGGTTGGGGCTTTATCCAAAATCTTAAAAGAATCACATCTTTAGTGTCGACATCATGTATAAGAGTATATGGCATATTAGTCAGAAAACATCAAATAATACGAATTCTCTTAATACAATTGTATAATTTTGTTGCGAGCTGATAATGCAGGTAACCATAATCCAGCTAAAACTTCTAATACTAAATTAATAATTGTATTAAGAGAATTCGTAATAAATGATGTTTTCTTACTAATATATATATATATATATATATATATATATATATATATATATATATATATATATATATATATATATATATATATATATATATATATGTATATGTATATATATAAATGTATATATATAAATGTATATATATATATATATATATATAATATATATATATATATATATATATATATATATATATATATATATATATATATATATATATATATATATATATACATTTATATATATACATTTATATATATACATACATATATATATATATATATATATATATATATATATATATATATATATATATATATATATATATATATATATATATATATATATATATATATATATATATATATATATACATATTATATACAAGGACAAAGCCCTAGTGTTAAACAAATATACTACAATGAAGCTACAAACGAGCAGTTGTATGTTAACGAAGACTTTAGCGATTTTACATTAGATTTACGAAGAAAGCTTTTCAAAGAATCCAAAGAATAGAAAGCAAAGGCTAAATTTGCTAAAGTAGTTTACAATAAACTAAATACACATGAGCTATTATAAAATAATTTTTTTAATAATTTATAATCAAATTTAAAAACAAAAATGGATGACTACGAATCATTTACTTTTAATTATCATGATAAATACTTAAAATCAAATCTTATTTCTGATCCAGATGTCAACTTTTTTAATAATGCGACCACAAGTTATTCTTATCTTCATCCCAATGAGTTAAAAGAATTTAAAAAAAAAATGGTACTGAAAATCAAAAAATGATAATTAATATTATAAGTCTAAATAAAAAATTTAAATAGTTACATAGTTTTTTAGATGAAATTGATAATATTTTTAACATAATTTGCTTAATAGAAACGCGGATTTTTTCAAATGATTTTAAATATAATTTTGTTTTCTATCATCCAGGTTTTGAAACAATTTTATTAGAAAGGCAAACAAATAAACGGGGTGAAGTAGTTCTGATTTACGTTTTGAACAAGTTTTACATAACTTTAGGAATGAATTGTGCGTTTCTGACGGTGATAAAGAAATCGTAACTATTGAAATTTTAAAGAATAAAAAAATGTATTCTATTAGGTTGCTGTTATAGACCACCTGATGGTACGTCTGAAAATCTTATTTTTTTTTTAACAGCAAAATATCATTCACAAAGGTAGCAAAGAAAACAAAGTTAACACTGTATCCTCTAATAAACCCGAAAAGCAAAACATAATAAAAAATGTGTCTTGAATAAAAACAATAAGAAATCCTTTTAATATCAATGGAAACATATTAACTTTATTGAAGACGCAAATACAACATATAATAAATTCATTAATACGTTCTTCTCAATATACGATGCAAACTTTCCACTCTGTGAAAAAATAATAAAAATAAAAGCATGTGAAAAAATAACAAAAGTAGTCCATGGATAAACAAACGTCTTTAAAAATCCTCTAAATATAAACAGAAACTATATATTAATAACTATAATTAAGAACAAAATCAAATGAAAACCAACAAAATTATAAAAATTACTAACATTTATTTGAAAAAATTGGTAAAAAAAAAAAATTATTATTCAAGTTGAATTGGTTAATTTAAAAATGACTTAAAATATACTTGGAAAACGTTGAAACAAATAACAGGAAAACAAAAATTAAATTCAAACTCCCTTTTTAAAGTAAATAAAATAAATAAAACAAATATATATGAACCAAACCAATTGCAAACGAATTTAATAAATGTTTTAATAATATAGGAACTAAATTGACAAACAATACTCCTATTACGGAAAATTTTTTTTATTGTTTTCCTAGAGCCTATAAGTAATTTGCTTTTTATAGATAATTTATATTCTGACTTATCTTTTGATGAGTTTGAAAGAGCTTACAAATCTCTCTAAAGAAACAAAACTACGGGTGCGGACGAAAATAATGGCGACTTTATTTTCAATCTATAATGAAAATAATGGCGACATTATTTTCATTATAGATTGCTTTGAAAACTTAAAATGTATTCTTTAATTGGTCTTCAGGGCATTTATACAACAAGGTGTATTTCCCGACCAATTAAAAATAGCTAAAGTTACTCCTATATACAATAACTGAAAAAAATCAAATATTATTAACTATTGCCCTATCTTAGTTCCTTCAACTTTCTCAAAAAATTTAGAAAGAATTATATACAATAGAACATACAATTAACTTAATCTAAGTAAACTTCTCTATAAAAATCAACTAAATTAAAAAAAAAACTGTTTAACTGAACAAGCCATTACATAATTTATTGGTGAAATCTCTAATTCATTTGGTAGATCACAATATACACGAGGTATTTTCATTCACGTATCAAAAGCATTCGATACGGTCGACTACAAAATTCTACATAAAAAACTTAAAATAGTATTGAATACTTGAAAAATAGGAAACAATTTGTTTTCTATGAAGATTATTTTCAAAATTAAAAATTAATTCACATAAAATGTGTTGTTTTACATGGTTCTATTTTAGGCTTACTATTGTTTTTAGTCTACATAAATGATTTTAACCTTATGAGTATCATTTTTACGGACGATATTAATTTATTTCTGTTTATATGAATAAATAACTCAATCACAACTGGTTTGAATCCAATTAGTTAACTTTAAACATTGACAAAATAAAATAGATCTTTTTCCACTCTCTCGCAAAGAAGCAATTTGTACCAAATAACTTATTTAAACTTTTTATTGATAAAATTACATGGAAATTTTTATTGAAAATATTACATGGAAGTATCATATCGACTTTATTTCTACTAAATTGGCCAAAAAATATGAAATTCTATATAAGGTGAGATACTATCTAAGTAAACAAAATTTAATTCAACTCTTCTTCTCATTTATTCAAAGCTATAAAAATTATGCAAATATTGTTTAAGGAAATACCTTTAAAAGTAACTTACGAAATCTCTACCGTCGTCAGAAACACGCAATGTGTTTAATATGTTTTGAAAATTGTTTTTCTCGTTCAAATCTTTTATTTAAATACGTTAAAGCATGTAACGTTTACGAACTTAATATCTATAATATTTTATGTTGTATGTTTTGTTGTATAGGTGAACACCCATTGTCCATTTTCAACGATCTTTTTGTCCATAAAAAAATAAACAAATATTCTTTAAGATATAATATGATTTATTAATTGAACCTTTTTGTCAAACAAAGTTTAATCAATCATGCATAAACTATCAAGTACCGTATTTATAGAACAAAGTTGTTGCTCCAAATTTTTATTTATCAATTTCGTTCTCCGTTATTAAAACTAAATTAAAAAACTATATTTTTTCTACTGGCAATATATATATATATATATATATATATATATATATATATATATATATATATATATATATATATATATATATATATATATATATATATATATATATATATATATATATATAAATAGATTTTTTTTCAATTTACAATCATTTTTCGTAATATAAAAATATAAACTTGGTATCTAAAAGAAGATCCAAATGATCTTAATGCCAGAACTATATGAAATACACCAAACATGTATATATAATAAAACAAAAATACAATTAATTTGATGACGATTAACAAAAAAGAATAAACAAACACTGTAAATAATTTTTCAAATTATCCTGAATAAAAATAATTTTACATTCTATATATATACATATATACATATATATATATATATATATATATATATATATATATATATATATATATATATATATATATATATATATATATATATATATATATATGTATATATATATATATATATGTATATATATAGAATGTAAAATTATTTTTATTCAGGATAATTTGAAAAATTATTTACAGTGTTTGTTTATTCTTTTTTGTTAATCGTCATCAAATTAATTGTATTTTTGTTTTATTATATATACATGTTTGGTGTATTTTATATAGTTCTGGCATTAAGATCATTTGGATCTTCTTTTAGATACCAAGTTTATATTTTTATATTACGATTAATGATTGTAAATTAAAAAAAATCTATATATATATATATATATATATATATATATATATATATATATATATATATATATATATATATATATATATATATATATCAAAATATATATATATATATATATAATATATATATATATATATCAATATATATATATATATATCAATATATATATATATATATATATATATATATATCAATATATATATCAATATATATATATATATATATATATATATATCAATATATATATATATATATATATATATATATATACATATATATATATATATATAGATATATATATATATATATATATATATATATATATATATATATATATATATATATATATATATATCAATATATATATATATATATATATATATATATAGATATATATATAGATATATATATACATATATATATATATATATATATATATATATATATATATATATATATATATATATATATATATATATATATATATATATATATATATATATATATATATATATATATGTATATATATATATATATGTATATATATATATATATATATATATATATATATATATATATATATATATATATATATATATATAATATATATTTTATTTATATCTTAATTTGTTGTAAATTATGTATTTGTAATATTTTTTGTGATACAAAAGATGTTTTGTTCATAGCAAATAGGCCAACCATATAATAAACGGCTAAAATTGACCCCGTCAAGGCTCAAGGTTCAATTAATGCTCTTTTTAAAAGCTTTTTTTTGAAGTTTAGAACCCTGGTGTCTCGACGGGTACAATTGTATGAAAGTAGTTTAACACTAAATGAAATATTAAAACACAAAATTTTCTTTTTTTTTTTTACTTTGCTCTAACATCAAGTAATAACGAAAAGTTGCAAAACGTTTTCCATTATAAATAGTTGACTACGAAATTAAAAAAGTTTTAATTTTTATTGAAAACTTATTTTAGAATTGTGTTTTTAGGTTGGAGACCTTCTAGTACCGCGAAAAAGAACTAAAAGTTTCCTCAGTTGCTACCTAGGACAAAAAATACTATCTAATAAAGTTGCTTGGTACCGTTATTTGAAATAAGGTTATGTCATTTGCGTGTTTTAATTGCCACATTATTTTGCCAATGTATTGTTTAATTTGCTCAAGTCAAATTTTTACCGTATTCCATAAATTTTTTTCCTGTTTGTATTATTAAAAGTAGTGAGTAAATTTTAAAACTTTTAAATCATGCGCAGACATTTTTAAGGAAAATGTTGTTGCAAGTCTCAAATTTTAACAAGGCAACAAAGTAGGCGCTTTTTAACCCTTAATTTAAATGGTTAAGTTTACGACTTAGGCAACCCGCCTAAAATTACCGATTCAAGGTTCAAGTAAATCAGGAATATTTAAATGCAATTCAATATTGAATTTATATATATATGTATGCATGTATATGTATATGTATATATATATATATATATATATATATATATATAATATATATATATATATATATATATATATATATATATATATATATAAATATATATTTATATATAAATATATATATATATATTTATATATATATATATATATATATATATATATATATATTGCAGACATTTAATATTATTATATTATATATATATATATATATATATATATATATATATATATATATATATATACATATATATATATATATATTTATAGATATACATATATTATATATATATATATATATATATATATATATATATATATATATATATATATATATATTGCAGACATTTAATATTATTAATAATAATAATAATAATAATAATAAAAGTAATAATAATAATAATAATAATAATAATAGTAATAAACTTACTAAGGCTTTTAGATTCATAATAATTATTACTAAAATCTAATGCCCCTGAAAATTATATAGCAATAAAAATATGAATGCAATATACAGGTGAATGCACCGCAAAAACTGCGTACTCAGTTATAGGGCTATAAAAATTTAAATCTGTACTTTAAATTCACTAAATAAATGTTTTTTGATACATGAATATTTCAGTAACAATTAAAATAAAAGAAAACTAAAATAACAATATAGAAAATTTTTACAAATGTTTTTAGTTAAAAAAAGTGCCTCAAGTTTTTTGCATTTTTAAGAATAATTGCTATAAAATAATAGTTTTTTAGACTAAGTTTTGCAACTCCAATCTAGTTAACTTATCATTTATATATTCTATACATAAATCAAACCTTTTGCATTTTAAGTAGAAGGAAAACATGTAAAAATAACAATTAAAATGTTCAATTCAACATGTGGTTTTTGGGGTGCATTAAAAAAAGAATTAACGAGAATTTATTTTTTTAACTAAATTTGCACAAAATTTATAGAAATATCTCTTTAAAATAATTGGTACATTTCTTTCAAGCACCTGCTAATAAGATCATTTCTGGATTTCGTCCATTTACTTTGCAATTTACTTTGCTGCAAACAGACTTCATAACATTAAGACAGGTTGGACACTGCTTCAAGCCGAAGTCCACAATTACATTGAAGCATACATTTAATAGAAAGTTTCTAAACTTCCTCTTTTTTTTTCCAGCATCTTCTTTTTTTTTTTAACTTTTTTTCTTTGATTCTTTTTATGGATTCAACTGCAGTTAATACATTGTTTTCTGTCATTAAACCATGTACTTGTGTAACGCATATCATATCTTTTGATAATTTAGGCTTTACTTTTTTGGTTACCATAAAACCTGGTATTTCTTCCAGTTGAATACTTTTTCATAAAGTTCATCAATCAGTTCCATAGCTTGTTCGAACTTTGATTTCCAGTAACTTGCTGAACCACGTCTTTTATCAGGCGAAGAAATTAAAGGAGATGGCTGTTTCTCTGTTTTAATACAGTTTTCTGCCGTTTTTCGACCAGCGTTAAGCCGCTGCTTCGCCAGTGCTTATTTTTGTGCTAGTTTTTTTTTTTTTTTCATTTATGTTTAACTTTTAACCGGCGTTTATAAGTTGCATAGCTATTGCTCATATCTATGTTAATTTTACATTATTATTATTGTTTTGTTTATTTTATTTATAACTAATACTTAGCACATAAGAGAGTTTAAGTTAATAGGAACTCCTCGTTCTTCCTTTGCTCAAAGACGTAATAAATTGTCGGTGGAAAAATAAAAAAAAATTTACGCGAAATAATAAAAAAAGGTTTACGCGAAAACATATAATTAATGAGGTATTTCAAAATATTATATAATGGAATTTAGAAAATTATGTCCACCGTTTTTGTAATACGTTATATATTGATAAATTTTTTACATTTCAATAAAAGTTAACTAAAATGCAATTCATATTCATATAATGGTTTAAGATGAGTAAAAGCTTGACCATCATTTCTTCAACCGTCATTTATTCGACATTATGGTGCTAACTATCAATAATCTTCTACTTCACATTTTAACACAATCTTTTTTGCATTTCAAACTGCTCCTGATAGATCTAAAATTATTAACAAAAAGTATATAACATCAACTCGAGTTGAGCAAATATAACAATAAATATAACGGCAGAAGTGCCGTTATATTGGCGTTATACTGAGAAAAAATAAACTAACGGTTGAAGCGTTATATTTGCTGTTACATTTATTTTACTAATCCAACATTAATAAACATAATATTGAAAAAAAATTAAAATGTTTGGAAATAATAGTTATGTTTATATGATATTGATCATTTACAGTCATCTTAAAAAGATATACCATTACCATTGCTAATAGATGGTGATGCCGCTAAAAAATGCAAAATATCAAATGACATCTTAAAATTTAAAATATATAATAGCATTATGAAAAGGTCTTATAAAATCATTTTGAAAAGATATAACTTTACCATTGCCATTAACTTTAACATTTACCATTAAGTTTGAATGTCGAAAGACGAAATAAAAAGGATAATAAACATATAACCTCTTTAACAATTAATATAATCATTTTGAAAAAATACAACCTTACCAAGATTACCAGATGTCAATATCATTAAAGACTACAAAACGCAAAAAACACATATAACTTAACCACTGATACTACATGCTGTTGCCCCTAAATACTACAAAATAAACAATAACTTTAAAAAACATCTTCTAAGTCATTATTAACCATTTTGAAAAAATACCAACTTACCATTGCTACCATATGCCATTAAAGACTACAAAATGCAATAGGTAATGAATTCATACCATTTATAATGAATTAAAAAAGATATAATCTGTAAGAATATCATAAGAAAAACAAAGTACATAAAATCATTTGATTGGTTCTATACAGCAATTTCTAAAAGATACTTTATAACGTTACCATTGCTACCAGATGTTGATGTCACTAACAAAAACAAAAACAAAAAGAAAACAAGCAGACAACCCCTTCAAAATATATGGAAAATATACTTGTAGTTAAAAGATGCTTGTGGCATTACCAATGATACTAGATGTCGATGCGTATAAAATCTATATACTTGAAGATACATATAAATTATTAAGCACAATAAGTAAGCATTAACTATAACTAACAAGAATCAGAAAAAATTTATTGAACTTTTATAACTAGGATATATCTCTTTGGCTTCTTTTCTAAAGTATCTAATGATTACGTAACTTTAACATGCATCATTTTTAATCATCTAAATATTAATAGCAACACAAAAAAATATTGAACAAATAGGTTAGTTGCAATAAATATATATTTTATATATAGATTTAAAATATAAATACATAAAAGTAAAATATAAATACATACATGAATGCATTTATTAATAAATATATATAAATTTTTAACCAGTGCACTGGTCAAAAACTGAAACCAATGATTTAAAAAAAAAAAATGTTAAAATAAAAAAAACCTTTCATTAAAACCCATGGAAAATTTAAGGTATTAACCAAAAAAATAAATTTCAAAACTCAAAATTTCAAAACAAATAAAGTCCACGCCTTAATCCTGCACTGCAGAATTATCTGTTTTTCTTGTATGTATGTATGTATAGTAAAATATAAAAGTATGATACTACAAAAAAATGTTATACTTAAGTAATGAAAGTAAAATATAATATATCAAAAAAAATTCAAGAGTTTTGAGTTAAAGTTTTTAATGCACGTTGTGTGCGGCCACCATTTCTTTCCGGAGCTTGCATCAGCTACCTTTTTATGCACTTCTCAACATCTGCATTACTTCCTCCTTTTTCATGCTTTTGAACTGCAACTGTTAAATTTAAAACATGATATATTGGATCAACTTAATTACCACAAAATAAATGAATATTATTGTACTTACTATATACTATGGCAGGAATTTTTTTTAACTTTTTAAAGGCGTGTTTATTTTTGAATTTATCACTCCAATTCATTTTTAGTGCTAGTTCATGACATACTAGCTGATTCATTATGTTATATGTAATTGATTTTAAATTGCTCCCACCAATTACACCGAGCAACCTTGACTAATATAATATTTATATAACTACATTTATGTACATATATATATATATATATATATATATATATATATATATATATATATATATATATATATATATATATATTATATATATATATATATATATATATATATTAATTTATTAAAATAAAGAAAACAACTTTTTATGGTACTAATAATTTCATGCCTAAAGGCAATCATCAGCCATGTAATACAAAACGAGAAACAAAAAAAACCCGTTAAAATATAAAGTTACAGTGGAGTGTGCCCCGTCGTCAAAACAAAACAAAAACAAAAAGATAAGAAAAAACTAAAAACGGTTGCCTAATCACCCGTATCGAAATTCGAAAGGAGGAATTTGTTTTTATGTCTACATTTAGATACTAATTCATTCCTCTTATTTAATAAGTTATCATAGGTGTACGATATTATGAAATACTTTTCGTATAGACATAAGTTGCATCGTTTTATTGTATTATTGTAAGATCTACAACGTTTTAATTTTGTCCATTTAATTGTCGGGTTTACTCCATATTTATATATATATATATATATAAATATATATATAAAATCGGAAATAGATTATTAAAAATAAACTTTTAAAGCCTACCAAACCTTGAGACAAGTAAATCTTCAATTGTAGACTCATTTGTACAGCTTTCTAACCTCATAAGAATAGTTTTTAATACCTTTTCATTGGATTTCTGCCATTTCTTTTCCATCACAACAAGCTTTTCCAAAATCTTATAATGAAAAAAATCATCACCATCATCATCATTACCATCATCATCATAATTATCATGATCAAAAATCTAACCTGTCCTATTAATTAATGACAATTTTGAAACTTGACCATTTTGAAAATATGAATTAGTGCCATTATCTAAATTGAAAGAGATTTTATTTTTATAAGATAAATATATATATATATATATATATATATATATATATATATATATATATATATATATATATATATATATATATATTTATATATATATATATATATATATATATATATATATATATATATATATATATATATATATATATATATATATATATATATATTATATATGTATGTATATGTATTTATATATATATTATATATATATATATATATATATATATATATATTTTTTTTTTATATTATTTTTATAAGATTTTTAAAGAGAGGGTTATAACCATCTGACTATTCAACCGATTTGTAAGATCACCTTTATTAAACTGAACTTATTAATTGATTTAATTAAGTACAATAACTCACCTAACGAACAATTTAAAGAAACAGAACTTTTGATAAATATTGAAAAAGGAATCGACTTCCATTACTAGGAGGAATAATTTTACACTCTACTTTTGGGGCACACGTGTTTTTGGCGCTACTTGATGTTTCATAAAGTGACAACCTAGCCAATAAAATTAATTGATTAAAAAATTTTTGACAACATTAACAATGACAACATTAACACTTTAGAGTGGCTATGTTTAATCATCTATTTAAACCCAACGATCATACTTATTAGGACAAAAGTCAACATTAGGCTCATCATTTTTATTGAGAATTTCAAATCTTTGTACTTACTTACAAGATAGAAAAAAATTACTCAGAAATATAAATAAGGACTACAAAATTTTTAAAACTTAAAAAGTTTGTTAAATTTTTAAAAATAACTACTTTCTCTTTCTCTTATTCCCTGTTGTTTCTGTATTAGTATTAAGATCTGAAGTATCTAACGCTAGAGTGGCTTTATCGTGCGCTATTTTGTAATCAGCTAAATAAAACAATAAATGAAAATAAATGCATGTACAAAAAATATTTGTTATTTGTAAAAATAAATTAAAAATTAGTAT
Organism: Hydra vulgaris; assembly: GCF_022113875.1. Taxonomy (NCBI): domain Eukaryota; kingdom Metazoa; phylum Cnidaria; class Hydrozoa; order Anthoathecata; family Hydridae; genus Hydra; species Hydra vulgaris. The sequence goes on along the minus strand of NC_061158.1, from coordinate 54,018,573 downwards.
TAAATTATATTGATAGTAGTCACATACGGTTAGAACAAAAACATTTATAAAATTTATCTTCAGAAGTAACCTCTACTGAAATACTTTAAAAATTAATTAAAAACAAATTTATAATAAAAATTACTTGTTTTCTACAAAGCAATGCCTTTTAAATTTTTTCTAACTGTCTTCTGGGGCGAAAATTTTTAAAACATAATTGTTAAATGTTTTTGAGTCCATTTTTGATAGAAAAAAACACTTCCCAGTCTCATGAGAAAACCATGTTTCTGGAACTACCTCCACTGAATCCTCCTCTGGAAAATTTACAAATAAGTAATGTGTCATGGTCTTTTAAAGTAAATAAAATAAATACATTCAGGCTAAAAATAAGCTTTAACTTGATGGAAGCTCTTAGGGGACATCGTAATTCTTTTTTAAATGGGAGCCAACTAAATTTCAATAATATTTCTGATACATCTGCTTTGTATAGGTTAGAGGAAAGATTAGACACTTTGAAAATATTAAGATCAGATGATGGTATTGGATATGCAAAGAAATCCTTCATGGTTCTGTATTTTTGATATACAACAGTTACTTTTCCATTATTTTCCACTACAATATTACACACTTTTGCAATATCTGAAGAAATTTTTATATAAGCATCTCTTTCTTTTGTTAGAACAGTAAGTCCATCTTTAATAATCATTGAAAACTGTTTTTTGGTTTTTATTTCTGACAAAAGAGGCCCATTTTGGTGCTGTTTTTTTATTTGAAAATTATTTAAAGACTTTAAATTTACATGACCTTCAGAATCATACCAACAGGAGCGGTTAAATCCTGATATGCGGATGACAAAAGTAATAATTGAAAACAATGTTTGAGTATACACCGTATATATCTTTCTAAATGGATAATTTACGGTTGTTTACAAACACGTTTAAACGCTATTTAAAAAATTTTTAAATTCTTGAAGTTCTTTGAATTATTATTTTTCTCTGTAAAATTATTTTATTATTTTTACAATGTTTTGTAAAATGTTGTATATTTCAGATTAAATAATCAACATGCAACAAAACTGTAAAAAAAATGGACGTAAAGAAAAAAATTAGAACAATATATGGAAAAACACCAGGAGCCAAAGCGTGACATCAATCCATAATACTTTGCATACCAAATTATTGAACTTAAAATGTAATAAATTATTTACTATGTGTCTTCATAGCTGGCCAAGCTTTACATTAAAGAATGGTTGTTTTTTTTTCGTACTTTGTTTACAGGATATCTACAGCCGGATAAATGTCATCTAATGATAAATGTCATGATAAATACATGAGATATAAAGACGTTTTCATATTTGAGGTTGTTTAGTTTTTCTTCCCATATTCAAAAAAACGATAGATGTTTTTATAGTGCTTAATATAGTTTATTACAAATTTTTATTATAATTCAAGTTAGTGTATTTTTGGGCACCATTTTAAGTCGGTCACTTTTACTCTTTTTTAAACTGGAAGTTTTAAGAAATATCATAATGTAAAAACAGATCAATATAGAGTAAGACTACATTTATTAAAACATGTATAATATTATCTTTACTTGATTAAATTTTTGTCAGGGTAAAAGAATTTTTTGTGTATCAAATTGAAAATTTACTAGTTTAAAACTTTATATATTAAACTAGTTTTAAAATTTAAAAAAATTCGATTTAAATGAGTTTATATTCTAAATCTAATGGTAATATTTTTATTTTATTAGGTAGTAAAATAAGGAAGTTTTTTTATAATAACTAAAAAGCTAATATTCTACTTAAGCCGGTCATTAATTAATAAATAATACTCGATTATTCGTGGCAAGATATAAACAAAAAGTGTTTACTTAATTACCTTAATTACGTCTGTCAGTAATTGCCCACTTTTATACGGGAAGGTCTGGGAACGAATAATTGAGCTGTAGGGACAAAAAATATTATTGCATTTGTTTACATATATATTAGTTTAAAGTAGAGCGATATAAAGTTTAAAGTAAAGCGATATAAAATTTTAAGTAAAGTGATATAAAGTTTAAAAAGTGATATAAACTTAACTATTAATTTACTACTTCTGTTTTAAAAGTATATTTGTTAATGGAGCTAAGTATTAATGTTGTAAACATTTCAAAAGCTCCAAGAAAGATTTGTGTTGAATGGCTTGTAAACCACGGACTTAGTGTCACAGGCTCTGTTAAAGAATTGCAAGCGAGAATTTTAAAGTTTTTACCATATCCAAAATTAGTTGAAAAACTTTATCGAAAAGCAAAAAAGAAATTCTTGTTCTCAACAAGTTTGCATGTAGACGAGATACCACACATATCTCATCATTGGACTGACAATGAAAACCTCTACCCTTATGTAAACTCTAAGCATTTTAAAAAATACATACTCAATAAAAGAGAGGGTACATTTGGACAACAGCAAAAAGCATACCAGATGTTAACAAACAGAAAAATTATATCTGTAAAAACGCATTCAGATAGCAATAAGGTATATGTAAGAGCTTTTATAAGAAAATCTTATGGCTACGATGCACGTCCTGCTATTTTACTTTTTGTAGAAGGAACACCCCTAAAGGGTTATTGCGAATGTCCTGTTGGTCTTAGTGGACTTTGCTGTCATGTTTTAGTTATCCTTCTTTACCTAAAGCATTATGTGGACACAAAGACAACAATTTTAGAATTAACGTGTACACAAGTCATACAGAAATGGCATAAAAGATCAAAAAAAAGGCTTCCAATGGTCCCACTATTCCAATGGTCCCACTATTCCAATGGTTCCACTATTCCAATGGTCCCACTCATATTAAAGTAAAATCAGCAAGAAACAAGAACAAAATTGAAAACTTAAAAATTGCTCCAGCAGATCCAGAAAATTCATCTTTTAAAAGAGATGTTTTAAAAATGAAGCAAAAAATTAAAGAAGGGCTGAATACCCAATTTTGAGAAACACGTATATGATACTCTTTGTTCAGTAGATCTAGGATATGAATCATCACTAATGGGGCATTTAAGATTCAGATATGATCGTGAAAGTTGATAAATTAAGTTCTATAAATGTAAAAAGTCGTACTCCAAATAAACAAACAGTAAACCCACAAGAATATCAAGAAAATTATAGTGAAATACCAACAATAGTGCAAATACTAAATCAAATATCATAAACATTGAGGTAGTTTTAATTTCACCTGAACAAGATATTGTTTTAGAAAAAATTAGTATGCAACTTTTAAATGAGCATCCTGCAATTCATATTAACTTGAAAAATATGATACCAACGCAAAAGCAATACACAAATCATAATAATGTCAAACAAAATACCCAAGAATAGATGGACACAAAAAAAACAAAAATAACGGGGAGTCGATTACCAGCATTGCTCGAGATATATGGACAGGAAAAATTTACAAATTATTGGAAAATAGTTAAGGAAGGATTAAACGAAAATGATTTTTATAACACACAAAACATTAAAAGTTTTGAGCGTGGACATAAATATGAGTTTATGGCACTTCAACAGTTTGCAAAGATGATTTTTGATTATCACCCAGATGATTTAAATTATGGAGCAAGTCCAGATAGCCTTGTTTCACATCAAATTATCTTAGAAATAAAAACACGAGCAAAAAATAGAGACAGTCCATTGATCCATATAAAAAATCAACCTCAATATTACGCATAGGCACAGCTTGAACTACTATGTACAAAATCTAAATACTGCATTTTACAATCTTATCATCCAAAAACAGAGAACTCAAATTACTTTATTATTCAAATTAATTATCTAGTGATGTCAGTTATAAAGGAAATCTCAGATAGCATTTTGCATTCAAATCCAATAAAAAAATGGCACCATCAAAAACATTCATTGCTCACTACTCTTGGAAATAATATTGTGGGAAAAATTCCAGATTTTAAAGAACTAAAACCACTTAGATCGTATATTAAAGAACTTGTTGAAACATCAATTCCTACATTAAAATTGGTTTAAATATTTAAAAATATTTTATGATAAAAATAAATAAGATTATATATGCTTATATATATATTCACACAATATTGTTTATTACAAAATTCTTCCTTTGGCCCAATAGGGCGCATTCTAAGGTTTACAACATGACATAACATTTTCCATGTTAAAGAAAGTAAGTTCATTCTTTGTAAAGGCCACACAGTATTAAAAACTGACCAATCACGTACGCGTCCTATGAATCTCTCTACATGATTACGGGTAGAAGCTATATCAAAATTACTAGCTATGTCAGCTTGTGGGAGCTGATGGCTTGATTTTTGAGATAGACGGTTTAGATATATTCCTTTTGAATCACATAAATCTTGAATTGAAAACCCTCTATCTGCCATAATTTCGTGTTCTTTCTCAACTAGTTCTAAAATATGAGATTGTTCTATTAATTCATTATCTGTGATGGAACCAGGATATATGTCTCCAAAAAGCAAACCTGATCCATGAGGAGAGATTCCAATTAAAGCTTTCCCTGTTGTACAGTTTTTATAACTTGAAAACATTAAAGTGTTTAGGTCATAATTGCTTGGTTGTTGAAATTTAAATTCAGTAGCATCCACGACAATATCGGTTTCACCATGTCCAGTTTTTTTATAAACTGAAAGATATAAACAGAAGGCATCATCAAGGAAATATAAACTGAAACATATAAACAGAAGGCATCATCAAGGAAATATAAGTGCTTTCAACCTTTAAATTTACCTCTGAAAATATTGCGTTTATAAATACAACCCACCCAGTGAAAATACGATACATGGTGGTTTCAGCAACACCCACCATAAATCCAATAACACCAAGATGAAGTGCATGTCTGCACAGGGTTAAAATTGAAAACAACTCAGTTTTTTTATCAAGAAATCTGCTTCCTGTACCTTTACAATCTGGATATTCAATTAAGTGACAGTATGAATCTACGCAATTATATAAGAGTTCAAATTGCTGGATAGATAGACCACATAAATATTTAAATTGCTTTGGTTTGTCTTTAAGTTTGGAATATATAAACATTCCTTTTTCAAATTTGTCCAGTTTTTTGTTTAAAATTTGATTTCTTACAGATAAACTTAAATAATTTTTATGTAATATATTGCTCTTTACTTTGTTTACTTTTTTTTCACTTTTAAGTTGTTTTATATAGTTGTTTGCATTGTTTAGTTTTTCTTGAAGAATTTCATAAGCATCTGCTCCTTTTTTTAATGTAGAAAACAACTGTTGTTTAGTTAGTTTACGTAATGATAAAGGAGGTTTCGTAACATAAACAGATCGGTTTGTGGGTTTTTTACGAACAAGACAAGGTTTAGACAAAGATATCATCATATCAAGTTTACGTTTCAACCTTTTCAAATTTTTTTTTTCAGCTTCAGTCGCTTTTTGTGATGTAGTCATTTTGGTCAGAGTATTTGTGTATTTTCGTTCCATTATAGCAATTTGGCTTGGTGGTGCAGCTATGTCTGGAATATCAGTGCATAACTCTCTAATTCCTGAGGAAAAACGTTCACAACAAATATGCCCATTTTTGTAGTTCATTCCTTTTGTATGTAAAATTCGAATATATTCTTTCTGTAAAGAAACATCTTTAGGAAGCCTGTAAAACTTAATACGTTCTCCGTTAGTAGTTTTGCTTCTAAAGTTATTAAAACATAATGATGCGCTACAAAACCAGTGAACCATTGATTTAAGCAATAGTATAAATTAATTTGATATCTTATTATAATATTTAATATCTTGTTAGTTTATAGTAAGTAATATTTACATTACCTCTAACTTATTTTTGTAACTTAAATATAATGAAGCTTTGTTTTGATTTTTATAAATTTTTTGACTCGATGATGTTAAGCATTACTATGTTTTGTAGTTGTTTAATCGAGAAAAAACGCATAATCTAGAAACTATATCTGATTGGCTAGAATTTTGTCCCTACAGGCAATATTCGCTAAGTTAAACCGCGTCGAATGAAATTGGGTAATTAATAAAACAATGATTTACGATATTACTTCCTCTTTAAATTCCTTTAAACACCAAAATTCAGTAATTGATAGATATATTTTTCTTTTTATTAGTTTTTATATATGAATTCTCCATTTTTATTGTTTTCTCATTGATTATAACAGTGAGCGATTTTAGTTGAAAAAATAAAAAATTAATTTTATGAAATAAATACTATATATAACTTCTTTTTTCAAAATATTATTATAGAAAACTAACTCTTATATCCATTATATTTATCAATAAATCTCATATTTATTGTATTTTTTATAAATAAATATTTTATTTTTATTTATAAAAAAGTTCCATGAAAAAATACGTTTCCCAGCAAAAACAAATAAAACTTTTTGAATGTTGATCGAAATTAGGCTAACTTCCCCTATTTAAAATTCCAATTTTCTTTTATCACATAGTTATAATTATAAAGCTATGGTATATTCACACTTAAATAAAATGCCAAAAGTACTAACTACAGTTTATAGTTGGAATCGGATCCGTAGCAAGTTTATAGGAATAACTTTCGGCTACAGTTTTAAAGATACTTTCTTTTTTATAAGAAGTGGGTAACGTACATTGGTTTGCAAAAGCGTACATTGGTTTGCGATTTTCTTTTTTTCTTTGATGAAAAAAAATTTGTTTGAGGTTTAATTCTTTTGTTGGAAGAAACTAATGATGACGTCTTTAATTCTTTCATTGACTGGTATTTTGACATTGCATCAAATGTATTAATTGTATTTGTTATCTATATATATATATACATATATATGTATATATAATATATATATATATATATATATATATATATATATATATATATATATATATATATATATATATATGTATATATATGTATATATATATATATATATATATATATATATATATGTATATATATATATATATATATATATATATATATATATATATATATATATATATATATATGTATATATATATATATATATATATATATATATATATATATATATATATATATATATATATATATATATATATATATATATATATATATATATATATTTAAAATTGTATGTGTGTTAAACGTTTTACTAATAATTGTTAAAAAGGTCAATATGTTTCATTACTCACTTGTTTTTCAACGTACTTTAATGCCTCCATATTCAAATTGCTACAGTTTTTGATGCATCAAGTTATAAAGGAAGTTCTCTATTTTAGACTTTGTTTCCTGTTTCCTCAAAGTTTGAAATTTTCTTTAACTTCGCTAAGTTGTATTTTATTGAATTTACTTCTTTATACGAGTATACAACCTGTAATTTAAGTGAACTTTTAGGTTTTTCATCAATTTTATTGTCTGCAGCTAAAAATTCCTTAAGAAGATGTGCATGTTTACAAGAAGTATTTTTTATGAGAAAGTCAGGACAATTGCAATGGAAAGTATGCGTTCATACAAAACACATTATGCATTGCAACCGACAACCTACAATATTGCACTTGTCTGACAGTTTTGCTGCAACATATTTATTTTGCCCATCGTCAGAGTTGATGAGGAAAACGTTTTCATCAGAGATCTTATTAATGGCTGTATAATTCATTTTTTTACTACTTAAATGTCTGTCATAAATATTTTGCATCCGTTGTGTCAAAGAACCTTTTGTTAACTTTATCAAGCGAGAAAATAACTTATCTCTTGAAAATTTAAGAAGATTCACAAGAACTGTGTCAACACGTTTATTATACTTTTCTTTCAAATAGTTGTATTTAAAAGTTCGATGGAATGCTTCAACAAACATATTTGTATTTATACCTTCACCGACACGATAGCAATAAGCCCAGCTTTTTGTCACACATATCTAGTATTTTAGAAAGTATGCTTTAAATTCACGAGTAGCATGAGATTCCAGCCTATCAATGAGAGATGATAATTTATTTTGGAAAAGAATTTTATTTGTTTCCTCAAGAACTGTTCTAAGCATTTTGTAAACAACTGCTTCAATTTCTAAGTTTCTAACTTTTTTTCTCAATTCTTCTTTCCATGCTTTGTCTACACGCCATGTACAGTATAACCATTTTGGTTTAAAACTAAAGACTTCACAAAAGGCATTGTAGAATTGTGGAGCAAGATCTGTCATAAACAGTTAGGTTGTATAATTCCAACCTCATTTTTTATTTTTTTGAAAAAGACTGTAACAAATGGTTCACTTTTATGGTTCGCCAAACACCAAGCAATTGGATGACCTTGACCAAACTCGTCCATAATCAGTAGTGAAATCAAAAGAAAATTATAACCAATTGTTCCATGTGTTGAATCGCAGCATAAACCATTCTTCCTAAATTTTTTCAGCATTTCCTTCTGTGCATCTGTCTGGATAACATTTATAAAATCTTCATCTTTAAAGTTGTGCTCAGATGAAGCTTAGCCTATAATAAAATTTTTTTAATTTATTTACAGATTTTGACATAACGCCCTGTTGGTATTTTTAATTTTTAATGTTTTTTTTAATTAAGTATTTTTTTGGTATGCAATATTTATAGAAATACATAAATATGTAAACGGTAATGATTAAAACAACTTTAATAAGACATTAAAAAATATTGGTTCTGCTGAAATTTCAAGCTTATATAACTTATTTTTTTTAATATATAGAAATAAGAGCATAAAAAAAAATTTATTTACCTTGAAGTTTATAAAAGAGAATAGGGGTCTTAACTTTTTGCTCCCATTCTTGGATCCATGATAAAACACTCATTTGGTCATTTGCATGCCGTTGCACTTCTTGCAACCCGAAAGCCTGTCCGATGTTTAAAATATCTCTGTTTTCGAGTAAATGAATTCTTTGAAACTTAGAACCAATATCATCCCTATCATAAATATTTGAAGGTACATTTATAATAAGAATAAATAATTTTACAAACTAATATTGTCCGGAATCATATTACGGAGTGTGGTATCAAAAGATTTTTAAGACAGGGTGCCATTTGAAGATCAGAAAAAATAGATTTAAATTTCTTTAGAAAAACACTCTACAATTGCAAAAATATCAAAATTAACAAAATTCACATTAAAAGTATCAAGAGAAGTTCATAAAACTCTGCCAAATCTGCCAAATCATTCCCAATTTTTTTTTTTTAAGTTCTAGGTTATACTATGAACTTACTAAACTTACTTAGTAAAGCATTAGAGAAAGATATAAGAAATAGATTATAAACATAAGCAAAAATAAAATAAAAAATTACAGCCTAATTTATCTTACTTAACGAAACTTTGAAAGTTGACTGTATTTATTTACAATAAATGCATTAAAAACTGCAGTTCAAAGTATAGAACAAACAATAGTTCAAAAAGTCAAACAAAGCATCAAAGTTTCATAAACAACACAAACTATGTAACTTTAACTTCCCACTTTAACTATGTAACTGTAACTTGATGCAAATAGGCGAGAATGTAAATCAAAAGATTGCGTATTTTCTTTGTAAAATAAAAAATACTTTAACCAATATCAAAAAGCTACTTTAACACCAACAACAAAAAGCTTCTCATATAAGTTCAGATCATAGATATTTTCATGCATAGATATTTTCTTAAAAGATCTGTGCAAAAACACACACCAATGAGCATAAGTGGTTAGTTTCTTAATATATAATATTATTAGGTTCTTTGTGAACTTAAAAACATGAAACAAATTACCGTATATCATCTAGAATTTTTCCGCGTGTCACTCCTTGTTGTAATTTAGAAACGATTTCTTGGCGTTGACGTTTAGTTATCCACGTGTGATGTAAATCTTGACTATGCCCATAATGAGTATAGCAGACTTCTACTTTTATTTTTCGATCTTTATTGGTAACTTTTTTGATGGTTGATGTGCAGTTTTTCTCAATCTTGCATGTTCCTAAATTATCACAAGTTTAAAGCATACAACTTTTGTGCAATTTTCGCACATATAATGGATATGTGAGTGACTTTCAATTCGATTCTTACGCAGAACTATTTCACAATAAAAAATCTAAGAAAAGAAAAGTTATATTATCCATATTTTTAAAGCTGATTGTAATTGACACAACAATACATAAATATACAGCTAATAAAACTTCATTTTCTAAATGTTACCATTCCATACAATGCCATACTTTATAGCCCTACATATACACTAATAAAGACACAAAACTTCTTACAAAAAAAAAAAAAAAAAAAGTTTTACCTGAAGACTTAATTCTTCTCTTTCCAGTTCTGCTTAATTTATACATACCACATCGATTGCACTGCCAATACTTTGTTTTGGAACCTTCTTTTCCATTAACATTATCTTGGGACTTTTAATAAGAACTTCCATTCTCTTTTTCTAACTGATATTTCCAGCTATCGAAACCTTTTAAATAAAAATACAAACAAAATAATGCTTTATATTCATATAAAATTAGAAATTTATCTTGTTAACCACAATTATCAGACATTTTTTTCATTTTTACAAAAGCCTTCAGAAGCCACTTACTTGCATTATTATCAAAATTGAGTAACTCGATTCTGAATTCAATATTATGACTTCCATTGAGGTGTTTTCGCAAATCTTTGATTTTATGGAACCGATGTCCACATTGAATACATAAACTATTTCCACTTTGACTAACATAGCTGACTCCATGGAACTTGATCATGTGTCTTTTTAAATCAGATCTACGTGTGAAAGTACTTTTACAGTTGTCGCATTTACAAGAAAACAGAGAAGTGTTCATTTTTTGATTATCAGTTTTTATGCAACTTGACTTTTGCTCCGTATTTTCAATTGTAAGTGATGTAAAAATAGTAGAATCAATGCGTTTAATTTCCACTTCATCATCGGAATCTGAAAAGTTTTCATTTGTGTTGGGTACAACATAATCAATGTTAATATTCTTTTCAGAGAACCAAGATAATATACAGAACCTTAAATATTTGTTGTACTTAGAAGGTTCATTTAAAAACATATATGGTCTGATGAGAGTTTGAATAGAAGTAATCGACTCATATGTTGTTGACGATAAACAACAGATAGCAGTTACTACAATGGCAACTACACCACACACATTAAAACATGTTTTAAGTGGATATTGCAAGCACAATGACAAGTCAAATTTATGTTTTCCCAAAGAGTCAGTTAATGTGGAAACGTGGCATTCCTTCATGTGTAGCTTTGAATAATTCTGCAGATTATAAATAGTTTCTAAATATTTTTGAGTTGTTTCAAGCAGTCCAACAGGAACTTGCCACCCAAGTGAATCTCCATATGTTAAAATACCTGACATGGAATAAAATTCACAAATTGTCCAGTGATTTCCTAATTTAAAGTGTGAACCTAAAAAGGTTGATCCCTCAGTGTTTCTGCCTACATTTAAAACAAACACAACTCAAAGTGGTAAAGTTTTTTCTTTTTGATTATGCACAGGTTGTTCATAAAATTGGTTATTGTTTTGAATAGCTTTGTTTAAAAATATTCATAGAACGTCTGACTGCTGCTTATTTATCATCTCAATAATCCAACATGTGTGCTCTTCAGAAAGCCAACGATTGCAACATAACCGTGATAGTTCTTCTGGAGACATTGAGTATTGTTTTAGTTCTGAAGAGTTATCATGATTGAAAATTAATGATTTAAAATTGCTAATTGCATCAACCGATGGATATGCTTTTACTGACTTAGGTGTTATCTTTTGTGAATTAAACCAACCTACTTCTTGTTCAACAGCTTTTTTAGTATTTAATACCTTCCATATTGACAAACAGTTTTGTATAGTTAAAACATCAAACTTTCCCATTGAACTTTCTATATAGACAAAGCCTTTTGATATCTTATTTGCTAAACCTAACTCATTTCTCCACTGATACAAACATGTAATAGGTGGGATTGTATATTTTTCAAAAACATTGTAGAAATCAATTTGACTTGATTTGGAATGCTTAATTTCAAAGCTTGATATATTTTTTACTGTTGGAGTGTAGCACTCTAAGCAAAATTTTCTAGTGTAGTTCTTTATGTTTAACTGAGTTAAAAGTTTAGAGTTTCGACTATGTATCTCATCCTAAAAAATTAATAAAACAACCATGAGTAAAAAGTAAAAAGTTTTTTTTTGCATAGCCTAGTTGGCAAAAAATTAAAATATGAAAACGAAAACTCTATTTTAGACAACATGGACATTGGAGCATCTCATACTTTTCAAAAAACAACTTTGTTTATAATAAACACTTGGCCCTTAGTAGTTTTTTTTTTTGTATTTTCATTTATTTCAACACACCAATATTATATAGTCAAAGTAGAAGAGATAATATGACTAAACAATAAATATTATTTTCCAAATATTATAATCTAGTATATTTAAAAGTAAATTCAATTGTTATTATTCTTATATCGTAATATAACAATATTGATATAATGTATTATATAAATAATAATAATAATAATAATAACAGTAATAACAATAGTAATAATAATAATAATAATAATAATAATAATAATAATAATAATAATAATAATAATAGTAATAATAATAACAATAATAATATGATAACATTTTATCATATGATATTTTTATATATGATTTATTTATGATATGATTTATTTTATGATAAAATTTTATTAAGAAACTGTCAAGATAATGAAGTCTATGTCATGACTGTTTGATATAATTAAATGCAAATGTGCAACTCTATTCTTCAATGATTCATTTTGTCTGCAATATAAAAAAAAGTTCATATAAACTATAAATGTGAAAAGTCAGTAAAGATTAATACAATAGAGTTAGAATTTATTTAATCGCAGAGAAAAAAAAAAAGGAGAGCAAGCTCATATTGTGATAGAATCAAAAGATTACATAGAAATTAAAAAGTAGAAAAAGGCTATTACAAGAAGTAGTAAGAAAGAACAAAATTTGAAGAAGTTTAAAGAAAATGCGAGGATAAACAGCTTCCATTTAAAAAGAACCTATGGTGAGGTCTTAGAATAAAGTAATGATGAAGAAGGCTGCTCTAAAAGTGAGTTCCAATGTTCTAATTACACTGGACATATTGATCTATTAAACATAAGTAAAAATTGCAAAGTAAACCAAAATTATATAAAGATACAAATACAGCTTTAGCTGAAGTTAGATACGAATTTAAAATACACTGCTATTAGAGTCTGAATATGTTTCTTGTATTCTCTTTGATGGAAGAAGTGACAAAACTTATTTAATGACATTTAATGAAGAAACTAAAAAAATTTACCCTCTAAATGAAAAGGAAAATCACTATACTTTGACTGACAAATATTGTAAATATTTTCATTAAACCAAAAGAGAAATATGAAAAAAATCAAAAATTGAACCTGCTAAATATATTGCACATAAAATATTACAATGGTCTATTTTGCATAGTGTTGAAAATAGTTTAAAAGTTCATTGTTTGTGATAGCAAAATTACAAATACAGGTCATAATAGAGGTATTATACACTTTTTAGAGATTAAATTAGAAAGAAAATTAGGATGGCTCATATGTTCTCTTCACACAAATGAACTTTCATCATTTAATAGAAAAGCTTAATGAGAAGACAAAAACAGGGTTTTCTAGACCCAAAGGTAAGTTGTTTTCTAAGGTTATTGAAATGGAAAGAAATTATGATTTCAAGCCAATATTGATAGAATAATTATAACTTCATTGAACTTGGTGAGGAAATATTAAAGTACTTATGTTCAGATCAGAAATATGCTTATAAAATATACCAAACAGTAATTTCAGGAACTCCTACTGAAAGTTTTGCTAAACAAAAAAAAAGACACACTAGTCCATTCAAGGTGGTTTAACATAGGTTTTTCATTACTTTAATTTTGGGTATGCAAGCATTGGTTAGAGGGAGATGACTTAGAACCCTATAATTAATTTTTAAGCTTACTTCCATATGTGGTTCCAAATCAAAGTGAAGCATAGTTGGATAAAAGGACCAGGACACATCTTAAACCAACTCACCTTTATCAAACTTCAAGATGAAAATGTACAAAAAGTTATTTTAAAATGTTCGGCGGATATCAGCATGGAATTCTCACTCCGATACCTTAATACAAACATTACATTACAGCCAAAATAGAATTGAAAGTGAAATTGCTCTTAACAAAATTCTGAATAGAAAAAATGAGGAAACGGGAATTCTAGCTCCTACAACATATAAGTTTCCTCATTTAATCCTGCATGGAACCAAATTGACTAAGTTAATAACATGGGAAGAGGCCTATGAACTCATCTTAACCTGTCAAATGAACATTAATGAGCTAAAAATAATCCTGGATTGTTCTATGGTAGTTCTATATTTCCCTGTTCACACAAAAACAGTTGAGAGGGCAGTTAAAAAGGTAAAATTAACTTTACCAGTCCTCACTAATATGTTAGTTTTTAAAAATTTTAACAGCAAAAAGGACCTCATTTAGTTTTAATGTATATACCTAAAGGCAAAAAAATCCTAAGGGCTGACTTTTTTCAATGAAAGTTGAAAAGTACGGGATCATCTAATGGGCATACAACCCATTTGTACACTTTTATATATTTAAAAGTAAGAACAAATAAAAAATAGTGCATTGCTATAAGTAACTATTCAAGTATCATTAATTTATTGTGCAATACGAGATTCAAAGTTATCTTTGGTGTAAATATAGCTGGATTTTTCACCCCTTAACGAAAAAACTTCTTTGAAATACATTTTACGTTTTGATAAAATCGGAAAAAAAAATATGTTAAAAAAATTTGAAGACAATTTACCTGACTTTGAGATGAACAAAAAAACATTGTAAAAATAATAAGATAGTTTTATAGAGAAAAATAATAATTTAAAGAACTTCAAGAATTAAAAAAATTTTTAAATAGCATTTAAACGTGTTTGTAAACAACCGTAAATTATCCATTTAGAAAGATATACGCGGTGTATACTTAAACATTGTTTTCAATTATTTCTTTTGTCATCCGAATATCAGGATTTAACCGCTCCCCATTCCATTGATTGACAACTTGCTGAAGAACTTGTATTGGTTTTCTTATTATACTGCGTATAGATTTTAAGTGGTTCTCAACAACAAATGCTGAAATATTGTCAAGGCAACCAAATCTCTCTGCATCATATGATAGATGACGTAAACTATGTATATTATAAACAACACTATTCTTACCATATGTGTAGTGATCAACAAAGGCATTTAATAAATTTGAAGCTTGAAATAAATTGTTTTTAAGCAAAGAAGGACTCAAAAGAATGATCTATCCACATTGTAAAAGAAGAAAGTTTTTGTAGTATTCTTCTGGTACTATATCAACAATAGCAACAGCGCCAACAAAAACAAAATCTTTTTCCTTTTTAAATAGATATAAGGCAACTCTGTTGCCTTATATCTATTTAAAAAGGAAAAAGATCTTTTTTCCTTGCAAACTCTTTCGGTATATAATTATACATACTTTCTAATCGAACATTTATGAGATATATTGAAACTGATCCAATGGTTGTTTGCCGATCTCCAAACCCATCTTTCCACATTTTCATGAGTCTTCTGACAACACCTAAACAAACTAAATGCATATAGTTAGCAGAAAAGTCGTTAACCATATCTATTTTTAATTCTAAAAGGAGAGAACTTCCATTGTAATGTTCAATATTAGCCTTTTTTCTAAATAAGCATTCACTCCTTAATTGATTATCTCTGCCAGAAAAAGTCATTTTATTCAAATATTCTCCTTAAATATTACACATAAAACATAAATAATAACCACTGTGGCTGGTTATTATTCATGTTTTATTTCAGCTAAAGCATTTATCATATTTGGTGCACATGATAAATGCTTTAGCTGGCGTATCACATACAACTGCATGTATTTTAATTACAATTTTTCTCTCCTCAACTATTAGCCCTTCTTCAAAAATTTTACACTCTTTAACAAGCTTATCTAAAAAATTATTTACATTAGGTTTTGCATTTTTACAATAGGCAAGCCCAATAAGAAAAGGTGATGTTTCAACCTCATGAAAAAATTGTAAAATTGGCCAAAATTCATCAGAACTTGATTTAAATAACAGAAGTCCATCAAAATTTAGCTGTAAAAATAGAAAATCAATTGTCATTCCAGCTTTAATTAATTCAGCCACATGATCTTTAATGTGAAAATGGTAATACAAACTATCATTTTCAATATTGTTTATTAAATATGGAATATTTTTTATCAAGAAGACCATTAATGCTTAAGGGTAAATCAAGATGGAATACTTTAAGTTGACTTAATAAATTAGAAGTCGCAGCATCAGTTATATTAAATTGAGTATGCCACTCACGGAGACTCGAAGTAATATCAGGCATAGTTGACTCATTTTTTAAAAACATTTTTTCGTCATCCAGGTAAGAACCACAAGAGATGCTTTTATAATCAGATTGCAAATTTGAATTTGATTTAGTTATAATTTTATAAAAAGAATGTTCTACTTCTGAACTTTGAACAAAACTGGTGGTATTATTATCATCAAGTGCACTTGAGTGGAAACTGTTGCCTTAAGAACTAGCATCTGGCAAACTGGATGAAATATTCTGAAAGTTATTTAAACAATTCACTTTCGTTTGTTTTTTTAAATTGTTTCATCATAGTAGTCTTTGGATTCAACTGCTTGCATATTTCTTTCTTCACTCTATTTATTTCAGCTCAAACTTTCCTTCTTTTTGTCCAGGTTGAACATTCGCTTTTCCTTTTAAAGCTCACGAAGAAAAAATAAAATAAAATCTAAATAATATGAAGTTTACTTTTTAAAAGTAATTTATATATAACTTATGTTATTAATATAGTACAAGCTATAAAAATTATTAGAAAATATATAATTGAAATATAAATTTATAATACTATTATAAACCATGCCAGTTTGAAATATTATGTATTAAATTAAACTATTATTTGTTGTTATATTATAATGTAACCTGTTCTGAATTACACGGTTTTTTATCATTAGTTTATGAAATCAAATAAATTTATAACAAATAAAAATCAATACTTAAAAAATAATAAGGAAACTGACGTAAGGTAAAAAGTAAGATGGCAAACTTTATAAAATAGCACATGCGCAAACGCAAAACCTTTATTTTATTACAAACATGGTTTAAGTCTGGCACAAGATCGGCAAGATCGGCAAAGTTGGCCGATCGTAAAACAAGCATGGCCAACCATTGGTTGATGACCGGCATCACAAGCGCGGTGGTACCGGTTATCAACCGATGAATCCCATGCATGGACCATGCATGGCAAGTTTACTGGGAATGAATTTTCAATGACACCAACCCTTATTGCAGATATAATAGTTATAATAGTTTCTTTGGTTGCCATTTGTCCCATATATTAACATGAAAGCTTCTTTATTTAAGGAGCAGATAGCTGAAAAGATAGAGCCTCTCTGTTAACGATACTCGCTATGAATGTTCTTATTTACTTGGTCAAGATGTTGAGTAACTTCTGTTGTGTCTGGTGGAGTGACAAAGAGACGAATTTTTTTCAACTCAAGAAAAGATAAAACATTAATGTCTAGTTATGAGCTATGTCTATCAGACAATAAGATAATGGGTCGTTTTTATCATTTAAGTAGACATCGAATTCTTTCAATGCTGCCAAGAATGATTCATGGTTTGATACTCTATTTTTTGATGTCGTTACCAACAAATGTGAAATTTTATTTGATGCTTCTGTTGGAACCATACAACTTGTAATACTAATTACATTTAAATATTTACATACATTTAAAAATCACCTGGCACATACATATGTCCCCTTAAAATAAAAATTAAAAATCAAAATTGAAAAGCAAGTATTATTATTTATACATTTTTTTTTAAATCACATATTATTGCATAGCTGAAAATGAAACAAATGGTTGAATTGTGTCACATTCTCTGTTTTCTCTATACATTCTTTGACATACATCCCCTTTGCCAGCATAAAATAATCCAGAATTGGAACCATCAACCCCATAGTTGATAATTTGGGGTGTTACATCACAATTAAATATTCAACTAGTATCAACAATGCCTTTCCAAACCCCTGCCTTAATTTTCTCTTCATTAACCATAACACCAACTTCCTCTAGTTCTTTAGTAAGTGAATCTGATATATATTACATAGAAATAAGTGTATTTAAAATCGTAGATTGATACTTATTAAAAAAAAAATTCAAACTGATACCTAAATGATTATATGCCATTACCCTTGAAAAATTCAGTGCACGGTTTATAGACACTCTTCCTTGTTGCTTGATAGTAAGACTGCTATGTTTAGCATTAAAGCAAAGCAAAAATGATCGACTTAATCTATAAAAGAGGAAGGTTATATAAAAACAATAGTCTGATTAAAAAAAGGGATATTTAAATATAAAGATAATTCTTATTACCCTATTTAGACTTCATAGAATCATTGTAAGTTTAATTATTTAGTTTCAACTTACTTTCCTTTTTTCAGTGCAGCTCGAGCATTTAATGAAAATTTGTGAAACTTCATTCCACCTTTCATCTTTGTATTAGTGTGATGTCTAATACGTAGCACATTTAGAATTATCTTGGTTACTTCCTGTTTATTAATGGCTTGTAAAGACCTGTTCTTGTTATTTATAAAACGAACAATACATGCCTCTTTATTTTCTGTAAGTATAGTACAATAACTTCTTTCTTGTCCATCAACCACTTTTCCATCTAATCGCCTGTTGATTTTCTCTCTATCTTTAATAAGAGAAAATATACCAGTCTTTAATGCTGCTTGTCTCCTCCCATTCGTTTTTTGCACCAATTTATAGCAGCTTCTAGTTGCTTATTTTTTTCATTAGTTTTCTGGCAACTGTGGCATCAGCTTTTGTACTAGGATTTCTTACTTTGTTTACGTAAATGTAACGAAGACGTTGGTTTCATTTTACTTACTATTAACAAATGCAATAAATATAATAAACCAAACTCTAAAATGGCAAACAAACAAAAAAACATAACTTGCTTCAATGGCAGTATTTCCGCAATAAATTAACATATTTAATTAAACCTTTTTATGGATGATAAATAGAAACTAGCTTCGAGTAAACTATATAAATATTTTATTAAATTATTCCAAATTTTTTCCATAATCATCAAAAAACCAACGTGGTTTTTGGGGTGCATATGATGTGGTTTTTGTAGTACATTTGAAGTGTTCTATAAAATATAAGTTAGCAGTGATGCAATCATCCTTAGAGCAATTTATTATAACAATCTTCTTCAAAAAATCAGGTTAAAATTCTTAACAGTTAGGAAATTATAGCAAATTAGTTAATGTGGTTTTTGGGGTGCATGGCTAAAAAAAGAGTCAGCTTCAACATTCAAGCAAAAGAAAACAACCGAGACATATTAAACCATACCTATCAGAAAGAACCCCATTTAGGCTTATCTTTCAATAGAAATAACTTAAAATATATAATTTTTTTTTTTTTTTAAGTTATAGGCTCTCCTACTTTTATGTGGTTTTTTGGGGTGCAACTACCTGTAGATAATTTTGGCATAGCAACATTATAACACCACTATTATAAGAGTTTGCGTCTGAGAGCACTGTGTTAAAAAAGATTCATGCAAAAAAAAGTTATCGCCATAACAGGTTATATTTTATCAATAAATAAAGAAGTAACAGAATATATTTTGATATATGATACAAACTTATTTTGCTTAAAACTTACGTCGCCAGTAAATAAACTACTTATACCTTAGCATGTATTAAAACAAAATTTTTTATAAATTTAACATAATTATACAACAAACTATTGACAAAGAGACATTCCTAAAGGAGTTCATCTGTTAATTGTTAAAATCGTTACTTCATTGATTGGCAACGAATTCAAAAAAAGTAACACCAGAGAAATGAAAAAATAAAATAATATAAAAAGAATATATATAAAAATATTTTAAAAAAAATACATGTATAATTAAAAAAAGATCTTAACATATATGCATTAAATGAGCCTAACTGGAATCACTACAATAACTATACAGTCATTAAGGCTTACCAAAAATTAGGTTTAATAAAACACTCTTTAAAATATTCAGATAAAAGAAATATAAGATTACTATTTACTTTATTAGTCAGACTTCGTCTTAAATATGGATCACCATTAAATAACCGACATATTCAAATACATATGAATATGATGGGACAATTCCAACCAAGAGCAACTCGTATCCACAGTTTAGAAGATTTACCATACAAAAATAGAATAAATGAAATTAATCTTTTGACATTAAAAAATTGAAGGTCGAGAGCCGATATAGTGCAACTATATAGGTTTATGAATAACTTAGATATAACTAATTGGTAAATTTATTTATTTATTTATATATTTTAGGGCTCTGCAAAGCTTTAAAATTTTGAAATGAATTTAATCAAAAAAGTGATTTAAAATTCAAATCAAAAATCTTCATATTATTGATTCACGGTTTTTTAATATACTTTTAAAATTAGTGGTTGCTAACTATTAAGATCTCTTTTTATTAGGCAGTTCTATCAGTCGTTATAAGAAAATAGTTTAGACAGTTAAATAAAAAAAAACGTTTTTTTCAAAATTAAATTTTGATTTTCTTTTCACTCCACTAACTTATACAAAGGTAGGAGTATTAAGTCATACTTTAAATTAAAAGATCAGTTTTATTTATGTAAATTGTGCAAAACCACTTAACGTGTACAAAACACTGACACAACATCACATCTCTGCGGTCACTTGAAAAGAAAACACAAAACACTTCATACTCAAGGTTTGGCAGAGCGAACTATGCATCTGCAAATAATAGCAACTATTTAGTTTTAACTATTCATTGTATGTCTTTAACAGAATGGAAGCTAAAATCGCGTTGTGTATCAGTGGTAAATCTTGAAGATATTGATGCAGGTGATACTTTTCAAAAAACAAAAGAGGTTTATGTAAATCAACTGCAAAGTTCAAATGTTGAAATAGACAACGTTCTGTGTGCCACCACAGACACGACAAACGCAATTCCATCCACGGCTAGACCTTTAGGAATTACATGGCAGCCATTTATTAAGAGTGCTTTAAATTTTCAACGACAAGTAAAAAACCTGAATAGTTTGGTACACAAAATTGCAGTTTTTTTTACCAGTACTTCTATAGGTCTATAATGTTTAAAGTAACATCAACTTGAAAAAAGACTTCCGGAATCATCTGTATCGCTTGATATTGTTACTAGGTTTAACAGTACATTTAAACTTATGAATTGGTAAAAATTGCACTACAATGACGATGACTGTTACGGAATGCCCTTTAAGTGGTAAATGCGCAAAAACTCCTTTTTAAGCTTTACCGGTGACTATGCAAAATATTCCAAAAAAGTGTATTCTATTTTTAAAAACAATTTTGGACGCAACAACGCTACTTAGTTTTGTTACTGCTGTTGCTATCAGTTTAGTTAAACCT
>NC_061158.1:53962257-53996134 GCF_022113875.1 Hydra vulgaris | reverse complement strand
TATATATATATATATATATATATATATATATATATATATATATATATATATATATATATATATATATATATATATATATATATATATATATATATATATATATATATATATATATATATATATATATATATATATATATATATATATATATATATATATATATATATATATATATATATATATATATATATATATATATATATATATATATATTATATATATATATATATATATATATATATATATGTATAATATATATTAGGGTGTCTCAAAAAACAACATCTTTGAAAAAAATTTGCTCTGACCCCCTAAATGTATTTTATCTTATACAAAAACACTAGGTTTAAATTTTTTTTTAATAAAAAATATTTTAAGGGGTCCCTCGATCATTTAATGGGTCCCTAATATTTTCAAAAAAAAAGTTTTTTAAAATTGTATCAACCTGGTACTAAAATGAAGCGAAATTACATAAATATTTCAAAAATAATATTCATTTTGAAATATTTATAACATTAGAAATGCATTATTTTTTTTTTTAAAAAAAAAAAGAGCCTTTTTTTATGTAAAAAAACAAAAAATAACAGTTTTGTTTCAAAATGAATATTATTTTTAAAATTCTTATGTAACTTCGCTTCATTTGAATACCAGGTTGACATATTTTCGAAAAACTTTTTTTTTGAAAATATTAGGGATCCATTAAATATTCGAGGGTCTTGAGGGACCTCTTAAAATATTTTTTATTCAAAAAAAATTTCAACCTTGTGTTTTTGCATTAGATAAAACACATTTAGGGGGTTAGAGCAGATTATTTTCAAAAATGTACTTTTTTTTTTTTTTTTTTCTTTTTCTTTTAAATAAATATTTTCTTATTTTTCTTAAGCCATTCGTCTAAACTTGCTTTAAAACTAATAAAATTCTCGGAATCTACAACTTTTTCCGGAAGTTTTTTCCAAACTTGGCAAACTCTGTTTGTGAAGAAATGGATTCTGGAGCTAACCGATGCATGAAAGTCATTTATTTCGCGAGGAGTAAAACACTGCATTCTAATTTTATGTTTGAGACCTCTAATGGAAGAACATGGGCCATCTAATTTAAAGCTTGACTTATAGACTGGTTTGACATTAAGATTGACAAATTCTAGATTGTTTAATATCTTATATAAATGAATAAGGTCTCCTCGTTTTCTTCTGAGATTTAAATTAATTAAATCCATTTTAAATAGCCGTTTCTCATAACTTAGCATTCGGTTTGAGTATGGTATTTTTTTGTGGCCCTACGTTGAACTCTTTTAAGCATTGAGATTTCGACCACATTTGGAGAACTCCACGCTGGAGCCGCAAATTCAAGATGAGGTCGCACATAAGTAGTATACAAACTTTTCCACATATAACAATCTCTACTTTCAAAGGCATTTTTCAATAACCCCAGTATTTTTGAAGCTTTGTTAACACATACTTGTGTTTGATGCTTCCACCTCATATCCGGTTGTACAAAGACACCTAGATCTCTTTCTAATACACTGTTTGAGAGGTCATAAATCATTCCATTTATATTTACTGTGTATGTTTTATCAATACCTTGAAAAACTTTCTGATTGCCGAATCTCATCACCTTACAATTTTTGCAGTTTAGTTCAATACCCCAATTGTTGCACTATTTCACAAATTTCTAATACCCCAATTGTTGCACCATTTCACTTGTTGTCAAGGTCAGTTTGTATTTCCGCTTGTTTATCAATGGAATCTTCTATGGCTATTATTTTGCTATCATCAGCATACATTTTAAATGTGTTTAGCACAACTTCTGGGAGGTCATTTATGATTAGTAGAAACAACATTGGACCCAAAACGGAACCCTGAGGCACGCCACTGGTAACTGATACCCATTCTGAAACTGTATTACTAATAGCAACTCTTTGTTTCCGAATTGCAAGAAAACTTTCAATCCAGTTATATATTTTACCAGTTATACCATACGCTTTAATCTTTGTCAATAATCTTTTGTGTTCTACTTTATCAAAAGCCTTTGCGAAGTCAAGATATATGACGCATAACGGTTTACCTTTTGCAGTTTCAAATGTAATTGTGTCAATTGTCTCAATAAGATTTGTTGTGCATGATTTGTTTGGAACAAAACCAGTTTGCTCCTCACATATAAGTCTATTTGAAACTAAATGTTGCAGAATTGTGTCCCGAATGAGCTTTTCGAACATTTTACAAATAACAGATGTTAGTGATACTGGTCTGTAGTGTTCTGGTTCAAGTTTTGATCCCCTTTTGTAAATTGGTGATATATTTGCAACAGACCAGTGGTAAGGGACACATCCAGTTTCAAAGCTTAATTTTAAAATATGAACAATTGGGTCCACAACACCTTCTGCAGCATGCTTTAAAACAAACGGACTAACTCCATCAAAACCCATCGCTTTTGCCTCATCCATACCTTCTAACATTTTGAAAATTTTTTCATAGGTAATCATATTAGATAACTTACTGGAATCGCACTGGTTTTTGCATCTTTGCAAGAATTCGGGTATTGGTTGGTCATTATCATTAACAAAAACTGACTGAAATTGCTTATTTAATATATCTGAAATGTCTGATATCTCAGTTGTAACTTGATCTTTTTTGTTCTTGATTGCTCTAATTTGCGTTTTAATGTTTTGTTTTCTATTTACGTATGAGAATAAAAGTTTTGGTGCAAGCTTTGCTCTCTTTACTAAATCCGTTTCGTATTCTCAAATTGATCTTTTGATTTACTTTTTAACATTAGCACACATTTTGTTAAAAGCTTTTCGAGATTCTTGACTTTGCCGATGCAAATTTGAATAAAACATAGAATGTTTAATCTTTATTGCTTTTTTAACTTTTGCATCCAACCAAGGTTGACTATTCTTTTTTTTATTATTCAAAATAGGTATAAACAATCGACAAGATTCATTATATGTATGCACAAATAACTCATAACATTCACAGGCTGATTTGTTATAAAAATGCTCAACCCAGTTGACTTGTTTCAAGTATTTATTCATTTGAAAAAAATTACCTTTTTTAAAGCAAAACTTATTTTTTGTGAGTACTGTATTGTTACTAAAACTAGTAAAATATTGCCAAGTGATGGAGTAATGGTATTTTCCCTTTTCATAGTGACCTAACTGTGGACCACATTGAAGAAAATCAATGCAATTAGGATTGCAAACTAAAACAAGATCAGGGTGTTAACTGCTGAAACAGAGTCATTTTGTTTGAATGTTGAAAAATTTACTATTTGGTATAGAGAACAATCATTTAAAACTTTAATAAATTCATGTTCAATTGAGTTTGCATTTGAATGAATTATTGGACCATCATCTGTCCATTCTATATTAGGAAAATTAAAATCTCCGACCACTATGAGATCAGTGTATTTTTTTCCACTTTTGAGTTTTGAAGCGGTTCTGATTGAGTCTAGAATCAATTTTGAGTAATCAACTGTAGAGTTTAGTGGTCTATATACACAACCAACAATTAAATGAAAATTATTACAATTTATTGAGCACCAGACTTGTTCGATCTTTTTGTTGTTAAGATGCACATTTACAATTTCTATATTTGTAAGTCTTTTATTTACATAAATGGCAACACCTCCTCCAATTCTATTTCTGTCTGCCTGATACAGTTCATAGCCATTAATTATTTTAATCGAATTCAATTTAAACCAAGTTTCTGCAATTGCAATAACATCAATTTCATATGCCAAAGCAAGTGTGGACAGCTCAGATAATTTATTAGAGTTACAGGAGGTAGCATTAGTATAATAAAATATAATTGGTTTATAGTTAGTACTAGTATTTTGCTTTAAATAAATAGGAAGTTTTACATTACTCAAGTTTTGGTAAGGTTTATAATATTGGCTGATATGAGCCTCTCCGGGCCTGCTTGGCAACGCTCTCTTTGACAAATGGGTGAACTTTGCGGTTGCTAATGTCTTTTGTTGTAGTGACGTCAATGCACAGTAATTTTTCGCTTCTAATGACAAATCGAAAGGGCTGGTCTAGGTTATTATTACGTCGCAAGTCCTCGTTCGCCTCCTTTCTCTCTTTGTTTAATTGTTCAAATTCTGCTCATCAGGAGTGCTGTCAGGCCGTATATATACTTTTTTGTAGGCCTCAATAGTTGACAGTTCCCTTGCGGCAGCCAGCATCTTGTTTCGTGCTACTTCATTCTCAAATTCAACAACTACCGGTTCAGATGCATTGTTTACCAAGGGAATTTTAGATTTTAATCTGAATGTTGATTTTATTATTATTCGTCTGTTCAGCGAACGTATTAATTCGTTGACCATGTTCTCATCATCTGTCTTGCGATCCTTGATTATAGTTTTTTGTGAGTTAGGCAAACCAACAATTACAATATTTTTAGACCTTTAACTGGATAATATTTCATGACTTTTTGACACTTTGATGCTAGCATTATACAGCTCAGAACCTGGTCTGGCTAGTTGCTTAGCAACTTGGCTGTAACAAACAGCAGGTGAACTAGAAGGTGGTAAATTTGCATTGTTTTCTTGTAGTCTTTTTACTTTCTCACTAAGTTCAGCTATTTCTGCATCTTTTTCCTTTAATTTCACATCAAATAGTTTAGCTTGTTGATTTAGTTTCACTTTAAAGTCATCCTTTAGCTCTTCAAATGCTTTGTTAATCATCAAAGCTATACAATTCTTTTGTTGGTCAGTGAGTTTAGTCATATCTCAATCCTCGATTTCCACCAATGAAATGAAAGAGAAACAACCACTACAAACAAGAGTGGATTACTTCTTTGATGTTGAGTTGATCTTTATAGGAAAGCTACCACTCTGAATACTAGTGGATTACCTCCCGTTCAGAAACCTCCTGTTCAGAATTAGTGGAGAACCTCCCGTTCCAAATTATCAGAATATTTTATATCTTATTACACAGGGACTTATTACACAGGAACTAAAACGTTTCACTATGTGTTTTTTTCCGTATATTTATATATATATATATATATATATATATATATATATATATATATATATATATATATATATATATATATATATATATATATATATATGTATGTATAGTCATAAAAATAATAAATAACAATATAATCAATGAAATTGCACTTTGATATATTAGGAAATAGTCATAACAAAAAAACTAATTTTTATATGGAAAAAAAGTTGAAGCAATGACTAGAAAAATATCATACATATATAACATATTTATCTGAAGTTTAAAAAAAAAAACTTTTGAAATCTTACAGTCAGATTTTTAAAAAGATTATTAAATAAACATTAAGTAAATCATAGATTTGTTTATTTCAAATAAATAAACAAATCTTCGATTTACACTAAAAAAGGCATTAAATAAAAATAAAGTTTAAGCGCGCTAAGATTTTTATTACCTCTTTTTATTTGTATTTTTGTAAAGTTTTTGTATTATTATATTAATTTACGTTAAAAATAAGGCTACATCATTGGCATTTCAGAAATTAATTAACAAATAAACTGTTGCCATACAGAATATTCTCTCTAATTAAGAACCGTAGCCATTTTAAAAGTTTAAAAGTTTTCTGTATTTCCTTACGCATGCGTACCTAAACATAGCGCTTTTTACTAATATCTAAACGACCGTGCATGATTCCTTTATTCATATTTGCATATTTTATTTACAATATAACCCCAAATTTTGTTTACCAAAACTAAGTAAATAAGTAAAAATCCTCAGTCTGTAAAATATATGTTTCTGGGTAATCCCGATACATTAAATTTTTTCTTTAGTATTATTTTTTTTTATGGTTGTGAAATCACTATGGAAAATTTCAAGTCAAATGTAATAATGGTTTAACAGTTATTCAAGAGTCAATATGACACCAAAACTAAGTAAATAAGTAAAAACCCTTAGTCTTTAAAATAGACGATTCTGGATAATCCCGACAAAATTAGAAAATTTTTTTATTTTTTTTTATTTTCCTGTAGTTGTTGAAGCACTATAAAAAATTCCAAGTCAAAAGTCATAATGGTTCAAAAGTTATTCAAAAGTCAATATGATCCAAAAATACTCTCTTTTTCGGTGCCATAACATTTTCCATACTTAAACCCTATACCTTTCATTAAACAATCATCCATTTTTTCACTACAAAAAACTAAACAACTTTTGATCTGCTCAACTTCAAAGGCTGAATGACCCCTCATTTTTAAGTCAAGTCAAGCTCTATATAATGATATAAATTTTGTATGCTTATTTAAATTATAAAAAAATCGTCTGGAATGGCTAGCTTATAATAGCTATATAATCTAAACTATTATAAATAAATTATGAAAAAAAAATGTATACTCTATGACATTTTAAATGTTTGATTTATTTATTGAAGAAAACATATAAAATGTCTTCTTTGTTAAATCAATTAAACACTTGAAATGTTTCGTTTACTTAATAAAGATTATTAAGTAAATCAAACATTTGAAATGCCAAAACAGCAATAAGTATAAAAGAATAACTTTAAGATCTTACACAAAAATAATTTGATTATTGCCTTTATTGTTACATTAATAATTTAGATTGAAGTAAAAAATGTTTTAAGCATATTTTTTAAATGTTAACAAATATTTCATTATTTAAAAAAAAAACAAATATTTCATTATTTAAAAAAAAAAACAAATATTTCATTATTTAAAAAAAAAACAAATATTCATTATTTAAAAAAAAAACAAATATTTCATTATTTAAAAAAAAAACAAATATTTCATTATTTAAAAAAAAAACAAATATTTCATTATTAAAAAAAACAACAAATATTTCATTATTTAAAAAAAAAACAAATATTTCATTATTTAAAAAAAAAACAAATATTTCATTATTTAAAAAAAAAACAAATATTTCATTATTTAAAAAAACAAAAGTCACGAGAATCTCTAGAAGATAGAAGTCACGAGAATCTCTAGAAGATAGAAGTCTTATTTTTTATAAAAAACTTTTTTTAAAATTTAAGATTCTTAAAAGATTAATAAAAATAGGTTCTTTTTTTTATTTTTATAGTTTAAAAAAATGGAAAGATATTTTTAATAACCCTTTTTTATTCTGTTAAAGGATGCCATTTTTAAAAATGTATTGCAACAAATTTAAAAGTATATACTAAATCCCAACTTTATTGGTCGAATATTGGCTGCGGTATAAATTTAAGAACAGATTTTTATAACAAAATATTAGGCATAAACTACATTGGCCAAACGTTGGCTCAGAGTAGTACGATAATTGCAAAAACTTAATATGTAAAATTGCAAAATTACGCCGAAAAAAAACATTGGTTATATGTTGGCCCAATATAGTGTGATTTTTGAAAAAAACTGATTTGCAGAATTGAAAATAATACGCCGAAAAAAAACATTGGCTAAATGTTGGCCCAACGGAATAAGCTTATATATATATATATATATATATATATATATATATATATATATATATATATATATATATATATATATATATATATATATATATATATATATATATATATATATATATATATATATATATATATATATATATATATATATATATATATATATATATATATATTTATATACATATATGCATATATATATATATATATATATATATATATATATATATATATATATATATATATATATATATATATATATATATATATATATATATGGCCCAACGTAAGTTTTAACATTGGTAAGTTTATTCCGTTGGGCCAACATTTAGCCAATGTTTTTTTTTCGACGTATTATATTTAATTCTGTAAATCGTTTTTTTGCAATTATCGTACTATATTGGGCCAACATTTAGCCAATGTTTTTTTTTCGGCGTAATATTGTAATTTTACAAATCTGTGCTTTACAATTATCGTATTACGTTGGGCCAACATTTGGCCAATGTATTTTAGGCCTAATATTTTGCTATAAAAATCTGTTCTTACATTTATGCCGTAGCCAATATTCGGCCAATGTAGTTGCGGATAAGTATATATTTTTAAATTTGTTGCAAAACATTTTTAAAAGTAGTATCGTTTGACAGAATAAAAAAAAAGGTTTTGATATTATCTCTCCATTTTTTTAAATTATAAAAATAAAAAAAAAAAGAAGCTATATTTATGAATCTTCTAAGAATCTTATAAGGTTCCTTATAAGAAATAAATTTCAAGAGATTCTTGTGACTTAATGTTTTGTTTTTTTAAATAATAAAGTACTTGTTTACATTTAGATAATATGCTTAAAACATTTTTTACTACTATCTAAATTATTAATGTAATAAAAAAAGCAATAATTGAATTATTTTTGTGTAAGATCTTAAAGTTATTTTTTTATACTTTTTTCTGTATTGGCATTTCAAATGTTTGATTTATTTAATAATCTTTATTAAATAAATGTAACATTTCAAATGTTTGATTTATTTAATAAAGAAGAAATTTCAGACGTCTTCTTTATTAAATATATCAAACATTTGAAATGTCATACAGTAAGTATTGAAAATAAAACTTTTTTTATAATTTATTTATAGTAGTTTAGATTATATAGCTATTATAAGATATATTATATATATGTATAATAATATATATGTGGCATTGAAGTTGTTAGAAGCGGATATTTTACATTTTAAGTATGTCTTTTTTGTTTGATTTTTTCTGTGTTTGATTTAGAAACCCCATCCACTAACATATTAAAGCAGTGTACAAAAAGTGATATTACTAGAATTAATATTCTACTTATTTAGAGCTTTCTAATATTGCCAGACATTTTATTTTAAGACCAATGACTAGTCTATAATAACTGATTAAATTATGAGATTAAATCAATAAATATTAATTAAAAACAATTAAAATAAAAAAACTCAATATAAAATCATTACTTTTTATTTGTCTGATTTAAATCATGATTTAAATCGGAACAACCCTTTATATATTCCATCTTTCTGAGGCAGAGGGATATTGTTCTTGGTTTTAATATTTTTTAGTTTAATATCTCTGGATATTTTTCATAATTAGTTTGCGTACAACAATTAACAACTTTAAGCTTTTACAATAACTAAATTATTAATGACTTGATTTATAGACTTTTATAGGAATACAAGATTGAATTTCGCAGAAGGCTAAAATTCTGCTTTGGAAACAAAAAAGAAAAACAGCAAAAATGAACGGACAAAATAAAGATTAAAGAGACAAAAAATTGTGTATATATTGGTGTAGATGGTTTATCCTCAATTTCTTATGATAAAACAAAAAATGTTATTATACTTTGGGATTTACCTGTAACTCCAAACTCTTTACAGAAGTTCAATGTTTACTCTGAGAAGTTAAATGAACCAAATTTATTTAATGATAAGTTTTTATAAAAAATTCTTTATGTCTGATGATTGAAAATCTTTATTCATAGCTTTAACTTTTACAATTTTAAAGAATTTTTCATATGCTACAGTCAAAAAGTCAGAGTGTTAATTAACATTTTATTGTATAATAATCAACATATCAAAGCTCATACCACAGGCATAGTCGGGAAGCGAGAGCAATCGCTCTTGCGTGCTGACCACCGAAATTACATTTAGTTGCGAAAAACAGTCAAGATTTTTTAGTTGTTTTGAGAACATTTAAGTTTATGAACGTAACAAAAAAATTTTGTTGGATTTCAAAGTTGGTGTCACCAACTTTGAAATCCATTTGAAATTAACTGTTGAAAAAAACAACAGAGTATTCATATCAGTTTAAAGTTTTAACAGTGGCTTGTGGTTCATTATTATTTATTATATAAACATTTATTTAAATTTATCTAATAAACGAAGGTAATACAATATTTTAGAAATGATTTTATTTTTAAAAATTGTATTTTTAAAATTCAGAACTAAAATATGTTAAAAAAATATTATTTACAAACATTGGACATTGGACTGTACCTGGAAAATCTGGAAAATATGTTAATATTGGCCAAAGTCGTGAAAAACCTGGAAAAGTCAGTGAATTTTTTTTTTTATTATAAAGTCATGGAAAAGTCAGTTATTCTTGTTAAGAAGTTACTCGTTTCACAATTGAATTCGTTTCACTATTGAATTTCACAATTGTATTTTAAAAACGTGAAAAGTCACACTTTTTTCAAAAGTGAGGTTTTTTTTGGTGATACCCATTTATTTTTTCTGAAATTTGTGTTTTTCTTAGTGTTCATTCTTAGTCATCTTTAATAATAAGATTCATACTAACATGTATAATATGATCCATACTAATATCCAACTTAACTAATAGCTAAGTTTTATAAGTTTTGTCATTCAAAGCATGTATAATCTTAGCATTTCCATTACAGTAGATAGTAATTTTAAACATTTTGTAAAAACCATTGTTGAAAATATTCAGGAATATTCATTTGATTTTTCAAAAAAGTCATTGAATTTTATATAAATAGTTGGCTACTAACCCTGTTGAAGAAACATTGTTTTAATATGAATTTTTTTGTTTTACAGTGCAATATGTATCTCAAACATTAACGAGATTTGTTTTGTGTCAGTCCAAGAAATTAAAGAAAATTAAAGAAATTAAAAAAAAAAAAAAAAACACCTGCAAATTTCATAATTCATAAAAAATATTATGAAACCATTAGCAAGTATATAATTTTATCATTAAAAATTTGCTCCTCTGTCTTTAATTTTATCTGTTTTATTAGTGATTGTTGTATTTACTTTCGTAAATTCTAAATATAACATGTAATTAGTTGTATGGTTTCTTAATATTATAATTAACTTTATTGTTTCAAGATAAATTTGTATCCTTGAAAGATATGCTGGTATTATTGGCACAATGGGCAAGCATTGAAATGCAACTTGCTGAACTACAAAATACATCAAATTCAGTTATAAAAATTTGAGTAACAAAGGTATGCTAATTATACTCTGGAAGAAAAAAGACAAGAAAACACTTAAGTAAATGGTAAGTATTTTTTTATGATCTGTTTATGCATATTGTATGATATCTTTAGTACAATTTATATAGTATAAACAAAATACTCTTTAAAAATTTTTTATAATTGACATTTTATATTAATTTAAGTCTAAACAAAAGTTACTTTAATTATTGCCAGGTTGTGTATTTTTGCAGGTTAATTATTTGGCACATATTGTAGTGAAAGACAAAGGAGATTGTATATGTTATTTGTTAAGAATAGTTTTTTGAAACAGCCTAGCTGTAAACTTAAACTAAGCAGTGAGAGGACAAAAAATTGGAATAGGAAAAATGTTGATTGCATATGTTGCTATTGGTAAGTGGTTAAGAAAAATTTATTTTTTCAGTTTCAATAATGCATTACAGAATTACTTTCAATTCGTTATGTTTCTTTGGTGCATAGTTAACAAACAGCTATTTTTTTTTTGCAGAAACTGTGAAGTCAAATAAACATGGCTGATGCAGACATGTAATAGAGATAGCGGAAGAAATAATAATAATCGTGGGCACAAAATATCATAAGCTAAACACAATTCAATAACAGCTACCTCAGCCAATATCGAAACTACTCTATAAATTTTCTAGTGAATTTTTTTATTTAAAACTTAATGTGTCGGTTTTTGGTTTAAGTTAGATGTTTGCGAGAAATTTTGTTAAATAAATAAATTTTTATACTTGTATCATATATTCTTTTTTTTCTCTATAATTTTTCAATGTAGCGATGCAAATCATCTTATTTGTAACAACGATCTTTTGTTACATAAAATATTAATCGTATAACATACAATATTAGGCCAATGTTGTATACAACGTTAGGCCAATTTTGGGTACAACATTGGGCCAATGTTGCATACAACGTTGGGCCGATGTTGTTTTCAATATTGGCCTAACGCAATATACAACGTTATGCAAATGTTGGGTAAACGTTGTATACAACATTGGGCCAGTGTTGTACACAACGTTGGGCCATTATCTAACCAATGATCAAACCTGCATTGGGCCAACATCGAATTTCAACGTTGGGCCAGTGCATCATCATGCATTGGCCCAATGTTGGTCCAATGTAAGCTTGCTGTCTGAGATATTTATATATTTATACTTATATATAAATGTATATATACATATATATACATATATGCATATGTGTATCATATATTCATATGTATACATATACATATATCCCAGACAGCAAGCATACATTTGACTAACTTGGACCAATTAATGATGATGTATTGGCCCAACGTTGAAAGTCGATGTTGGCCCAATGCAGGTTTGATCATTGGTTAGGTATTCGCCCAACGTTGTGTACAACATTGGCCCAATATTGTATACAACGTTTACTCAACATTAGCTCAACGTTGTATTTAACGTTAGGCCAATATTATATACAACATAGTCCCAACGTTGTATACAACATTGGCTTGACGTTGTATACAAAATTGACCTAATTTTGTATACAACATTGACTTAATATCCTATGTTATACGAATATTATTTTTATATAGGCCTAACGTTTTATGCAACATTAGATTGTTGTTACAAATACGATAACTTGCATCGCTTCACTTTACTTATATTTATAATATATACATTTTTTTTACCCAGGTTTGATAGGAAAAGTATTTAAATCTCAAGAATGTTAAGCGTTTTTTAAAAAAAGATTTTAAAAGATTTTTTAGAAAAAATTTAAAAGCGATACAATAATGGTAAAATTAAAGTAATTTTTTATTCAGAAAAGCTGCCTAAGTTTTTAAACCAAGAAAATTTGTTTGAAAAGATTATAGTTTCTAAACCAAGTTTTTTTTGTTCAAAAGTTTTTTGCAATAAACCTTATAGAAGAGCAGACGTGTTTTTATCTGTTTCAATAGAAAAAAAAAATATTTTACCTAAAACATTTTTAAAAAACGGCGATTACACTTGTTGAAATTAAAAAAATGCTACAGGAGATGTTAATGGAGTAGAGAAAAGAAACAGAGGCGATGCTGAAGCAATTAGAAAAAATATTATTGAAATTTTAAGCGCAAACACAAAAATTATTAATAAGCGGCTTGATAAAGTTGAACCAAATTTTAAAGGAAATGCTAACCAAATCAAAATCTTGGTAAAAGATAATGAAGACATTAAATCCCAGACAGCAAGCTTACAATGGCCCAATGTAAGTTTTAACATTGGTATGTTTATTCCGTGGGGCCAACATTTAGACAATATTTTTTTTCGGCGTATTATTTTCAATTCTGCAAATCAGTTTTTTGCAAATATCGTACTATATTGGGCCAACATTTAGCCATTATTTTTTTACAGCAATTCTACAAATCGGTTTTTTGCAATAATCGTACTACGTTGGGCCAACATTTGGCCAATGTAGTTTAGACTACATATTTTGCTATAAAAATCTGTTTTTACATTTATGTCGTAGCCATATTTCGGTCGATGTAGTTGCGGATTAGTATATATTTTTAAATTTGTTCCAAAACATTTTTAAAAATGGTATCGTTTGACAGAATAAAAAAAGGTTTTGATATTATTTTTCCATTTTTTTAAATTATAAATATACATAAAAAAAAAAGGTATATTTATGAATCTTCTAAGAATCTTAAAAGGTTTCTTGTAACTTATAAAGAACCTTTTAAGATTTTTAGAATATAAAAAATAAATTTTAAGAAATTCTCGTGACTTAATGTTTTGTTTTTTTAAATAACGAAATATTTGATAACATTTAAATAATATGTTTAAAACTTTTTTACTAAAATCTAAATTATTAATGTAATAATAAAGGCAATAATCAAATTATTTTTGTAAAAGATCTTGATGTTATTTTTTATACTTGTTGCTGTAATGGCATTTCAAATGTTTGATTTATTTAATTATCTTTATTAAATAAACGTAACATTTCAAATTTCCGATTTATTTAATAAAGAAGACATTTTAAATGTCTTCTTTATTAAATATATCAAAAATTTAAAATATCATACAGTATTAAATAAATTTTTTTTTTTTGTAATATATTTATAATAGTTCTGATTATATAGCTATTATAAGATATATTATTAAAGGTATCAATATGTGGCATTGAAAGGTAAAAAATGTGCATTGAATTTGTTAGAAGCTGATATTTTACATTTTAAGTATGTATCTTTTGTTTGGTTTTTTCTGTGTTTGATTGTGAAACCCCATCTATTAACATATTAAAACAGTGTACAAAAAGTGATATTACTAGAATTAATATTCTACTTATGTAGAGCTTTCTAATATTGCCAGACATTTTATTTTAAGACCAATGACTAGTCTATAATAATTAATTGAATTATGAGATTTAATCTATAAATAATCATTAAAAACAATTGAAATAAAAAAACTCAATTTAAATCATTATTTTTATTTGTATGATTTAAAACATGATTTAAATTGAAACAACCCTTTATATATTCCATCTTTTTGGTTTTATTGTTTTTTAATTTAATATATCTGGATATTTTTCATAACTAGTTTGCGTACAACAGTAAACATCTTTAAGCTTTTACATTAACTTAGTTGTTAATGATTTGATTTATAGATTTTTTTAGCAATACAAGATTGAATTTAGCAGAAGGCTAAACTTCTTCTCTGGAGACAAAAAATTAAGACAGCGAAAATGACCAGCAAAAATAAAGATTAAAGAGAGAAAAAATTGTGTATTTATTTGTGTAGATGATTTATCCTCAATTATTATAATAAAACAAAAAATATTATTTAACTTTAGGATTTACCTGCAACTTCAAACTCTTTACAGAAGTTCAATGTTTGCTCTGAGAAGTTAAATGAACAAAATTTATTAAATTGTAAGGTTTTATATTACAGTCTTAATGTCTGATGATTGAAAATCGTTATTCATAGCTTTAACTTTTACAATTTTAAGAACTTTTTCATATATAACGATCAAAAAGTCAGAGTATTAATTAACATTTTATTGTATAATAATCAACATATCAAAGCTTACACCACATTTTTGGTCGGGAAATAGGAGCGATCACTCTTGAATAAAAACAACCTAAAATATATTTAGTTGCGAAAAACTCGCCAGGTTTTTCATTCGTTTTGAGAAAATTTAAGTTTATAAACGTAACAAAGTTTTTTTCTTGAACTTCAAAGTTGGTGACACCAATTTTGAAATCAATTTTATTCATATCAGTTTAAAGTTTTAACAGTTGCTGGTGGTTCATTATTATTCATTATATAAACGTTTAAATAAATTTATCTGATAAACAAAAAGGTAATAAAATAATTTAATAGATGTTATTATTTTTAAAATTTGCATTATTAAAATTCATAACTAAATTATGTATAAAAAAATTATTTACAAACATTGGACAAGGTCTGTACTGTACCTGGAAAATCTGGAAAATATGTTAATATTCGCCAAAGTCCTAAAAAATCTGGAAATATCAGGGAATTTTTTTTTTTTTTTTTTGATATTCATGGAAAAGTCAGTAATTCTTGTTAAGAAGTTACTCGTTTCACAATTGAATGCTGTATTTTGAAAACGCGATGAGTCACACTATTTTTAAAAGTGAGGTTATTTGAAAAAAATATTAATTTTAGGAAAAGATAAAATTATAAGATAAAATAAAAATTTTTTAAGATAAAAGAAACAATTTTTAGATGAAATAAGAATAAAATATTTTAAAAGGAGAAATGTTTCTCACTCTAACATGTATAATAAGATGCATACTAATATCCAACTTAACTAATAGCTTAGTTTTTCAATTTTTGTCATTCAAAGCATGTACAATTTTAGCATTTCCATTAGAGTAGATAGTAATTTTAAACATTTAAAAAATTTTAAAACCGTTGTTAAAAATGGTCAGGGAAATTCATCTGATTTTTCAAAAAAGTCATTGAATTTTATATAAATAGTTGGTTATGAACCCTGTTAGAGAAACATTGTTTTGATATGAATTTTTTTGTTTTGCAGTGCAATCTGTATCTCAAACATTAACGAGAATTCTTTTGTTTCAGTGCCAGAAATATAAAAATATTATGAATCCATTAACAAGTATATACTTTTATTATTAAAAATTTGACCCTCTGTCTTTAATTTTATCTGTTTTATTAGTGATTGCTGTATTTATTTTCATAAAATTTAAATATAATATGTAATTAGTTGCATAGTTTCTTAATAACATAAATAACTTTATTGCTTCAAGATAAAGTTGCATCCTTGAAAGATTTGCTGGTATTATTGGGACAATGGGCAAGCATTGAAGTGCAACTTAGTGAACTACAAAACAGATCAAAAGTAGTTATAAAGTTTGGGTATGCTAATTATTGTATTGCCTGATTATGTCATTGAGTGTCATTGTCGTTAAAAACTGTGAAGAATTCAAGTACTCTGGAAGACTACGAACAAAACAACGAATGCTTTGAAAAGAAATCATTTTAGCGGAAAAGAGAAACGAAAAATACAAAAAAATTGGCGCATAGATCTCGAAAAAAAATTTTGCGAATTGATGAAATACCGGAAAGTGTACAAGAAACTTAGATAGAAACCGAAGAGAAAGTTCAATCATTCTAACCAAATAAATATGGGCTGAAGGCGTTGAAATCGAGCAAGCTCATCGAACCGGATTAAGAAAGGATGGACGTCTAAGAATAGTTTTAATTAATTTACTTAGACACAAAGATAAAGCCAAAAACCCTTCAAGAATCGCACAAGTTAAAAGAAACTAACATGTATATAAACGAAGATTTTTCCCTCGATACCGTAATAATTAGAAAGAGATTACTAACTGAAGTCAAAAAAAGGTGTCAAAACGGTGAGAATGTTGTCCTCAGGTGTGTCAAAATTATTAATCTAAATTACGCTTTCATTAAAAGTAACGATAAACCTAATATTAAAAATTAAGAAAATAAGTACACTCAACATGGCGGAAACCAATATACCAAACATTTTAAATATGTCTCACAGAAACAATATACTTTTAAGAAACATTAATCCTTACGTAAACATTTTTGACAAACTTTTAATCGAAACTAATTATTTTAACGTCAGTGAGGTTCTACCTTTCTTAGTTCTTTATCAACTTTTTTTTCGCTGTAAAAAAAAAACCTAGGGGAAAGGCGCCTATAATAGCATAGCGCCTATGATGGCATACCGGTCATATCTTCATAAATATTGGTTATGGCAAAAATGTGATTAGACCAACATGTTTATACTGAATTTACATTTGTTTTTGTAAAGGTACGTCTCTTATGCATAAATATTGCTTTTTTAATCAACAAAAATTTATTTTGGGATGTACTGTTGTATTTTTAATCCCTTTAATTATTTAAGATTGTAATTTTATTATTAGTTGCGCAGAAATAAAATTTTCATGCTTTTTATTTCCAAGTTTTGTGCGTTTTATGGAATACTTATTTTAATTCTATCTTTTGAACGAGGCAGACAAAGCTTGTTTAAATGAAAATTTAAACAAGCTATGTCTGATGAGTTAGGTGTGTTGCAATATTGACGAGTAAAGAAAACCTTTTTTTTCTTTCATAGAAACAACATATTTGTTGGTGAAGTAAAAAGGAATTTTTACTTCAGTAAAAAATATTCGGTTTAAAACACACATAAAACGCAATATCTCTTATGCGCATGCGCGAAATTTTACACTGCTGCTGCTGTGTAGCACGAAAAAGTCTATTAGGATAATTACGCGTAATTTCTGACATTTTTCAGACAAGACTCTAAGGTCAAATGAAATCATCGAGTTACCCTTGATGCTAACCAGCCCCATCCTTCCCTATGCCATCATAGGAGCAGTAGTTGCCAATGATGGCATACTTTTGCTTTTTTTTAAATAAAAATAAATAATAAAAAAATAAAACTGATGAAAACTCCTGGGATTATTATTATTCTAAATGTAACAAAGAATGTATCCATATCAAAAATTTTGTTCTTGCTCATCAGGATATTGAATAATGAAGCTTCAAAGTTAAGTATGCCATCATAGGCGCCTTTTCTCTAAATATCAGGAGTATGAATAAAAATTTTAAAAACTTAAAAATAATGTTAGAAAATTTAAACGAAAAATTTAGTGTAATATGTCTAAAAGAAACCTGGTTTCAAAACGCAGATGATTCAAACTCAAATTTTTGTTTATCGGGATATAAATCAATTCATCAAGCAAGAAAAAAGGGCATCGGTGTAGGAGTGTGTATTTTTGTTTTAGATTCTTTCATTTTCAAAAAGATAGAAAACCTTGGGATAAATAATGCAGACTGCAAGTTGATAACTATCAAAATAATCAATTAAAAAGCTAAAAATACTTTCATTACTGCTCTATACCGAACACCCAATGGCAATTTCGAACTATTTCAAAAATATCTGGAGCGCATATTACCTGACACAAGTAATAACATTTATTTAACAGGTGACTTTAACATAAACCTTTTAAATACAAATTGCAATTCAAACGTCAGGCGCTTTGTAAATACACTTCTTCAGCACAGTTTTATACCACTTATAAGCAAACCGACGCGTGTAACTTCTTTAACTTCTTTAATCATTGACAATATTATAACAAACAACTACAGGTTTTATAAAACTAAAAATGGTATCATAAAATCCGATATAAGTTACCATTTTCCAATATTTCTGATCATCAATTGCTTAACTATTGATGATAATAATTCCTCTACCACCTACGTCAGACAAATAAAGAACAATTCTATAAAAAAAATTTCGCGATTTAATACATAAAACCAATTGGGAACTCATAGCTGATTGCAATAATGCGAATAATGCTTATAATCTTTTTATGCGTTTATTTTTTAAACAATACAAAATAGCTTTTCCAAAAACCAAAAAAAACAATTCATTCTAAAAACCTGCGTAACCCCCTGGATGACAAAAGGGCTTAAAGAAATCTTTACAAAAAAAGCAAAAGCTCTACGATAGTTAATTAAAAAATAAAACTTTAACTAATGAAGCTAAATAGAAAAAATACAAAAGCCCTTTTGAAAAATTAAAAAAACAAACAAAAAAAATACTTTTACTCCAATCTTCAATTGCATTTAAAATATATAGTGACGAAATAAATTATATATAAAAAAAGCTTGGTTTTAAAGCGCGCATAGTTAAAGGCAATTAAACACGTTGAAAAAAGTCTAGCATTTTATCAATCAAAACGTACGTAAATTCAAGTATATTTAAAGTGATTTGACCCACAGTGATTTGTCCCACACAATCTAGCGGAGCAAAAAAAAATGTTTTCCCAGTTTGATACCATAAGTTATGAAAGTTTAAAATTTGTTTTTGTTTTGAATGATTGCTTCAATCGCAGCGATCACTGTTATAACAAAAAAATGAAGTATAAAATAACTTTTTTTTAATAAAAAGCAAGGATACAATAGATATATTTAGTTATTAGAAAACTCATAGTATCCTCCTAACACTCATCACCTTAATTTTTAAAAAACTTCCTATCAACCTCCTATCACCTCCTATCACCTCAATCTTTAAAAAACTTATTCATATTTAAGGGGCTTAATCATAAAACTAAATTTGTCTTTTTCTCGCCCCAGCCCCTTGCCCCAGTAAATTTACATTTGGTGAGGTTAGAAGTATTTTGTTCTATCTCCACTTTTTGAAAAAAATGAGTTATTAATTGTGTAATGTACCTCAAAATAATGTTTTTCTACTATATTAAAACCTAAGATAAAATCAAAAAAGTTTTGGAGAAAATATAAGTAATAAAAATCTTTTTATATGCCGTCTCCTAAAGTTTTTATTTTTTAAATCGTTTTATCTCGAAACAAAAAAATGTGGAGATAGAACAAAATAATTCTAACCTCGCGATTTTATAATAAATAGTTTTGTAAATTTTTTTTATTGTGAAATATATAATAATTTTGAAAAATCAAATGATTTAGAGGACAAATAACAATTTGCTATCGTAAAATCAGAACAATCAAATTCAAAATCTCTACTGGTTAGTTTTTGCTTATTTTTGCAGTTGTTATTTGCTTTTATTAAGAGCATGCATGTTCAACAAATCCATATTTGTAGAATTACACAATTTTTTTCTTGTAAGATGTTCTTGAGATCTCCTACAATCTTTATTTCGTGCTTCTTGAGATTCTGTCGAGAGCTGGCCAGTTGGAAGAATACACAACTTTATAACTTTTGTATTATGCATTAAAATTTTGTGCACTGTGAAAGCCATGTAATACCACGAATTCAAGTATTTATAAATACCACGAATATTTATAATACCACGAATTCAAGTATTTATAAATTATGTATGATGTACAACATCATGTATGAAGATATCTTTCTTAACAAAACACTATGCTTTAACACTTATTCGACGTCTGATCCAGTAAATTTTCCGCTCCTTTGTGTACTTAAAAAAATATGCGAACTATGTTGCCCTCATTTATATTGCCATATCGTGGCTTCGGTCTGTCCACAATATGTTACTTTTGTATTTTTAAATTTAGTTTGATCTTTTTCAAACGTTGTCGAATATGAAATTTTTCCTTATTGCTTCTAACTTGCTACTTTTTTTTTGTTCAAACGGTAGTAAATGTCTACTAAGCATATGTCGGATTCAATGGTGGATCCGTAATCCAAACATGCAAGGATAGCCTAACCGAAACTCTAATTTTATTTTGGAATAGCACCACAAATGCAACATTTTTTTGTAGAGCGCGTAAATAATAATTACAACCATTTCTCAACCTCAACGGGACAAATGCAAACAGAAACTAATTATTAGCATCGGAATTTCCAAATCTTTGTTTTTAGATATTGAGGTAAGAAATTCCATCACATACTATTTTTATTTCTTAAATAATTTGCTTATTAAAGTAAATGACCAATTAAATGGTGAATTTTTAAGTACTTGACTTTAGTGTTTAATTCAATATGACCTGAAGTTTTAGTTTTTCTAGTACCTCAAATATTATGCAAATTTATCTTTAATTCTTAATTTTTGCCCAAACCAGTATTTATTTTTGTTTAAAAAGTTATCTTTTATTGGTTGCATTCCACTTTTTATTTCAAATTTAGCAGATAACATAGTCAAAAAGTTTTATAGGATATCCTATAAAAAGTATAGAGACATTCCTATAAGAAATTGGAACAAGATAATGCTATTAATTGCAAATTTCTTCAAGATAGGATTCCAATACAATCCTGTTCGAAATTCCTATAAAAGTTCTAACTTATAGGACACTGTATATAAAAGTCCTATATGTAT
Organism: Hydra vulgaris; assembly: GCF_022113875.1. NCBI lineage: Eukaryota > Metazoa > Cnidaria > Hydrozoa > Anthoathecata > Hydridae > Hydra > Hydra vulgaris. Next base: position 53,974,956 of record NC_061158.1, on the reverse strand, counting down.
GGACGTGCAGAAATCCTATTCAATCCTGTTCCAAAACCTTATAAAACTTTTATCCTATAAGATACCGAATGACAAAATCTTATAGTTTTACATTTACAGAAATCCGACCCAATTGAGAAAGCTTTATGTTCGTATTAAGAAAGCTTTATGTTCGTATTAAGAAAGCTTTATGTTCGTATTAAGAAAGCTTTATGTTCGTATTAAGAAAGCTTTATGTTCGTATTAAGAAAGCTTTATGTTCGTATAAAACAATAGAAAATTGTTAAATTTGTATCTTATAAGATAAAAAATTATTATAAACGAATTTCGTTCTTCCTTTTTTTTTTTGTGTATGCCGTTCTTTTAAAGCTCTAAGTTTGCAACAGAATACACTTGGTCTGAAATTGAACGGCAGATTTGGGCAGCTAAATATTTATATTTAAGCACCTTTTAGCTATGGTTATACTATATAAATGAATATACGATTAAATATTAGTTACATGCTTTAAAAATTGAAAAATAAAACAGAAATTGTTAAAAATCTACAGGAAACTACTGCTAATTATTTGAGTTATTTATTAAAAAAATAAGAAAGAACATGCTCTCTAAAGTGAAAATTGTCTCGGCATAGTTAATTAATTTTCACAAGAAATTAGTTATACGTTATTCTTCCACTAACAACCTACAACTAAAGTGTTAACAAAAAAGTGTTTACCTTCGCAGTGTCATTTTTTATCAAGAAACGTGCCAAACTTAGTGCGTTTTTCTGATGAAATAGACACATAATTTATTTAGTCATGTAAATGGTGGTCAAAATAAAAATTATAAAGTCTTTGCACTAAAATAATTTGGCTATTTAATTTAGCAAAATATAAAAAGAAGTTGAATTTAAAGGTCAAATTTAGCAATCTTTTATTTAAGCGAGTAAATTGTTTTGTTTAGGTATCATGCCACCAATAGCAAAGTTAACCAAAAAGTCGCATAAACTATTTTTTCAGTTTTAAAATAAGCATATCTACATTTTCAAAAACTGCAATCATCTTAATATTGATGCTTTTAAACGTTTATTAATGCTTTCAAATGTAATATCAACGTTTTTAAAGTAATTTTAATTTATTACCAGGTTTTTCTGAAATTGAAAGAGCGCGGGCTCAAAATGCACGCTTTTATTTGAGATCTAAAAGTTTTTTACCTTTCGAGATTTTATTATTATTTACTAGTTTAAAAATATTACATAAAAAATCAAAATAAGATAAATAATCATCTTTAAGATCATATTATATTTAAAGTAAGTATAGAAAATAGTTTAGCAATTTATTAATAACATTTTTATTAGATAAAAAGTAGAAAGTGTCACTACTTTTACTTTCTTAAATTGTTTGATTTTTTTTAGCAATTTTTTTTTATTGAGCTTATTTTTTTTTTTTTAGGAGAAAAATAGATATATGGATGAAACCCAATTATTTTTTATGCATTTTTTATGCAGCAAAAAAGTTATACTAATGCTTTTTCCATAAAATTAGTTATTACTACTTTGAAATTTTTGTAATACTATAATCTATTTTTGTTCTTTTCTAGAAGATCTAGAAAAATAAATTAAAATTTTGTGTTTACACTGACATGGTATTGTGCGTGAAGGTTAATTTTTTTTATCAGTATCACAGTTTCTATGAATAAATAAAAATTAAAGTAAAGAGTATTGTTCATATATATATATATATATATATATATATATATATATATATATATATATATATATATATATATATATATATATATATATATATATATATATATGAATAAATAAAAATTAAAGTAAAGAGTATTGTTCATATATATATATATATATATATATATATATATATATATATATATATATGAATAAATAAAAATTAAAGTAAAGAGTATTGTTCATATATATATATATATATATATATATATATATATATATATATATATATATATATATATATATATATATATATATATATATATATATATATATATATATATATATATATATATATATATATATATAGATAGATAGATAGATAGATAGATAGATAGATAGAAAAACGCCTTAATAAAATAAATATAGATGTATTTTATTAAGGTGTTTTTATAATAATGTAAAATGTTTTTTTTATTGCTTGTGTATGTGGTAATATGTTTTATATAACTGTTTTACAAATGAGCCTAATAATGTCTATATAAGATTAAACATATAAAATGTGTTTGTAGTTGGTTTTATATGTTTGTATTATGTTGCTTCCATGTTTTTAAAGTGATGTGACTTGGTAAACGTGTAGAGCAAGTTTTATCAATCTTGCTAGCTAACTGATGTACTTATAGTAGAGGTTGACTCGACAGTGTTTAGTTTCAAATTGTTACTACTTAGGTCTATGTTCTTTCAAGCCTTTATTTTTAATTATTCTGGAAATAAATAATAATGTCATTTAATGAAATTTTGGGTAATGTCATTACTTATGCTCCGTTATATATGAATGTTATGTTATATATGAATGTTAAGCTATGTTTTAAGCATATTATGCTATCATATGTTGTGTGCAATTGCTGTGTGATGTTTTTCTTGCGTGATGTGTTTGTGATGTTGTTTTTTTGTGATCTTTTGAATTAATAGACATTTGGCTTACCTTCAAATTTGTTTCTATTTTTAAAAACAATAAACAGGTAGTTTCATTATTGGACCTCATTGCTTTTACTCATTCACTAAAAGCCGAGACATTATTTTGACATATATATAACTTGTTTTATCTCATTTTGATTTTTTTGTTTTAAACACTGTTCATTACATGATTTTGCTTAAAGTAGTTCGGAACCATGATGTACCAGCATAAATTATTTTCTAAAAGTTAACATAAAATAAATAATATTTAACAACTTGCTTCAGCAAGTAACAACAGCTTTTTTTTATCAGATACATTTATTTCCATTTTTTGTATCTAATGTTTTTAGTTTTTATTTACTTGTCACATTTTTTATTTCAGATTTATCATATGATGTATTTATGTTTTAAAGAAGAAAAAAGTATTATAAAGTTTTGTAATTTTTTAAAAACGTTTACCATTAATTCTTTTTAAATAATAATATTGAAGTTTACAAAAAGGAATTTAAAACGCTTTTTTTATTTATTTATTTCTGTATTCGCAGTTTATTTATCATTAGAATTGCAAGTTTATATAATTTTTTTGTTTTTATTTGTTAATTTTTTTATTTACATTAATTTTTTTAATCAAGAGGGGGTCTGTAAATGGCGTTTTTGAGATAAAGGGGCAGTAGGTCAATTATAAAAGTATGTAGACACTTAATCTAAAAAAATACCATAAAATGTTGGGTTGGTAGGTTAAAAGCATAGGTACTTTTAGGGGAGGAAGAGGGTACTCAAAAAAATGTGTGGAAAAACGCGGGGAGGGGGGAAGGGGCGAAAAAAAGTGTACGTACTTTATGGACGTCCCCTTATTGTAAAAATTATTTTGAAATATAATTTCTTATGTCATTTTTTTAAAAAATAATTGTAAAAGCTATTTTGAGTAGTAAAAAAAATTGTAGAGAAAAGATCACAATCTTCAAGATTCTTTTAAAATTTTATGTTACTACTTTCAATTAAAAACGAAGTTTCAATGGATAATAATAGGCATAATCATATTAGAATTTAATTATTATTTATTAGTTAAAAAATATTACATCATAATACCAACATTAAAATTCTATTATAAAAGAGGTGAGTATAGAGATAGGTGTAGCAAACTACACATAACATTTTTATTAGATAAAAAGTAGAGTGGATCACCTATTTTAAGTTTTTAAAGCGTTTCACACTGGGGTATTTGATTAATTTAGGCGGCCAAAACTCAATTTTTTAGAACTTCCAAAATAAATTAAAAAAGTTATTTTAGCAATATTGAATAGTTAGTGAATATTAAAAACGTTAAGTAACCGCAAATGGTTTTAACAACAAGCAGTAGAATATATCTGTACCTCGGAGGGATACAACACTATGTCCATTTTCACAACTTTACAGGAGAGGAGTTTTAAACTTTTTTTCAACAAAAAGTGTTATTGGACTTGGTGTTGTTTTAAAACATGCTATATCCGGTTCTAACTGGTTTTGGACATAGTGCTCTATTCCTCTAAGACGTATGAGAAAAGCTGATTTTAACTCTGTAATAAAGTCAATATGGAAAAAAATTGACATAGTGTTGTATCCCTCGGAGGTACCGATATACAAAGTTGATCATTAATTATTGTCTACGCGTTTTCTTTTGGTCGCTTATTTTTTAAGCATTTATTAGCATCAAATAAAGTTTAATCAAAATATATTTCAAAGTGCTTTGTGATGAATTCTAATGAAGTTGGTAAAGGTAAATACATTTGGAAAGTTTTTATCAGTTTATTTGCGATTAAATATAAGTTTGTTGGTTTTGTAAAAACTCTTTTCTTTCTCTTGTTTTTTGCAATTTTCACTGCAAACTATAAGTAATTAGTAATACTTCCAAGCATTTCCATGTTACTGTTTTTTTATTAACAGATAGGCTAAGGTTTTGACTTCAATGATATATAAAAATCACCTGCCATTTTTTGCCATTTTGTTCTCAAGGTTTCCGATTAGTATTATATATTTTATCAAAACAAGAAAATAATTTATTTAATAAAAAAAACACTAAACTTTATGTTCAGGTAATTTTAATTTTAAACGGAGTTCATAAAAGGTTCGTCAGATGTCAGGGAAACGACCCGAAGAATGTTTTCTGATCTAATGCAGAGCCAAATTTTATCAAACATGAATGAAGTTATTATTTTTAGAACATTACGTATTAGCAAAAGATAATTACTCAGGCGAACAAATAAAAGATGTAAAACATAGTTTATCGCAATTTAGTTGCGAGTTAAAACAAAGATGGTCAATAGCAAAGAGGGATAAAAATTTGTTTTAAAAAAAAAACAGTGATTAGAAATATTGCAATACCTGCAGTACTGCATCAAGGAGGTAGGCCAACGAAGAACTTTAAAGAATTAAGCGAGAGAAGCAAAAGAAGGAAAACAGAAAACATACGAGCTACCATAGGTTCAGAAACATTGATTTGTGCTGCTCAGGTGGAATTAGGTGTTACTGGAAAAAGAACTGCTTCAAAAATTTTAAAGGACATTATCCACTCCCCAAAGCGGGCAAAAATGTATAAGATAGCATACTCTAACGTTTTACAGGAAAAAAAATCACAGCTATCGGTGTTAAGTGCACTAGCCATGTTAGTAGAAGCTGGTCTTTCTAGAAGACAATATGAAATTATTAGAAGTTCTTGTAAAACATTATATCATTGCTATAGTATCTTACAAAAGGCAAAAGCAGATTGTTATCCAAATAAGGAATCTTATTTTTTCACTGAAACTTGTATCGCAGTCAACTTACATGATTTATTGGACCATACCGTTACACGATCAGTCATGTATTTAGAAGAAGTGGTACAAAATTTAAACGAAAAAGAAAGAAGTTCATTAATATTAAATTGTAAATGGGGCTGTGACGGATCACAGCAAAATCAATATAAATAGAAATTTCTGAATGACGCCGATTCTAATGCAAGTATATTTCAGAGTCCTATTGTACCGCTTCAATTAACTTGTACTAAAAACAACAGATTGATCTGGCAAAATTCAACTCCTTCTTCGCCACGTTATTGTCGCCCTATAAGAATTAGATTTGTCAAAGAATCTAATGATATAACAAATGAAGAGATAAAACTTATTAAAATTCAATTATCTCTTTGCATGATACAAAATTGACATTGGGTGAAAATTTTTTTTCAGTTAAACATAATATGATGCTCACTATGGTTGATGCTAAGGTGTGTAACGTAGCCACTAAAACAGCTTCAACTACAAGATGTTATATTTGTGATGCAACATTAAAAGATTTTAAAAACTTGAGTACTGAAAAAGATGTCAAACCAGATACACTGAAGTTTGGTTTATCAATTTTGCATGCCAGGATCCGAATATTTCAAAATTTATTGCATCTATCTTATAAATTACCTATTAAAAAATGGCAAGCGAGATCAGAAAATGAAAAATTAATTGTCAAACAAAAAAACTAGAAATACAATCAAATTTTAGGAAAAAAATAGGTTTAATTATAGACGTATCTAAGCCTGGGTTTGGTAACTCAAATGACGGCAACACTAGCCGACGATTTTTTGCAGAGTTGCCCAGAGTTGGCAGCTGAAATATTGTATAAAGATTATAACCTAATAAATTGCCTTAAAGTTATGTTAGAATCAATATCTAATGAACATAAAATAGATGTTGAAAAATTTAGAAGATATATTGTAAAAACTGCTGAATTATATGTCCAGTTATACCAATGGTATCCGATGACTCCTACAATGTATAAAATCCTTATTCATGGTTTTATTGTAATAGAGCATGCTTTGCTTTCTATTGGTCAGCTATCTGAAGAAGCAGCTGAAGCACGAAATAAATATTTTCGTCTTTACTGTCAAAACAATGCTAGAAAATTTTCCAGAGAGTCTTTCAACCTCGACGTTCTTAATAGATTACTAATTAGCTCAGATCCTAATTTAACTGGCATGAGAAAATTAAAAAGAAAAAATACTAAACCATTCTTAAAAGAAACCTTGGAGATGCTACTTCTAGCAGAACTTTCTAATTTTACTGATATTGTTGACACAAAGGAGAAATCTTCAGAGCAATCAGGGATGTCTTCAGAGCAATCAGGGATGTCTTCTGATGAAGAAATTTAGCTTTCGGCATCATCCTTTTATTAGTAGTTATTTTGTGTTAAAATATAAATAGCTGTAAAGATTTTTTTTTAATATTAATCATAGTTTTATAAGAGTTATATAGTAATTTCAAGTGCTTCCGAATACATTAAGATAACACAAATCGCGATGTTTTGATTTTCGATTCCGAGAGAAAGAAAAGTTATCCACCATATTTGATAGGTTTATGTCATTATAAGAGCCATATAAAATAGGTTCTTATCATATTTATGCTATAGAAAAGTGTGAAGAAAAAAAAGCTGTGGGGAGGGGGGGGGGGAGGTCTATCATAAGTAAATTTTTTAAAATCTTTTGTTTTCTCTTTTTATTTGTCTTCTAAAAAAAGTTAAACTTTTTTATTCAAAAATTATTTTATATTTTTGGCCGCCTAAATCAATCAAATACCCCACAGTGCGTTTATATTTGGTTTGTTTTAGCTTTTTTTAGCTTTGTTATTGGTTTTTTTAGCAGTTTTTTTTTTTTTATTGAGCTTATATTTTATTTTTTAGAAAGAAAATAGTGGTATTGATAAGGCATAACTTTTTTTTATGCACTTTTTTGCACTAAAAGAGTTAAACTTATATTTTATCAAAAATATGAATATCACTACTGTTAAATTTGTTTATTAAAAAAAAAATTTAAAAAATTTCTAAATGAATATTATTTAATAAACATTATTTTATATAACTCTATATACAAATTCAATCTTTTTTCAATAAGTATTTGATTTAAATTATGTATAATTATGTTGTGATATTTTATTACGAGGAATGTGTCTTTATATATGAATATTTATATATATAATTCTTTTTAGATTTTTTCATGTTATTTTTAATTTTTTTGCTTGGGCAAAGTTTATCTTTATATTGTGTTCAAAGTTAAAAAGTTTCTGATAAATATGTGTGTGACAAATAAAATGTTGACGGAACCAATTAATCTACTTTTAACTAGTCCAGTCAACATTCAAACTTCAAGACTGCATATGTCTTTTTTAAAGTAGTTTTTAGGCTTTTTTTATATTTTTTTAATTGTTTTTTTATTTGCATTTTTTTACAGCTTAAGTCTGCAAGCAAATTCGAGTTGAATTTTTTTTTAGCAATCAATAAGAATTGGTATTGTTCTTTATTTGATTTAATTTGTTTAAATATAGTAATTTAATAACTGTTTCTTTGTTGTTTTTTTTAGTGCAATTAGAAATAGATAAAAACCTTTTTTTTTGAGTAATAGAAAAAAGCTGAAGTGTTTTTTAGTCACTTCAATTGAGTTTTTTTTTAATCAGTACCTGCAATACTGGTACTGGTTTGAGTAAGTTTACTATTTTGTTTTATTTTATAGCGAATTTTTTTTATATTAGATAAATATTCTATAAGATATATACTTTTTGTAATTAACATGGACAACTGAATGTAATTTGTTGACATGTAATTTTATATACATAAATGTATATAAAATTATTTGTCACGTATTTATATATATATATGTATAAATATAAATATATATATATATATATATATATATATATATATATATATATATATAAATATATATATATATATATATATATATATATATATATATATATATATATATATATATATATATATATATATGTATATATATATATATATATATATATATATATATATATATATATATATATATATATATATATATATATATATATATATACATATATATATATATATATATATATATATATATATATATATATATATATATATATATATATATATATGTATATATATATATATATATATATATATATATATATATACATATATATATACATATATATATATATATATATATATATATATATATATATATATATATATATATATATATATATACATATATATATATATATATATATACATATACACACATAAAAAATAACTTATTTTATACATCTTATTTAATATTAACAATTATATGTTTACGAATTAATCTATTAGTAGTTTAAGATTTAAACTTTTGTTTATTCAATATGTTATAATTTTGATCACGTGACTAAACTTTTTTGTGACTAAAACAAGGACTCATTTGTTATATTTTGACAAGTAGTTTTTGTTTTATGCCCTTTTAATTGTTCATGATCCAAATTCGTTATTTTACGCTCAGTCATATAGATGTTTTTAACTCAGTCGCGAAAGAGTTAAAGTTTGTTTAAAAACAAAGTTCATTTAAAAAATCAGTATTTCTCAAGGTGTATTTGTTAATGGGTTTTGGAGTGAAAATATCTCCAAAGACAAATTGAGACAAGTCTCTTTTCCACATTGCAACTTACTTTTTTGTGTACTGCCCCAGGCGATTTTTGCATAGCTTAAATAACTGTGTATAAATGAATAATTAAGTTTGATCAAAATTTTCTTATTGAGATAAATGCGTGCTTTATATAAAACTTGTATGTTTTTTGAAGTTTTAGCGCTTATGTAGTCGATATGATGATTTCTAATGATGATTTCATCAAGATAAACTTTTTATTTCAATTTGATCTATAAAAATTTTAGGTAAGTTTAATGGCAAATGCCATGTTTTGGAAAGCGAACGGTATAAGGTCCTCTTTGTTTTATTAGTATTTAAAGTTAACTTATTACATTTAAACCAACTCGATACATGTCTAAGCTCTTTGTTGATTGGTACAAAAAGTTCAAAGATATCAATGTTAGAAAGGAATAAGTTAGTATCATCTGCAAACATAATACTTGTTAGTTTAGAGGCTTTGTTTAAATCATTAATATAAATTGGGAAAAGCAGTGGGCCAAGAACTGAGCCTTGTGGGACTCCATATGTTATAGAACGACAATTGGTGTGATATTGTCATTACTCGGAACAAAATGTTTACGATTTGACAAATAACTTTTAAACCATTTTAAAACTTTATTTTTTATTCCATAGTGTTTCGATACTTTTCGATAATAATCATTTTTTCGATCAGTTAATTATTGATACTATTCCACGTTTCTCTGCACGACTTACCTTCCTGCAATGAGGATAAAAGAACTACAAGGCAATTAAATTATTTTTCAACGCAGCCGATTCTAAGAAGAATTTCTTAAATTATTTTTGGAGATTGCGTAAAGATGACTTTTTAAAAATTTTAAGTTTAAAAAATTAAATCACATATTGACTTTTAGTTTTTCATTAATTATTTTTATTCAGGATTATAATTGTAATTGATATCTCTATGATAATAAATAAACTGCCTAGGATAATAAATAAATATCCAGAATACAGCATTTTATATCGAGGTCCAAAAGTATAGAATATTTTTCAAAAAAGGTTCAAAGGTACGTTTCGTTCGTTAAGTTCATTCATGTTTTTAACAAAAAAATTCTTCAAAACCTGTGAAACATTCTTTGTTAATAATGCTTTGGATGAATTCTCTTAAATACGTTTTTGTTTTGTTTCTAATTTTGTTTGTTGCTTGACAAATTTTATTAGCGGATTACGCATTTTGTTATGATATTTTATTGAAATTTTTATTTTGTATCTCATATTACGATATTTTAATTAAATCTTGTTAAAGGGGTTTTATGAAAAGATTGCGGTGACGTTCTGTCATCCTCAGCTTCTTTGAGCCCCTATCTGTTTTACTTATTTTGTTAAATTTTATATTATGTAGTGGAATTTCTAAAATTCTTATGTTATGTAAACAGAGAAAGAAAGTAAAAAGAAAAAAAAAAAAGTTTTAAAGATATTTAAAAAATGGTAGGATGACGTTTATAGACCTAAGATCAATGCGTTTTTTTTTTAATCATATTAAATTTAGCGAATACGTGTACCGATAAAAACCACTCACAGAAAACTTTTGATATTGATTGGTTTATTGAAATGTTATTATTATTTTTACATGGTTTCCAATAAAAACGACTGTAAGTGTAAAAACAAGCGCAAACTGGCAATCTGGATAATTTTGAACAAAAGTTAACGCCGTGCACATACAATATAATACCATTGTCTATCTTTTTACGCATCAAATAATAACATTACACCGACAATAATATACTTAAAAAGTTTTTAATAGTTTTTAAATCATCTTTTTGATTAATGAAGTAACTAACTTACAAACTCTTAGATTGGCTTAATCTATGATAAATCATATGATTTTAAAGTTGCCGCATGGTTAGTATATAAATCTACATTTCCAGTGTACATCATGTAACCTCCGTTTATTGATGTCGTAAATATATTATTTATTATAGAATATAGTATTTTTTTTAAAAACAGAGATTTTTATGGTTATTCGCTTAAAACTACGATATATACTATAACTCTAATTTAGACATTTAGTTTTAAACTGGTAATTGAGAATCACTAAAAAGGTGTCTTTTTGAGTAACTATATTGATGCTTAAGTAAGTCATAGTGTTGACTATCAAGCTGATTATTTCAAGAAAAAGTGTTTTTAAATAATATGAATTTCAGTTTCTTTATAAATTTTAAGGAGCAAGTTGTATTAAAAATAAAACTGTAAATCTATAAATTTTGTTTTTTGATTCAAAAAATATTATTAAACAATGTATTTATAATTCTAATTTTAAGTGGTTTTCAGTCAAAGAGTTTATAATATTTGCATTTGTTTTTTTAAAAAAAGGGCTTATTTGCTTTCGTTTTGGATCAAGTTTATAGAGATTTTTAATTTCTTTATAAAAACTTTGGGAGCACGTAGCATATTTTGTCTGAGTAAAGTTTACTTAGATTGCTGGTTTTTAACATGAATAATGAATTATGAGCAGAAAATAATATTTTAATAATATTTTTAAATAAAATCAGTTTGCTATTTTCAGTAGGCCCTATTTTAGGCTAACTACAGACTGAAATAGATCAATAGTATCATTTGAAAGAATTTTTGTTAACTTATGAATATACTGTTGATTTTCAGGTGTTAAATTTGTTGAAACACATGCAGCTATTCACAAGTTTAAACGAGGGTGTAATTTTGGTCAAGTATGTTTAGTTTTTTCCTAATAAAAAAAAAAGTCAAAATGAAGTCGACTTTTTTTTTTTAATTTTATTAAAGAAAAAGTAATTAGGTTTATAATGAATTGTTATGAAATTATTTATATTAATTAAAAATAAGTGAATTAGAAAAACACCCATGTGAAAAATGAGTGGCACAAAAGTTTAAACGAGTTTATTCAAATTTAATTTTTTATTAATTGAATAATTAACCCAGTGCGAAAATTTTTTTAAAACATAAACAAAGTAGATTGAGTGGTTTTCAGTCAAAAAGTTTGTCACAACATTATCAAACAGCTTCATATTCAACAATAATAAACTAAAATCATTCCAAATTTCAAACAGTTTCAAATTGCGTGCAAATAGGATGAAAACTAGTTTTAAGTAAGATCGAATGAAAAATTAGTGGTATGTTTAAGTCGAAAATTGACAGCAACTTTTAGATTAGGCAAAATACATGGGGTCTCTGAATCTTGCGTACGAAAAACAGTCAAAACCTGGGAGCTTACTAAAGACGAAGTTGACATGCCGCGTCCCGGGAGACCATCGAACCTTATCAAAAATCTTTAACCATTCGAAAAATAATCATAATGTAAGTAGAGAGCTCGTTAAGCGAACATTACTACAAAAGGTATTGGAACGTACATTGCAGCAAGAAAATCTATTTTATCAATCATGGACCAACGTAAACGGCGAATATGGTCAAAAGAAAGAATGAGCTGGACTGTTGAAGACTGGTTAAAAGTCATTTGGAGTGATAAAACTAGTTTTCAAGTTGAAAACCGCAAGAAAAGAATATATGTCAAAAGATTTGTAACGGTGAAGTATTTAGAACGATATTTTCAATCACGTCGACAAAGCGGTGGAGGTTTGATTGGTATTTGCGGATGTTTTTTTCACAAAGGTATTGGTATGTGTTAGCTGTACGAAGGCCGAATAAA
>NC_061158.1:53952257-53957257 GCF_022113875.1 Hydra vulgaris | reverse complement strand
CAATCAAAGAATATTACTTGCAGAAATAGAATAATGTGATCCCTTGGTGCCCTAGATCACCAGATCACAACCCAATTGGAAATATTTGGTCTTGGATTGACAATCAACTTACTTATCTCCGAATACAATCACCTAAGCACTTAAAGCATTTTTTGAATGAGTACTGGTTAAAGGTACCTCAAGAGATATGCATGGAATTAGTTGAATTGATGGAGAAACGAGTTTATCTTTGCTATAAAAATACCTACAATTTTAAAACCACTCAATATTATCAGTTTACTATTATTTTAAAGATTTCATTTGTATTTAAAATTGTATAAATGTTATTGATTATCATATTTTTAAAATTATGTTAACTTATTAACAATTTTGTAAAAATACACATAAGATACATAGAAATATTGATATAAAAAAGTATAACAAACAAACTGATATAGATATACCTATGACAACTATATATATAGAAGCGAAATATCATTAGTTAATCAATTTTTTGTAATATTTATGAATGATAAAACTTTCTTATTTACATAAGCATTATTAAAACATATAATAAAGATTTTTTTATATATATAAGTATGAACTTTTATATATATAAGTATGAACTTTTATATATGTAAGTATGAACTAAGCTTTATGCTCTAAATAAAATGATCTGAAAAGAACACATCTGCTTAATTTTACTTTATTACGGAAATTATTATTAATTTTACTTTATTACGGAAAAAAACACATACTGACACGGAAAAAAACACATACTGAAACTTTTAAGTCCCTGTGTAATAAGATATTACCGAAAACACATCTAAACTTTTTTTAAGTATTTGTGTCAATAAGCAACAAAGTTTTTACGGCGAGCAGACGTGTTATATAAGAAGAAATTTATGATCATATATATATATATTTTTTTTTTCTTTTTAAATTTATTTTTTATTGAGTTTATTCAACGGAGTAAAATAATATCATGGATCGAAAGAAATCTAACGAAACGGGGAAAATAGATGAAACGCAAATATCAACAAATGTTGGTCGCGATATTTTTTATGAAATGTTTTCAAAGCAGCAGAAAGATATTTTGAAGCTTATTAGTCGTAATTTAAAAATAACTAATGATAAAATCAATGAGTTACTTGATGAAATACATAAATCAAAACAAACTTGCGACTCATTAAAAAAAGAAAACGAAAAGATTAACACTAAACTTAAAGAAATTACCGAAAGAGTAAGAATACTCGAAAAGACAAATAAAGAGATCGAAGAAAGTCTAACAGTTACTCAGGATATCCTAGATAAAAAAAGTATGTGATTTAGAAAAGAAAATTAAAAACAAAAACAGTGTAGGTGAAGAGGAAAAAAATAAATTACGACAACTAGAAGATAGGCTCAGAAGAAATAATCTTCGCATCGACGGGCTTCCTGAAAACGATCAAGAAATCTGGGATGAAACCGAAAAAAAGTTACAAACCCTATTTGAAAACGTGTTAAACATTAAAAACATTGATATCGAGAGGGCTCATAGAATTGGAAAAAAAGAAGAAAGTAAAACTCGAACAATTGTAGTTAAAATACTACATTACAAAGACAAAATAAAAGTTTTAAATTCATCAAATCGGCTTAAAGGAACAGGAATATACATTAACGAAGACTTCTTTTTCGAAACAACAATCATAAGAAAAAAACTCTCAGAAGAAATGAAGACGTATAGAAAAAATGGTAAATATTCTATTATAAAATATGATAAACTTATAGTTAGAGAATTTAGGAAAAAGCAAGCGAGTGCTTAATTACTTTATTTATTTTTTATTTTTTTTCTATTTTTTACTCTTTTTAACAGTTTTTTTTAAAAAAAAAAACACCCTTCTTATGAATGATAATAATGATTCAATTAACTTAGAATTTAATTCATTACAAAATAAAAATAGGATACTTATAGATAAAACTTCTGACCCGGATATTAATTTTTATAGTAATAATAAAGATTTTCAAAATATTAATACTTTATATTATAACCCTAAATCTGCAAACATAATGCAAGGAATAGATGTAAATTCATTTTCAATTTTGCATTTAAACATTAGGAGCATTTCAAAAAATTTTGAATCATTTAAACAATTTTTATGCGAGATTAAATTCAATTTTAAAATTATTAGTCTCAGCGAAAGTTGGTGTACTGATGAATATATTATGTCAAATACAAATTTTCAGCTGCCAAATTTTAAAGTGATTCATCAATTTAGAGAATCTGGGAAGAAAGGAGGGGTTTGTGTGTATTTATAAGCAATACTTTAGTATACTAACTAAGAAAAGATTTGTGTTCAACCACTAATGATTGTGAATCACTGTGCGTGGAAATAATAAATAAAACCACAAAAAACATTATCATCCACGTTTTATACAGACCACCTTCCGGTTCAATAAAACAATTCGAAAATTATATTAAAAACATAATTAAAAATAAGTTAAGCAAAAATAAAAGCTTTTGTAGGTGATTTTAACCTGGACATGAACATGCGTCATTCAAATACAAAAATAAATAATTTCTATAACGTCGTTTATCAGAAAGGCTATATTCCACTAATTAATAAACCCACAAGAATAACTAGAGAAAGCGCAACTGTTATAGACCAAATAGTAACCAACGAATTTAAATCAAAAATAAAAACGGGTGTATTTAAATGCGACATTTAAGACCACTTCCCTATATTTCTTATCTCACAAAAATGCGATAATAACTATGCAAAAAAAATTGAAAAAACTACACGACAAATAGATGAAAAATCCATTGAAAATTTTAATAGTCTTCTAGCAGATTTAAACTGGGATAACCTCCTTGATATTGTACACACAAATAAGGCATACAATAAGTTTCTAGATAAATTACAACAACTTTATAATACAGCGTTTCCATTAATTACAAAATGTGTGAAAAAGAAGAGATTATCAAATCCATGGATAACTCCGTGAATTATTAAGTCGTCAAAAAAAAAGCAACGACTATATAATAAATTTCTCAAAAAAAAAACTTTCAACAATGAAACCAATTACAAAAATTATAAACGTATTTTTGAGATGGTTATTAAAAAGTCCAAGAAGTTGTACAATACCGAGCAATTAATTAAACATAAATATGATCGGCACAATACTTGGAACATTATTAAGGAAGTAATTGGTACGAAACAAACTGACAGAAATATTCTTCCTATAAATCTAACAATTGATAATAAAGTTATTACAAATAAATCTTTAATTGCCGAAACACTTAATCAATATTTTGTAAGTGTAGGTTCCACTCTAGCGTCAAAAATAGAAACCACTAAAGTAAACTTTGAGACATATCTTACTCCTAAAAAGACCTCTAAAATAGATATTTATGAAATTACTGAAAATGAACTTATAGATGCAGTAAATCTTTTAAAACAAAACAAAAGTGTAGGAATTGATAATATTAGAAGTAATGTAATAAAAAAATCAATAAAATACTTCCCAGTGGGCACACGACGTTATTTCGACGTTGATTTACAGTTGATTTTTAGTCGCGACGTCGTATAACCAAAAATCAACGTTGTATCAACGTTGAAAAATTTGTTTAAAACTATCAAATAAAATCGACGTTGATTCCACATTATTTCAACGTCTATATTACGAGTTCGACCGTTCGTAATTGCAATATGAGAACTAAAACACGCATGCGTGACTTAAAATATTTTTTATTAGCTTAACAAATAACAAGTAAAGACTTAATAAGTTACTTATTAGCCCAATAAAAACAAGTAAAGTCACACATGCTAATAAATTAGGCCATCTGTTGCCTTTTTATAAGGTTTTGAATTTGACAATTTAACAATAATACATTAACTTGTGATGCATTTAGTAAGGTAAATATTAAATGGATATTTCTTTATGACCGTATTATTTCATGTGTGTGGATTACAAGTAGAGATTACTTGATATATTATATAAATATAAAATATATATTATATATGTTTTTCTTATATATATATATATATATATATATATATATATATATATATATATTATATATATATATAATATATATATATATATATATACTATATATATATATATATATATATATATATATATATATATATATATATATATATATATACATATTTATATTATATATATATGTATATATATATATATAATATATATATATATATATATATATATATATATATATATATATATATATATATATATATATATGTATGTATGTATGTATGTATGTATATATACATATATATATATATATATATATATATATATATATATATATATATATTATATATATATATATATTATGTATATACATATATATATATATATATATATATATATATATATATATATATATATATATATATATGTATATATATATATATATATATATATATATATATATATATATTTATATATATATATATATATATATATATATATATATATATATATATATATATCTATATATATATATATATATATATATATATATATATATATATATATATATATATATATATATATATATATATATATATATATATATATATATATATATATATATATAATATATATATATATATATATATATATATATATATAGGTACGCGGAAATACGTGTTTTACGGAACCGAAATTTGTACTAAAATTTTGTGCTAGGTTTTTGAACTTTTTTTAGGTAACGTCAGGCGAACGTTTTTTTGTGGCGTTTCTGTTTAGAAACATTACTAAACTTAGATTATTTTTGAAAAAAAGAATAGTTAAACTTGATTAATATATAACATTTATGTGTGGTTGGTAATTTTTGTATTGCTTTTATTTGTATTAAAAACTTGGTTGTTGTTCTCACATTAAATTATTGTCAAAGAAATGCTCCAGATAGTTGGCAACCTACCCAGATAGTTTTTTACATATATTTTTTATCTACCTACCAAATTTCATTGAAATATATTATTGAGCAGATAGTCTATAAAAGT
>NC_061158.1:53948982-53951257 GCF_022113875.1 Hydra vulgaris | reverse complement strand
TCAATTTAATCAATTTTCAATCCACATACCTAATATATATATATATATATATATATATATATATATATATATATATATATATATATATATATATATATATATATATATATATATATATATATATATATATATATATATATATATATATATATACATATATATATATATATATATATATATATATATATATATATATATATATATATATATATGTATATATATATATATATATATATATATAAATAGGGAAGAGTTACCTTAATTGGAACAGTTAAGGAATAGTTATTTATTAACCTAAGATGGCTTTTTACTAACTAATGGAAAGTTTTATTGTGTTGAATTTGTGTATGAAAATGGATGATGTTTTACAAAATAATGATTTATCAAGCTTTTTTACCAATCCATGTGATTTAAAGAGTTTGAATATTTTTTATATTAAAAAAATTTTATTAAATTTTTAAAGATTTTTCTTGTAAAGTTGTATAAAAAAGAATTTGTGCTTGCTCCTTTAGTAGGTTGGTAGAAGGATCAACATAAAAATTTAGCAATTTTTAACAATTGTATAATGTATCATAACGTACAGTTTAAAGTTGTATTTTTCTGTTAGCTATTTTACATGAACAAATTGTTAATATATGAGTATTTTTTCTATTATATTTTCTACTATTCTTTTCCAGTTGAAAAAGTATAGTTGGGCAAGCAAAATGTTCATTCGAGCTGGTTGGATAGAAAATACAGAGAAATAAAGTGAGAAAAATCGATCGATAATTTTTATGTGCTGGCTATCATCATTAAATGTAATAAATTGTTTCAATGAAATGCATAAACCGCATCTAACTAATACAGATTTACGCTGCTCAAAATTAAATGTCATGGAGATAATGTAATTTTTTTTTATATAAACATTAGGTCATTACTTTTTTTCCTTGTTTTTTTGACATGCTTTCATTCTGTTTATGTTGTTTTCAGTGTTTAGATATATTCTTTATTATATATTCTTTATTATATAATGTATTTAAAATCATGAGTTTTGTGATAAATTTAGATTTGCCACTACTAGTGATACTCAGATAGAATCAGATTCAGAAAACAGTAACTATTTTAAAAGATACTTAATTCAAGTATTATTAGTTTTATTTTGATAATAATTTTTATAGGAGCCACTACCATGCTTATGCAAGAGAAAACATAATAACCAACAGAATAGTAAGCAAGTACCTACTCCTGGTATTAATTGTCTGTCTGTAAGTTGATTTAGGAAGAAAAGATTCTGAACATTTTTTTCTATGCTTCAGTGATTTACACATTTTATTGGTTGCTAAATTAATACATTTTATTTAGTTTATGAATAATGTTTTATTTTATAAATGTTTTGTTTTTGTGTTTCAACCCTTTTAGAAATTAATTAATGTTTGGTTCTTTTGTCTTTCTGATATATCTTTATTGTTAGAAAGAGATGTTAGTAAAAACTCTTTCTAGTAATTAGTAACTGTTTTCTCTTACTTTTGTATTTCCTTGAGCTAAAGAACAACCTTAAAGTACAAAGGTTGATTTGTAACGCATACTTAACCTTTTTTTTTACTCTATATATACATACATATATATGTATATAAATAAACATACATATATATGTATTTATATATACATACATATGCTTTTATGAATATATTATATATATATATATATATATATATATATATATATATATATATATATATATATATATATTTATATATATATATATATATATATATATATATTTATATATATATATATAAATCCTTATAGTGTAGTCGAAAGAGTCTTTTAATGTAAAAAAAGTCACTTTCGACTACAATTTTAATTTCCTTGTCTCTTAAGCTGTATTTGATTGTCGTCGAAATGTCAAAGCAATTAAATTAATGGGGAAGTACATTAAATTTTATTGTTTTTTAAAAAAATTTTAAAAAACCGCAATAACAACGACTAGAAAGTTTTTTTAATTAGTGGTGTTTTTGTTTTTGTTATATTAAAAAACATTTGTAAAACATGCGTAAATGTTGCTACATCAACTATCTTATAGCCTGCTGCTACAAGGGAGTATTTCTACATTGACTATCTTATAGCAACAGAGTGCTGCTACATCGACTGACAAATAGCCTTACTCGCAAGGGAGTGCTGCTACATCGACTGACAAATAGCCTGACTCGCAACGGAGTGCTGCTACATCGACTGACAAATAGCCTGACTTGCAAGGGAGTGCTGCTACATCGACTGACAATTAGCCTGACTCGCA
>NC_061158.1:53916482-53943982 GCF_022113875.1 Hydra vulgaris | reverse complement strand
AGATAAAACTCATTTTTTTTCGGCCAATCGTTATCGCAATAATTTTGATCTTCCTATATTTATGAATGGTAATGTACTAGATGAGTCATATGCCCTTCACCTTCTATGATTACCTTTTACTTCTGATCTTTCTTTTAAACCGTATATTAAATCCATTGCAAAATTAGCATCTGCAAAGGTTGCATCTCTTTATCGAGCTCAACACTTCCTTACTCTAGATTCTATTCTCTATCTCTATAAATCTCAAATCCGTCCCTGTATGGAATACTGTTGCCATATCTGGGGCAGATCTTCTATTGATGCCCTTTCTCTTTTAAACAAGGTGCAAAAGCGCATTGTAAACATAGTTGGACCTGCTTATGCAGCCAATCTCCAACCATTGTCACATCGTCGTGATGTTGCTTCTTTTTCTCTTTTCTACAAATACTATAATTGGCACTGCTCTAAAGCTAGTTTTTTTTCTTCGAACATCAGTTCTTTGGAATTTGCTTCCTTCATCTTGCTTCCCTGATTCATATAATTTGCAATCTTTTGAGTCATCTGTCAATCGTTATCTTGCCCTACAAACTTAACCTTTTCTCTTCCAATAACTTCCAAACTCTTATAGTGGTTGTTCGCAGCCTTGTTGGGAGCGAAGATGTAATATATATTTTTTCTATTAAAATTTATATATATATATAAATTATAATATATAGGCTTTCATTCATTTACTTACTTATCTTAAGATAATGAAATATAAAAAACGTTTAAAGTTGAGAATAGCCTTGATCTTTACTAGTATGATTCTATCGCCAAGTCTCTTGAATGTGATCAATCATTTCTCGATACTAATGTTGCAAAAAGTAGTACATTTTTTATTATGGTTAAATGTTTAGTTTTTTTTTATAAGGGTAAATTACATAAAAAATTTTGATCTTTAATTATATACATAATGCTCACTTTACAAGTAAACATAATTTACACAAAATTTTTGAATTGAATAAAACACTAAGGAATTGCTCCTATGCCCAATATAACTTACACTAAATTGTCCCATATCAATTACACTAGTGTTATCTTTTGAATTTAGAAATAGAAGTTATTAAATGTTGGTGGCTCATCATGCTATGCATTTGAGAAGGGCATGCTTTCAAAGTAAGTATAATTTTACTATAAAAAGAGCATTTTTAATACCGCAATTATATTGCATACTTGACATACATAAATATATACGCTAGTCACAACAATCCAGTTAAAAATTTCTTTAAAAAAATAAATTTAGTGTTGAGAAATTCGTATTTTTTGATGTTTGATGTTATGTTTATAAAATAATAAATATATATATGTGTGTGTGTGTTATTTGTTTCTTTCCCCTTTATTTTTACATTCTTATCTTAACAATATTTTTTTAAGGTTAAGATTGCTTTCCTGAATCCTACAGCAAAAAAAAAACTTTAAAATGCTGGTAGCAATATTTTAAAGAGTGCATCTGATCGAAAAGAAAGTGAATGGCGTCAACTGTTCGAAAATTCGATTTTTGGAAATAAACAAGTGGAAGAAGAAGTTTACAAAGTTGTAATTTATAAAACTCAGCACAATTATATTATTAAAAAATTTAAATGATTTATAATTTTTTTCTTATTCTCAAGAAGTTCTGTAAAAACATAAATTTGAACCTTACGTTTAAGTAAACCCATGTTAGAACACGTATTTTAGACGTCGAAATAAGAACGTCTAAATTAGGATATTTAAAGACGTCATTCGGCGTTTCCATTTAGCACTAGTTCTGAACGTCCTAGATTCACGTCTTTTAGACGTCTCAAAACACGTCTTTAGTCCATCCTAAAAAGACGTCCTAATTACGTCTTAAAAAGACGTCATCTGGCGTTGCCATTTAGAACCAGTTCTGGACGTCCTAAAAAGACGTCCTTTCGACGTCATATGGACGTTTCCGTGCCCGCTGGGTTGCATAAATATAAGATTTTTGACATTATTTTTAATATTTTTAATTTTTTTTGTCAATTTTTGACTTTTTTGGCTGGACATCAATCCCTCTTCTTTTAGCCATCTACAAATGGTCCGGTCTGACACAACAATTACAGCTTCATGGATAAGCTTAGTGGCTTTTTTTCTGTTTTCCAGGCAGATATTTCTGGTTATACTGACCGCTCTTGGTGTTTTCTTGCGTTTAGAAGGTGGTCTCCTTGGACACAACTCTTCCCCTGTATCAATTCTTTTTCTTACTTGCATTACGGTTTGGTAAGAAACCTTTGCGGTTTGTGCAATTTTTCATTGAGAATAATTTGTATTTTGTCTAAGACATGTTATCAATTTTTAATGTAACTATAATAATAATAACAATGTATAATGCAGGTTGTTGACCAATGGTTTATAATCAAAATTTAATATGGCTGGCGGTAAAGGTAAAGAGAAGTTTAAAGGAACAAACGTTAGGTATTTACTTGTAAGTTAAGTGTAAAATTATATTTTTTTTAAAAATCACAGTTCGTTTTTTTAATGCTATTTTATTTTTAACTTTTTGATGTATTTGATGAAAGTTACTCAGGCAATACCTTTTTTATAGAGAGAGTTTTGTCAATTAAAGTGACTGCTACAGTTGCCGAAATAAGAAAAGGAATAATGACTTTATTAAAATACGCACTCGACAGATCAAATGGTGGTGGTCGGCGCGTAAAAGGCGATAAACCCGATGTATAACATTCATACTTTTTCCTAGTTGTTCTGGAACTATTAATAATAGTTATTATTGATAAATTGATAAATATATTACTGATAAATAAAACTTTATTTTTTCAAACATTTTATTTTATTTGCATTGTATATAAAGTCCGTTAAAGCAATTTAGTTGTATCTGATTAATATACGTGAAATATAATATCCTCTGCGCAAATTATTGCTTTTTTATTGTGTTATTTTATTGCAATTAAAATTGAGAAAATTTTTTAGTTAATTGGATTTAACCAAAATAAAAAACAAAAATCAACGTTGAATTTACGTTGTTTCAACGTTGTTTTAACGTCTTATCAACTACGTTTCAATCAAATATATCACCTATTCAAAGTTGAAGTATGGTTGATATGTAGTCGATAAGACGTTAGATCAACGTTGAAACGACGTAATCATCGACGTTGTTTCAACGTCGTAGTTTTCGACGTCGGATTTTATTTCCAATTTAACCAAATTTCAACGTTGTTTCAACGTGGCATATGGTCGGTTTACGACGTTGTTTCAACGTTATTTCAACGTCATTGTGCCGGCTGGGTTGACAATCCCTCTCTTACATATTTTTAATCTCTCTTTAAAGCAAGGTGTCTATCCTGAGAAACTTAAAATTGCAAGGGTTATACCTATTTTTAAATCAGGAGATATTTCTAATTGTGAAAATTACAGACCAATTTCAATTCTCCCTTGCTTCTCAAAAATCTTAGAGCGAATTATGTATAATCGGACTTTGAATTTTTTAAATACAAATAATATTTTATATAATAAACAATTTGGATTTCAGCCAGCTAATTCAACTGACCATACCATTATTAATATTGTTCATGATATATTTAAAGCATTTGACAAGAAAAAGTTTACTCTTGGAGTTTTTATAGATCTTAGCAAAGCTTTTGATACAGTAGACCATAATATTCTTATAAAAAAACTCGAAAGTTATGGTATTAAAAGCACATATTTAGATTGGTTCATAAGTTATCTAAACAATAGAAAACAGTACATATTATTAAGGCCACGCGGTTAAGGTTTTTTTCGGTTCGGTTTTTTTCGATTCGGTTTTAAAAATTAAACTAACAATTTGGTTTTTTTCGGTTCGGTTTAAATTTATTTTTGATCGGTTTGGTTCGGTTTCGGTTAAAAAAAAACAAAGTTTTAGAGGTCATTTATTAAATAAATTTAGACTTACAGATTTTTACCAAAAAAAACTAAAAATTAATTTTTATTTTCTTAATATTTTCTTTTATATAAACCATTTTTTCAACATTCTCAACCGCCAACGTAGTTCTTCTGGCAGTGACAACGTTACCAGCACTAGAAAAAACCCTCTCTGAAGTTGCAGAAGTTGCTGGTATACAAAGATATTTTCGTGCATAGTTTGATAAAATTGGGTACTGCAACTTCATAGTTTTCCACCACTCTAAAATATCTGTCGTTTTTTCAGCTGTTTCGGCTGCTAAATAATGATCAATTTCTAAACCCAATTTAGTCATCGTTGAAGCACTGCGTGCTAAAATATCTTGTTTCAGTCTTTTTCTAAGCAGTTCATGGTGATTAACTTTAACATTTTCATTACTTTCATTGTCTGTTTTGGTGCTACTCATTGAAGCTTTTTCATGTTTTTTCTCTTTTTCCTGAGTCAATATTGCTTCTTTTATTTCATCACATTTTTTATATTCAATCAAATGCAGGCCTTTGTAACGTGGATCTAAAAAATTTGCAAAACAATTAATCAACTGCTCAGCACCGTTAAGAGGATATCGTTCCTGAAGTTCGCAAATCAGCATTTTTATAAATGTTCTTGTTGGCTTATGTTTGTGATGTTGATGGGAAAGAAGCTCTTGGTACAAGGAATATAATTCAGGTATCACATCTTGGATTGTTGGTCTTTTATCAACTGATAAAGTTACTGAAATGTTGTATATTTTTTCAAGAAATGGAATGCTGTATTCTAATGTCTTCCATTGATCATCTGAGGGACATGACCTTTTAAACTCATCATTGGTTTTTGCAAGTGTTTTGATTGCATCTTTGACTTCAAGGACTGACTTAATGCACATGTAATCAGAATTCCATCGAGTTGTACATGGAACAATCAATTTCCTGGGCTTAATTCCAAGTTATTCACAAGCATCTTGAAGCTTGGTCGTAGAGAGAGCACTTCTATGTGTGTGTGATGCTAAATCTGTACAGTTTTTTATTGCTTTAGAAAGTTCAATTGAATTTTTGATTGCTTTTAAAATAACTAGCTGGATTGTGTGATCATTGCAGCGCAATTCAGAATTAATTTCATCACTTTCTTTAGCAGCTAAAACAATGTTGCTCCCATTGTCATTAACGCAGGCTCGATGGACTTCTTCATTTAAGTTTAAATTAGCAATAAAAGCGTCCAGGTTTACTGCAATTGCAACCCCAGTGTGTCTACCAGTAAATGGTGTGCAAGCAATGAGAAAACTTACTAAACTAAAGTCTGAACTAATGTAGTGAATTGTAAGACTCATGTAAGAATCATTGTTCCGACTTGTCCAGAGATCTGTTGTAAAACTAACTCCAGTTACTTCTGGAAAGTCTTTGAGAAATTTTATTTGCAAACCCTCCTTTACCTTTTCATACAACATAGGAAGCTTTTGACGTCTAAATGTTGATGCAGATTTGACAGTAAACTTGCTATTTACTTCATCAATAAACTCTTGTGCTCCTTCATTGTCTAAAATTTCAAAAGGTAGACCAAGCTTGCAAATAAATTTTGTTAAATCTAGCTCAAACTTTAATTGCTTTGGATCATTTAACCCATATTTTTGGTTTTTTATAATGCAACTTTCAATTGTAGTTGTTTTTGTCTCCTTTTCTTTAAATTTTTGTTTATTAAGTATCTCTGTAGTTTTCAAAAGATGTTCTTTCCAAGATGCTTCATGTTTAGTTTTGACGTGGCTGGTTATTGTTGAAGTACTGCCACAGTTGATTTTGTAAGATTTAAAGCAAATTTTACATTTGGCTTCAAATTTACTTGACTTTTCAAAAAATTTCCAAATATCACTTTCTTTCGGCATCTTTAATGCAAATAAAATAAAAATGATTAGTAAGACAACCAAACCGTATAATAAACATAAACATAGTTCAATATAAATAAGTTTAACTAATAATTTTTCAAAATCCTTAAAATGTATTTTAATTATTTTTTAGAACATTATTAGTTACAATGCAAATATTAAACTATTTTACGCCTTGCATGCTCCTAAAGGCATTAATAATATTTAAACAACAAATTATTTTGATTATATCAGTTTTATTATTTATACAATGAAAACAGTTTAGAAAACGAGGTTTCCAAAATAATAATATTATAAGATAAATATTATAAACAATATTAGAAATTTAAATAAGATTAAAAAATACATTTTTTAGAAAAAGCTTATACTACACGATATTGATATCCCACCCTTAAAAAATCTTACTCCATCATGGTCCGCAACATTTGTTCTAATTTCACGGCAAGCTATTTTATTATGTTTATTTTTCATTGTTCCCTTTTTAACTTTGCTTTTCTGCGGTTTGAAATTTCTTAAATTAAATAACAATTATATTTTATTTAAAAATTTGATGTCAAATAATGTTTTTGAAATTTTAAAATTTTAAATCGGTTTTTAAAAGTTTTTTCAGTTACGGTTCGGTTTTTATTTTGATTTAAATAATTAGATCGGTTCGGTTCAATTCGGTTTTTTTGTTTCGGTTTTCACCGAAAGAACGGTTCGGTTCGGTTAACCGCACGGCCTTACATATTATACGAAGAAGGAAAATCTTCCTATATGACAATAAATTGCGGTGTTGCCCAAGGTTCAATTCTGGGTCCTCTTTTATTTCTTGTTTATGTAAACGATTTTCATAAGTTTTCAAACATTTTAAACTCTGTTTTATTTGCAGATGACACGAATTTATTTTACTCTAATGGAGATATTAAACTTTTATTTAAAATAGTAAACAAAGAACTTTTAAATCTAGCGGAATGGTTTAAGGCGAACAAATTGTCCTTAAATTTAAATAAAACTAAGTATACTTTTTTTTATAGAGTTCACGATAAAGAAAACATTCCACTAAAACTTCCTAATCTTTTTATTGGCAACTCTAAAATAATTAGAGAGTCATCAATAAAATTTTTAGGAGTGATACTTGATGAAAACTTAACATGGAGAGAACACATAAGTACAATAGAAAATAAAGTTTCAAAAAATATTGGTATACTATTCAAAGCCAAGCAGTTTTTAAACCAAAACTGTCTAAAAATTTTATATTTCTCCCTCATACATTGTTATATAAACTATGCAAACATTGCCTGGTGCAGCTCTAATATAAGTAAAATTAAAAAACTGCTTATTAAACAAAAACATGCTGTCAGAATTATTTCAAATGCAGGTCGATTCACACTTACTAAAGAACTATTTAATAATCTTCACATACTCAATGTTTTTCAGTTAAACCTTTATCAAGTTCTTATTTTTATGTACAAACTTCATAATAAAATATCACCTATAATATTTAGTACTCTTTTCAATAAAATTAATCACATGTACCCTACAAGATTTTCTAAGTACAATTATGAGCAACCTAAAATGCATTATTTAGCTACCAATTTTTTATTGCTATAAGAGGTCCTAAATTATGGAACGCTTTATTAAGTGACGAGCTGAAAAATTGTTCTTCTCTTTACCTATTCAAAAAAAAATTGAAACAAAAACTTATTAACGATGTTAATGAGTTAAATTCTTTTTAAAAATTTTTTATTTTTATTTTTTCTTTATTTTTAACAATTATCTTATTAACTCTATAAATTATCCTATTAGCTTATCTATAGTTTTGATTTTATTATTATTTTTTTTTAATTTCTTTTTACTATTTTCTTTTGATTATAGATTAGTAACTAGTCTTAACATACTTGTAAATAATTGTATATAATTTTTTTAAATGGCACAAAGTAATTGTATATTTAACTTTTAATGGTTGTACACGCTTGCTTATGAAAGCACGTCGGGGTGTAGTGATAAGGCAAGTATTGTCTTCTTTTAACCCCGGTCATGTTGATCTTATTTATTTTACACAACATTGTATTTTTTTTTTTACTGACGAAATAAAAATAAAAATAAAAAAATAAATAAAAAATATTACCTAATAAATTTTACATGACGTAATTTATTCTTAAATGGTGCAGATTTACTTTTTAATTATTAAAAAATTAAAGCTGTTTACTTTTTCAAATGTTTTTTTTTTTCAAATGCTTCATTAATCTTTAGGTTCTCCTGCTAAAAAGTCTAGGTGTACAAAGGCGTACATTTTAAATATTATTATTGCTTTTTTTTTTCCACTTTTTGTTTGTTTGTAAAAATTTGTTTTAACTTTTGTGCTACTTATTTTACACATGTGTATTTTTATAATTAACTTTTTTTAATTAATATAAATAATTTTATAACAAGCTCACATTATTTGTAAACCTAATTACTTTTTCTTTCACAAATAAAAAAAATTATTTGAAATCATTTTTACTTTTTTTTTTATTAAGAAAAAACTAAACCTACTTGAACAAAATTATACCCTCGTTTAAACTTTTGTGAATATCTGTATTGTTTGTTAACTTTTGTTATGTGCAATTAGTTTAATATTTTACGCTTTGATTAAGGGTCCGTTTTTCAGTACTCAGCTCAACAACTGAATACATCTAAGATCTTTAAAGTATATATTAGAACACTCAAAGTATATCCTTGATTTTTCTTTTTTAACTTTTTAACTCATATAAGAATAATTGTTATCAAATAATACCAAGACTAGCTTACATATACTAAACAAAAAGTTTTATTTTAAGTCCATTGAATAAGATTATTTTCGGTAAAAAATATTTATAAACCTGAAACTTTGCCCAGTAATTCCCTAAGGTATATAATCACGTAAAAAAATGCCCCACGATTCCCAATAGAAGAACCCCATTTTTCGGGCCTTATTTCTGAATGACAAATGCCCAGTTGGTTAAAAAGTTGTATTTTTGAAAATTGACTTTTTTAACCAATTTTAACCAAATTATATACCATTTGAAATAAAATACCGATGAAAGGGTGACTAGTTATTTAATAATTAAATGCTATAAATAATACATTAAGTTGCCTTTTTTTGAAATTTTTAATAAAAACTTTCATTAAAATGGTCATTTGTGGCATTTAATTAAACCTAAATTAAATCGTTTTTTTTTAAATTATAATTCTGGATTTAGAAATTAGTGAAGCATAATATGATCCTTTCGTTGTCGTCATAATTTTCTATTTCTTTTTCTTCTTTAATGTCATTGCCCTACAGGATATAGGTAAGCAAATATACGACTATTATTTTTTGAAATATTGATATGTGATAATAAAGATAAATGATAAAAGAACATGTTTTTTTTCTAATTTTCATTGTTAAAATTTACCTTGTTATTCATACATTATGTTTCACGACATTTTCCACAAAATTACAAGTACCGTATTCCGTATTTCCTACAGGTTTTAACAACGGTGCTATCAGCAGAATCAGGGCAGTCAAATACCCCAATTGATTTAAATGATAAAAATGAAAGTTTATAAAATTGGCTTTGTTTTCAATATTTCTTAGAAAACGATACTGAGTAAACAGCACAAGTTTATCTTGGTTAATTACTACATTGCAGCTTTGTTGAATAGAATTTCTGCGTAGATGATCATTACTTTTTGCGCCTTTATCTTGATAGCCGTCAAAAATAACCTTGAAGAATCCCTGATAATTTTTTTTATAAGACTTGAATAAACATCTGCTACAGCATTAAATTTCATTCCTTTAAACCATCTAACTCT
Organism: Hydra vulgaris; assembly: GCF_022113875.1. Taxonomy (NCBI): domain Eukaryota; kingdom Metazoa; phylum Cnidaria; class Hydrozoa; order Anthoathecata; family Hydridae; genus Hydra; species Hydra vulgaris. The sequence goes on along the minus strand of NC_061158.1, from coordinate 53,934,416 downwards.
ATGTAGCAATGCACCGCTATCTAAAACATAGTGGTTTTAAGTCTTAATATCTTCATATTTAACAGCATCTTTGTCACACATTACTACTATGCGAAGGAATGTTTAATCTGGCTTTCTCATCATGCCTTGTTTAAAATGTGAAATAGGCTCATAAGTTTATTCATATTAAAATATAGATTCTAAATCATCAATCAATATTATGCTTGGTTCTGCTATTGGTTATTTACTACTTTTTATCTTTGCATGCATCAACGAGTCTAATGTTATGATTTAATTTTTTCTTTTAATTTTTACGTCTTTAAAAAATGAGTTATCCAAGCCATTCTGAATACTTTTACAAACTTTTTCAACAAGCTCACAGTTTACACCATCGTTATAAGTAATTGATACCATATCAGTCGACAGTGAGTGGAGACTTATGTCAGAAATACAGAACAGATTTCGATCTACTAACCATTCATAAAACTTTTTACAATTTTTGTAATCTTGTTATCTTCTCAACATTCTAATTTCTTTGTGTTGCTTACTGGAGTTTGCCTATACACCTGTTAGTTGAATTATAGCATTGTGTATTGAAGTTCTGTGAAAGGCTTAATGCCTACACGTGACGGACAGGTTCTGAGAATCTACGGCCACCAGTCAATCCACCCATTGACTTTAAAATTGCATCATGGTTTTTTCGATTGCAAGATCAGTCGAGGTGCCATTCCGATTTCTCTTTATTCGTTACACAATATGGTTACCCCCTGTAAATTCTCTATATAGACAAGGATTTGTTTTTGTAAGCTTTTTCATTTCTTTCAAATATAATTGGGCACTCTTTGCATAATGAATGTGTCCTGCAGCTGCAAAAAAATTGAGCATTTTTGATAGAACACCCAGATGCAGCTCCCAATTTTATATTTATTTTGCAAAAATGAATTCTTTTTTTATATTGATATAGTCAATGTACAACAACCATATTTTAGATGTTCTGGAGTTTTCCTTCAATTTTACAGTATTATGCAAATTAATTGCATCAAGCTAAAAACAACTGTAGAACTTAGTTTGTTACAGTTTTGGTAATAACAGTTCATATCTAACACTTAATATGTCCTCCTCGTGATGCAACTATACTTTGCACACGCTATGGCATAGAATACACCAGAGTTTGACACAATTTCTTCAATTCTTCATCGTGAAACCAGATTTCCATAATAGCCTTAATCAGGTTCGGTTAACTGGTACAGTCGCAAGTCTCTTCTTAACTATACCCCGTAAATTCTCAATGGGATTAACATCAAGTGAATTGCCTGGCTATTTTAGAGTAACAATTCTGCTGTCTTCGAGGAATTCGGTGACTTTCTTTGATGTGTGACACCTTTCGAGGTCCTGCTGAAACACCCCGTCACCGTCAGGGAACTGCTTCGTCATTTCTGGTATTTATTTTCTCGTCAGAACATTGACATAGCCATCAGAATGCATTATGCCAGTCACAAGCTTAAGTGCTCCAGGCCCAGCCGCTGTGAAACACCCCCAAAACATTTTCTTATGCGGATGTTTGACACGCTGTTCAATGTGACCTTCACGTATTCGTTCCCCGATTGATCTGCGAACAAACTGTGACCATTGACCTTGAACCTCAAAATGAGACTTGTCTGAGAATATCACCTGCAAATAAAAATTAAGTGATTATAAAGCTTGATAATAGGTCAGAAATGTTTTTACCATAGTACACTGTAGGGTTACCAATGTGATACTCAAAAATGCCTGCAGAATGACAGACAAAGAAAAAGACTTACTACACAGATTATTTGGAACAATTCACATCATAACTTTGTTCAGTCATCTTTGGTCCATTGCTTGTATTCCTTGACCCATTCCAATCTTCTTCTCTTCATAGCTTTTGTAAAAAGCTGCTTCTTGGTAGGCTTTCTAGTCGCCCAGCACAAAGCAGTCTCCGCCTAACAGTGCTTGAACAGACACTGACACAATGACTTTCAAGATCATTCCTAAGCTAAGCATTTGTCTTCTTGGGGTTCTTCTTACTTTGCTGTTGTAGAAACGATTATCCCTGGTTGTAGTCTTTTTCTTTCGACCACACCTGCCCAGTCGCTTTGGAGAAAAACCATCAGTTTCTCTGAACAGCTTGAACACTCGGCTGACGGTAGACTGGTTGGCATGGTATATTTTTGCAATCTCTATTTGATTTTTTTCAGAATGTTGAATCAAAGTTACGATTTTAGAACGTTTACTATGTGTTTAATTATGTTAAAGAAATAAAATAAGAGCTGAATAACAGCTCATATGTAAGTTTTTTGTTATTTTTTTAGCTTGATGCAATTAATTTGCACAATACTGTAACTTTAGCAGGTCTAATTTTTGACAATTTTTTTTTATATCATCACATGTGACCAATTTATTAGGCATTTCTTCAGGTTCTTGATTTGATGACAAAAACCAACTCACATGCCACAAAAGATCATAAGTAGACATCTATTACTTATTTCTTTGATTTCGTTCCTGCTCATCTCTTCAATTGCTGATTGTTTAAAGCGGTACAATTCATCTGGAGTGATAGTAAACGAAGTCGCGAGAAATGTTTAATAACCTGTTTACATCCAGTAGATTTATCAATATTGACAGCAACTCCGAATAGAATTGGTGAATAAACACTTTTTGGTCGTGAAGCTTGTATGACACATTCGCTTAAACTCAGCAGCTTCTGACTGGAAGGAATCAGTAACATCATAAAAGTTTTTAATGATTCAGGAACCCACTTTACTCCATCCATGATATCATCAATATTGGGGTAAAAATCTTTACTGTATTCCATTAACCTTATCTCTTACTTTACTATTTTAGCTGCTGCTTTCACAACACTATCTCTTGTTGCTGTGCCATTTTCTATAAATTTCCTTATTATATAGTCCCCCATAATTTTAAACAAAACCAGTTCGCCCTTATAGCCAGCGCTTCATACCTTACTTTTAGTTTTGATCGAAACGTTTAGAGACAATGTACAACACCATTATTATCTTCAATCATTTTATCATATAATTGTCTAATAGAATATATTTCACTACCGGCTGCGTTTTCGAGCCAACTGCAAATGTTTTCAAATGCATCGGTCATGATAGGATCTAATGATCTTCTCTTACTACTTTTCCCTGCTTTGTTCAGCCTGAAGTAATCCATGTTTCCAACCTTGTAAGTACTGCTCCGCCCCATACATCATTCCTTGCTTTTGCACGCTCCATAATAGTGCTGTGTAATGGTAGCGTTTGCACTCGGTGGAACTTTTCTTTATGTTGCATAATTTGTTTGGAGCAAATAAAACAACAAACTTTCGAGAGAAAAGCAGTTTGAATTGATGAACGTTATCCCTAAGGTTCTGGCCAAACAGGTTTTTTTCGAAAGTCAGTGAGCCTTCGTTGACATTTATGATGGATGTTTACTGGATTTTATTTATCTCGGTGGTCTTTAAATATTTGAGTTGGATTTATTTCCTTCTTTGTTAAAGATGCTCTGTATAAGGTTCCCAACCCTTTTTCACCGACCAAGTTAATTTGCCCTTTATCCCTTCCGCAAATTGAACATGGCATAAATGCCATTTCTAAATTAAATCATAATAAAACAACAGAATCTAATAAAATTGTGAGCCGAATGCTTTTCAAAATTATTGCTCAGTCTTCAATCAAATAAATCTATCAAATAAAGTTTATACAAACTTAAAATAGATTTAATATCCCTACAATTTATAAAATTGTAGGGATATCAAATCTATAATTTGTGATGTTATATTTTATTTTATAAAAATAAAATATAACATCACAAAGTAAAATAAATAAATAAATTATTAATTAAAATAGTTTCACTTATAATAAATTACTTTCAATATTTCTTAGCATTCTTAGCATTGGAAATAGGATTTCAAGCACAGAAACAATAATGATAAATAATTTTTGAGAATGCTTACTTTCAAAAAAATTGGTAAATGCGGTGATTAGATCTTAACAATTTGCATATATTTTATACACACAACTGTGGCACATCAGAAAAAAAAGCGAAAGACTCAATTAAAAGTTTAAGATTGAAAATTTCTGAAAGATCAATTAAAATGCAAATTTTTATTAAAATCAACTTTCAAAATTTTCAACATGTTGTTATTTTTATAGGCTAGGTTTTCAAACCATTTTTAATTACTTATTAATAATTATTTATTATTTGAATGTATAGTATTTGTTTGTTAAATAACTAGTCAACTGATCATTTAAAGACCTTAGTATCATTTAAAAAGTTATTCCGCATAAAAAATGCTTTAAAATGGTATATCATAGGTAAAAGTAAAAAAATATTTTTTGATTTTGATGAGATATTGAAATTTCTTTTTGGATTCTAAATCCTTGGGGGATCCTAATATTTTTGAATTATTTTTTTTTCTAAACAATATCAACCTTGGACTCAAAGAAAAGCAAAAAAAAAATGCTTGTTTTATCAATAATAATTTTACAAAAAAAATTTTTTAGTAAAATTTGCAAAAATATACCTTAAAACCCCCGTTTTGATGAAGACGGGGTTTTTTAAATGAAAAAAACGACATAATTTTTTACTCTAAAGTTTTGAATTAAAACAAATATTATAATCCAAATCAGCATATTATTTTGTTTATTTTGAGGACCAAAATTTCAACAATATTAGGATTCGTCATAAATTTAGAATCCAAAAAGGAACCTCTAAAACTCATTTAAATTAAAAAAAAGAAAAGGAAGGTTCTTTTTTCACCAAAAGACACCGATTCACAGCTCAGGCAAATCAAATTTCAAACCAATTTTAATTACTTATTAATAGTTAATTATTATTTGAATGTATAGTACTTATTTGTTAAATAACTAGTCAATTGATCATTTAAAGACCTTAGTGTCATTTAAAAAGTTGTTCCGCATAAAAAATGATTTAAAATGGTATATCATAAGTGAAAGTAAAAAAATATTTTTTGATAAATTTAAATTTTTTGACATTTTAAAATTCGCTCCACCCTATTATATACTTTAGGGAATCACTAAGCAAAGTTTCAGCTTTATACAATTTTTTTTCCACAAACAGTGTTTTACTCTTGGTCTGTTTTGTTATTTTTAAAAAGACAAATTAATAGGTAATTAATTTTCAAATATAATTCTTAAAAAATTTAAGTCTGTTAAATATAGTTTCTAAATATAACACACATGATTTTAATACAACACACATATCTGTATATATATATATATATATATATATATATATATATATATATATATATATATATATATATATACATATATATATATATATATATATATATATATATATATATATATATATATATATATATATATATATATATATATATATATATATATATATATATATATATATATATATATATATATATATATAAATGTACAATTATTTCACAATTAAGTCTTAACAAATCAGAAACATTTAGTATTTAAAACATTTTAAAACCTTTAACCTCTTTATAAGTCTCAATAAGATTTAGTCTCAAATATTGAATACTCGTCATTATCAATTAACAAGTAAAATTCCAGTTTGAATATTCTGCCCACGGCGAGAATCAATAGATATAATACATGTGGAACCCCAACAATTATCCATAGGTTTGATATCATTCCTGCACTCCAATAATTAAGTGTTACGAACATTACCTTGTCATTTTTGAAGAAAGAATAATCAACAACTTGATCAATATCTTGAGTAAAAATTGGACAAATATAGTTCAGAAAAGCGTTTACAATTGCCATCAATGCAGCAAAACATAAAGTAAAGCCTGTACCCGTTGGAATCCATGCGTTATGCCAGCGATGTAGAAATCTCTGACATCTAAATTTGAAATTAAATTAATTTACAAAAAAAACTTTTACCACATTTTGAATAACTTTTATGCAATAAGTAAAAATAAAAAATTCAATAAATAAAAAGTACAATGGTATGTTATGTATTTGTTCCCCTCCATACATCTCACAACACCACAAATTTATACAATGCAGTGCAGACAAAACTGCCAACCAATGCAGGAGCAAAACAAGGATCGGCAAGTATTCCCAAGCATTTGCACAAACAACCAAAGTAACAATTCTTGTGAAGTAAAACAAAAACGCTAAAAAGAATAATATCGCTTTTGTAATTACTTTACATTTAAACCGAAAAGAGTATGCAATTGTTGCACTTCCCATTTGAACGAAGATTAACAAAAATTGCGCTATAGTCGTGAAATGTTGAACAGCGGTTGTTACATAAAGTTGAATTATTAATTGTGGGAGGTTTCCAATAAAAGATTCAGTTAGTGCCAGATTTTTTACAAGATCAGCTAACTTTTCATATTCTTGATTTTTTTCATCTTCATTTTTACTAGATGGAGTTGGGCATTCTTGAAACGAGGCACATTTTGAAGTGGGTTTTTCTTCTTTTTGTAGTTTAGGCGAAGAACTATGTGCTGCTTTTAAGTAATTTATATTGGTAATGAGTAGCACAAGTCGTCCTTGAAAAATTAAATAGAAAAGCCAACAGTATTTTGGTTTGTGAAACATATATATGCTGTTTGATCGTCCAAAAAAAATTACTTTTAAAGTACTCACAAACGATGGAAAAATTGCGAAAAAGATAGTTAATATTCCGTAAACTAAGTACATTTTTACATTCCTTTTGGAAAGTATGTACTGTGTGGCAACATAATAATCACCCGCAATGTCAATAATATGAAGTATTAGTCCGAAATAAGCTAACGGGAACTGTCTTATGCATTTTAAGTTCTTAGAAATATATAGATATACACGACCATTCATTGCGCACAGTTTGTAGTCAACTCTTTAGCCAACTGTTTATTCCTTTTCAAGTTTTTAGTTTGTATATACTTGAATTGGTTTTTAGTTTATTTAACCAAAATTGCTTTTTATTTTGTTCGACTAATCGAACCAATTAAAAATTAAAAATAAACTCTTTTACAGTTGTTGTAACAACAGCAACAGCAACATTAACCTTATTAAAAATAAATAATCAAGTTAAAATATAATAGAAATGGAAAGTTTAATCTTTTATTAAACAATGGTTACGACAACTTTTATGATGTTTGTTATGTCCACTTAAAATTAAACCGAAACTTAAATTTGTTCTTATGTTTGCCCATTTAATTGATTTATTCTAGATTTCGTCACTAATGAAGTAAAATAAATATTTACTATTTTTCAAAAGATTACAGACAAAAAAGACAATGATACTTTTTTTTAAAATACACATATTTTACATTACAATGTCAATACAACTTTTAAACTTAGGCTATATATATTACAATTTTGGGGTAAGAAAAAATGCTTTATTGTAAACTATATTAGGTTAATTTAACATTACTTCATATTTATTTACATAAATATTTTTTTATTAAAAAAGCTACATATTCAGGCATGTCAATCAGTTTCAAATTGCAATTTATAAAGCTTATTACATTAAAATTACATTTGTATTTTAAAAATAACATTGTGCTGTGTTATTTTTGTCTAAACCTTAAAATAAAGTCTTGAGGAAAAGCAAAGGAGTATATTTACATACCTCCTATTGATTGACATTATATTTTACTAAAGTAAATTAAACATTTTAATATATTTGAAAATTGTCCAATTTTTTCTAAAATTATTTTTTAGAATATCACTGAAATTAGTGGCAAAAAAGTTACAAAATTTTAATTTTTTATTGATGAACAAATTGCCGGAAAATTTGTTCACGTTGAGAACAAAAAAGTCAAAATTATTCTTTATCTTTTACGGTATCCTTTACTCTCTATTCTAGTAATGATGCATACTACATTAACAGGATTTTAAAATGTTGAGTTAATATTATATTGTCACCCTATCTTTTTTTTTTTTTTTTTTAATTTTATTTAGGTGTTACAAGAAGTCTTAACGGTCTTATCGCAGAGCACCGCGGATGCCTCTTTCCTAACCAATGTCAAAAAACTTGTTTAAAGGAGGGGTTTGAATCACGGATCCTTTGTCTTTGAGATAAGTACTTTACCACTGCGCCACAGCTGCTCTATCTATATTTAGGATGAAACTCTTACAGTGTTGGCATGAAAAAGTATTTTCTTTGACAAAAAAAAAAACAAAAACGTATAAGTCAGAAAAATAATTAAGTTTTTTAATATCTCATATTTAAGAAAAATAATTGAAGTATATACTAGAATTACTTTACTTTTTTCATATTTTGAAAAAATTGTACTCATAATTTTGGGAAAACTAAGAGTAAATTTTTTAAAACCTAACCGAATACCTTTTCGCTTTAAAAACATTTTAATATTAGGAACATAAAAATACTTTTTTATATAATACTAGTGTATTACATTTGTTAAATATAATTTTGCTGCATGTTACTTAGCAATATTAAACATAATATTTAGCAATATTATGTTTATTGTGTATGAATAACTAATAGTTATTCATACACAATAAACATTGTGTATGAATAACTATTAGTTATTCATACACAATGTTTATAAAATAATGTTGAAAAGAAGTTTAAAAAATATTTTTAGATTTTAAAACATAAGTTCCAATTAATTTTTCCGTTAAGAAAAAAAGACTAAAATATGCTTATAACTAAGCACCGGCGCACAGTGGAAAATAGTACTACAAAATCATACCATAAATGTTTTATATTTTTTAATAGTTTAATAGTCAATCTTTACTATAATGTAGAAATTTTATCAATTTTTTTTGTAAAAAGATCATTAAAGCCCTACCGTTTCATATTTTTATAAATTTTTTATTTAAGCTTATTTGCTTCATAACTTTAAAAGTTATTTTCTATAAAACTTTTTACGAATAAGTATAAAGTACTATATATTTTTGAAAGCATCATGTTATGGAGATTTTAGAACAAATTCATTTTTTTTACAATTTTTTTAAAAAAACTTTTTACTTAAAATTTTACAAAAATTTTTAAAGAATTTTTTTACAAAAGTTTTGTTTTCAAATAAATAATTGAACTATAGGGCAAAGTGATCTAATAATGGCCGGGTCTTATTAAGGGTTCGCTTTGATTGCATTTATTTATTTGGCGGAACATTTATCTAGTTGTTGATTATATTTTTTGTTTATTTAATATATTTATGATTTAATTTAACTTTTATAAAAAAATTTTTTAGTCTTGACTTAAAGGAAATCTTATTTTTCTCAATGTGAGTTAATTCTCAATGTTAGTGAATATTTTATGCCGTAAATAGTAATTTTTGTTTTTTTCATGCAAGTTTGAGAAAAATTTAACGCAATACTCTTTTAGGTACGGCTTTTTTGGTTTATTTCGATCTGTTGTGTACTTTAATATTATTATGTAAGCTGTTTTGTTCGTCAATATACGATAGGTTAAAGCATCAATATAACATAAACTCTCAGATTTCAAATAGGTCTCAATAATAGCCACTCATTTAACCTAATAAGAGCCACGGCTCTTATTTATAATATCGTGTTAATACGTGGCTATTATTAGGACAATAGCTTAATTTATTGTGTAATTTAAAGTTTAAATACAATTTGTGTCACAATAAATGAAACTTATATATCCTTATTATAAAAGTCCATAACTTATATGTCCTAATTGTATCCTTATTATAATTATACTTAGTGTTTATACATGGTAAAGTAAATACTGACTCTAGTTAATACAAGCCTTATATTAAGGCTTATATTAACTATAACCAGTATTTACTTTACCATGTATAAAAACCAAATATAATTAGTATTTACTTTACAGTATTATTATAACGGTTTATTATGTTTGTAAGCATGTAATTTTATTTTTTATAATATTTGTAAAAATTTAAAGTAATGGTTTGTATTTTATAATTTATATAATACATATACAAACAAAAATTATTATTATTAATATTTACTAGCTACATAACAATTTAATAAATATATTTTTTGTATATTTAATTGAATGCTCACTAAGTATTATGTATTATAAGTATTATGTTATGTTAACCATTGTACTTATGTATGCTATTTCTGTTACATTGATGTATATATATGTATGATAAGCATACTTTATGCTTGTATATGTATTTTGTTTGTGGTATCTGTATTTAACCTTATAAAATATATAATCAAAATATATTATCATAACAATGATAATATATTTACATTTGATTTTTTTAAGGTCAACTATTGTAGCGATTATACTCTATCTTTTAGTTAATTTGAGTAATTATGGGAAAAACTATGAAAATCACAAAAAAGAAAAAAACAATTAAAAAGAAAACTGGCTCTAGTTTTAATTCAAATTTGAATCAGAAAGTGACAAATGTAAAAAGATTTCAGTGGTCCAACAGCGACATGGAAAATGCAATTGCAGCTGTTCAAAATAGTTTAATGTCGCAAAGAGAAGCTGCAACACAGTTTGGTATTTCTCGGTCAACCCTTTGTAAATATCTTAAAGGCAATTCAGTTTATTATATATATTAAACCCGGACCTAGTCCAATATTATCAATAAATTTAGAGCTAAAGCTAGTTGAATATACCTCAACAAGAGCTGCACTTGGATTTGGGTTTGGAAAAAGACAATTTAAAAAATAGGCTTCAGATTTAACCACAAAGCACAATTTAAAGTTTAAACATTCAAGTCCTTCAGAAAAATGGTGGCTTTTATTTAATCAGTGACATAAAAATTTAGTTTTGCGAAAGCCTGAAGGTACTTCATCAGTTCGACATCAATGCATGTCTATAACGAAAGTTGCTAAATATTTCTATTCGTTGCATGAAGTTTTGAGTTACACTTGTGCCCTTTTAAAGCCTTTATTAATTTGGAACATGGATGAACCTGGGCTGCATATGGATTTTAAACCTCATAAAATAATTGCAAAAAAAGATACAAAACATCTTCAATCGTGCACATCTGAAAAACGTGAAACCATAACCGTTATTGCTGTTGTAAATGCTGCAGGTGGTTTAGTACCTCCGCATTTGATAGTAAATGGTAAAACGTTTTAGTGAAATAAGTTGGACAAAGCAAGAAATTGCATTTCTTTGGTTCACTAATACTTTCTTGCCTAATATAGGTAGAGATAGGTCACAAATTCTCATAGTTGATGGTCACAATTCTCATAACTTTGTTGAGTTATTGTCTGTTGCAATTGAAAATAACATTTTTAGTGTGGGAATGCCAGCGCATTGTTCGCATTGGCTCCAGCCTTTAGATTGCACAGAATTTGATCCTGTTAAAACGTATTATAATCAAACATGTCATGAGTTAATGAATAAATATCCTGGAGTTACTATTGACAAGTCAACTTTTTGTGGGCTTTTTAAGAAAGCCTGGGATCAAGCTCTTACAGCTGATAATATTATTTCAGGGTTTCCATCATGTGGTATTTATCCATACAATCCGTCTGTTGTTCCAAACTCAGTTTACTTGCCTAATTCTGTCTATTCCATACAACAGCTACTTCACTCAAATGATCTGCTTGAATCAAGTCTGCATCCAATCAAAACTGACACTAAAATAACAAGATCAGAATATGCAATAGAAGAAGTTCATTTTGATGTAGAATTAGTTAATAAACTTGGAAATATGTCTGAATGTAAAATAGATAATAATTTGATAAACCTTGACAATAGTTCTTTGATATGGGATACCTATTTGATTCATGAGCAGTTTACAATTTTTAATTTCTATTTTCAAAATGGCTACGACATCCCAGATCCCTTGTATAAACTATATAAAGAATTCAAACTGAAACAGATTTCATGTACAAATACCATTTTAGAAATAGATGACTCTGTTCCGATGCCAACTGAATCCATAGTTACTATTCCATTTTTAAATGAAACTATTGTTCAGCAAATTCCTGTGCTCAATGAAACAACTGAGAAATCTAGTTTTTTTTTCCAATGAAACCACTTAATGATTGTAATCATATGCCAATTGGAGCCATTGTTCAGCCTAGTCTGACACCAATTATGTTGTGTACAAACCATTCAAATAATGATAGTGACAATGATATTTCGCCTTATCCAAAGATTTATACATATATACTATGATGATATTTTGCCTTATCCAAAGATATATACAGATATATACTATCAAGTCAAAAGAAAATTGAAAAAAGGTTCAAAAATATTTTTTATTAACTTCTCAAGAAGCAATTCAATCTAAAGTAAATGATGCGGAGAAAAAAATAAAAGTTGCAGCAGCTGGAGAGAAAAAATTGGAAAAAAAAAAAAAAAATAAAGCACAACGAAAACAGGGGAAAGACATACAAAAGTTAGAATGAGAAAATTTAGTTCAATTCCAAAGATATTACAATTCAATATTTTTTAAGATAATCAAAATATCTGTATTAAAATACCAGATAATGAAATTATCTCCATCAATAATAATACTAGTGAGCTAATGTAAATAGATTATTATCAACAATTCATTAGTAATATATTGGAAAAACTTCTTCTTTTTATTTAAATATTAAAACTTCTAATACATTATTGATAAGCTTATTGTTCATATATTGAAAATAGCATTATTGTTAAAACACCTATGTGCTAAAGCTAATTTTTATTTAAAGTTTGTTTTATGCTTGATTTTCTATAAAAGTATTTAAAAAGTTTCTTAACTTGTTTTGTGTTTCCTTTTTGATAGAATATCTTAATTTGAATAACAAATAAAAACTACTTAAGTTTTTTTGTTTAATATCAACCAAAATAATATTTTTAAGCAAAGTATGGAATATTTTACTTTAAATAATCTTGGTTAATAGTTCCTTAAGGTAGATCCTATATCATTATTAGGCTTTAATCGTCTGTCTGAATAATACTTTTCGATATATAAGCATTCTTAGATAAATTGATTTTAGGTAATGTAAGTGGCTCAAAATAGGTACTGTTTTTTAACTTGCTGGCTATTATTTGGTCTACCCGGCCAATAATTGGTACCAACTTAAAATCTCAGTTTAAATAATTTTTTGTCTGAATTAAAAATGTTTTAAAATTAAAAAAGGTTTGTATAAGGTATAGGCATTGGTCAATAATAAAACAGTAAAAAAAAAGTTTCATTATTAGTATAAGACATCCTACACGATAATTTATAAAAAATTTGTGACTTAATTGTTCACTTTGCCCTAAAGTAAGAAAGAAAAAAAAATCTCAAAGTTCACAGGTAATTTTGGCAGTCACCGGCGCTTCCCAACGCTTTTTTTTTATAATTAATTAGTAGCTTAGGTGTCTGTAAAAATGATTTATTTAAAATCAGGTGTGGATACGTGCGGTTTATAAAGTTATAAATAAAAAAGTAATAAAAGTCAGAAAACAAAAAACTGCTTTTTATCGTGGTTTCAGGGTTTATAACAAAAGTTTTTTTGTCCGATTTTTCTTGAGAATTAATTTTGAAGGACATGCATTCAATTATTTTTGCATTTTGTGGTGAAAACTTTATCAGCGATTTGTGAACACTGCGTCGTTTTGAAAATATTATATAAAGAGTTGAAATATTTATAAAACTGCAACAAATTCACAGTCGAAATTAAATGCTTTTTAAAATGATAGCTTTTCAGTGTTTGAAACGTCAACTGTTACTTTCCTATATTGATGGAGGAAGAACAACTGAGACAATAATTTTAAAAGAAAAATATCAAATTTCTCATGTTTGTAGTTCATTATTAGTGATATTCGTTGAAAAATTATTCCGTCGTTTAATAAATGATGGACCAAGGTGTCACGGAAAGTAGACGATTTTTTATCTAACAACAGTAATTGGTTAGATTCGGAATATAGTGTATTTTTACCAAAATCGAAAAATGCAATAACAAATCCCAAGCCATCTACATCATTTGAAAAATGTGGAAGACCGTGCATGTCTTATGGAGATTTGTCAGAGACCAGTAAAAAAAGAGAAAATTCCACATTAGTTAAGGAAATTGAATTTGAGCATATCTTTCATCCTTATCTTCAAGCATTACGTTCAATAGGAGAAGAAATAGAAGCAAAGATTGTGGAAGCATTAAGGATTGCTTAAAAAGAAAAAAGGTCTCTGTCTCGAGTTTTTAGGCAAACACAAACGTTCAACTGACAGATAAAGAAGCACTCAACGTGTTTGTTAATTTAGATTTAATTAAAGCGCAATATTTATACTTAAGGAAGTTGACAGACAGAAAAAACTGTTCCTTATTCCCACCGTATTACAAGTTGCAAGAAAATAAACAAACTTGCTCCCCACCATCTTCTGCAATAGAAATTACGAAAACACATGCAAAATTTATGGAACTGCAAGGTTTATTGAATTACACTGTAGATAGAATTTTGACTATAGATTTCGTATACAATAATAAGTTTAAACAATTAATTTTGTATTGTAAATGGAATTGTGATGGCTTTTCTGGCCAAAACGAGTACAAGCAAAAACTTCCGATGGAATCTGAACTTAATTTTCATGCAAATTTATTTATTAATTCTTTGGTATCAATCAAATTAGTTAATGAAATAACTAGCACAGTTGTTTGGCAAAATCTGACTTCTTTGTCTGTACGTTTTTGTCGACCTATATGCATAGAATTTTTCAAAAAGACTCCTAAGAAAACTAAAACTGTTGTAGATGAAATAAAAAGCCAAATATATTCTTTACAGTTATCCATAATTAAAAAAAATTGTAAAAGAATACAAGTGAAACATGAATTTTTTTTAACAATGATAGATGGAAAAGTGGCTCAGGTATTAACGGATACGCCTTCTGCGTCTACAAGTACAATATGGGGAGCTACTCCACAAGAAATGAATGATTTGACTAAAGTGTATGCTAGGCCTGAAAATGAAAGTTCCTATCACTGGACTGTCAACATTACATGCCTGGATTCGGTGTATGGAAATGATATTACATATTTCCTACAACCTATCTTTCCAATCATAGTCAGTTAAAGGTGGAGAAATAAAACGACAAAAGAAACAGAAGAAGACCTTGGTACAGAAGCGTTTTTGTGAGCAACTAGGGTTATTCGTTGACTAACAAAAACAAAATTAAGCAATTTTACATAATTTACATAATTTACCACTTAATAAGTGGTAATACCATTGATGGTAATACTGCTAAGAGATTTTTTTACAATGCAAGCTGCTCTTCTGAAGTCACTTGAGTAAATGAAAATTTAATTAAGCAATTTTACATAATTCTACAAGCCCTCTCCTTAGGTGTTATGACAAATGCTGAAAATTTCGGGACATACGCTGTAAATTATAGCTGGTACTCTATGCCGTCTTTAGTACAGAAGATTTTACTTCATGGAGAAAATATCATTAAACATTTTGCAGTACTGCCTATCGGGCAACTTTCAGAAGATGTGCTAGAACCCTGTAATAAAGATTATAAAAATTTAGCCTTCATGCCAAGAAATGTTCTAGATTAGCTAAAAACGAGAACGTATTTCAAACTCTTTTGTACACTTTCGAATTCTACATCCGTACAGCAAAAATGTCCAAGAATATACTTTGCAGCTTTTGAAAGTAGACTTATAATTTATTCCATAAAAATTCCCTGTATAAAAGTTGTTATTAATAAACTATTCTGAATATTGCTATAATAAGCATTTTATAAACTTTTAAAAATATATGCCATGTAATCATGTAAATGTTTAAATATATGCAAATTAATTAATTACACGCAACTAAAAGAAAATCAAAATTAGTTTTTTATTTACAAGTTTTGTATTTAATTTTTTTTTATAAAAAATACACTACTCTACATTTGTGCAAAATTTCAACACTTTATCTTTACTATTTAAAAAGTTATTGATTTTTGATCTAAAACAGACCTTTATTTTCCACTATGCGGCGTTACCGCAATGCAATTGTTTGGTAAATTTCGACAGCGATTTTTAGAATAGGAATCGCGGCTGATTATTTACGATTGCGGTATTTATTTAGATAATTGTGAAGCAATTTTTCTAACTACGACTAGCCGCTAACTAATCGAAATGGGACGTTTTTCGATTTACGAGCACAAAAATTGAGGTGATTACGATTAAATCGCGTTTTTATCGTTATTCTCGCAACACACCTCAATTTTATCAGAAAATCGCTATTTTTGCAAAGATCGCTATTATCACCTAATATTTCCATTAACTATAAAAGCCATATTTAGCAATTAAATATTTTACTTATTTTTACTCTGGGAATTAATAGAAAAATAGCAACAAATTCAAATTACTAAATCAAAAAATTTTTAAAAAATTATTTATTTTCATATATTTTATGAAGACAAAGATGGCTGTCATCCTGATTTTACACAAGATCACAGATCTCTATAATAACTGGATAGCGCAACTCTGAACAAAATTTTAAATTTTTTGACGGCAAAATCGCCATATTGGAAAGCCCCAGATATTTGAATAAGTAAGCCTTTTAAAAAATAAGTAAATCAGCCTTTTAAAAAACTTGTTTATTATTTTCAAAAACCAGTGTGTTTTATTAGTCGATTAGTCGAAAAACTAAGCCTTTGGCTTAGTTTTTCAACTAATCGCTTTAAATACAATATCAGATTTAAGCTAAGTTGAATATACAATAATATGCGGATTAAAAAAAGATCTTTGAGGTTAAGAGTGTTGTGCATATGGGTGCAAAAAAGGAAAAGAACTGAGGGTTGAAGAAGCAATATTTTAGGAAGTTAATATAATATTATTATATTAACTTCAAATTATTAATAATATTATTATCTACAATAAATCTTATATAGTTATTTTTATAGATATCAGTTCTTAATTAACATTCATATATATATATATATATATATATATATATATATATATATATATATATATATATATATATATATATATATATATATATATATATATATATATATATATATATATATATATATATATATATATATATATATATATATATATATGTATATATATATATATATATATATATATATATAATATATATATATATTATATATATATATATATATATATATATATATATATATATATATATATATATTATATATATATATATATATATATATTATATATATATATATATATTATATATACATATATATATATACATATTATTTATATATATATATATATATATATATATATATATATATATATATATATATATATATATATATATATACATATATATATATATATATATATATACACAAATAGATAGATACAAATGTAAATCAGTATGCACCTTTCGATTCTTAATTACACTCTGCAAAATGCCTGAGGCTTAACATATTTGAACAGTAAACAGCTAACACATTGTTGTATGAATCATTAGTTGGGCTATGTGAGTGTAACACAACCCAAAGGTTCCTTAGGCATTTTGGCGTCAATTTTGATATTAGAGATGCGCTATCCAGTTATTATCACTGATCTCCATAATAACTGGATAGCGCATCTCTAGTATCAAAATTGACGCCAAAATCGCCATATTGGAAAGCCCCGGAACGCTGAACGGAATTTGAAAATACAGAGATTGCGCTTGAAGATTTGTTATTGCTTTACTTACTACTTCTTTTACATTGACTAGATTAAAGTTGCATATTTCAATCATATTTTTATATTTAAAATGTTTGAAAGTTTGGAAATTAAAAAAGTAAAAAAAAAAAGCACGAAAAAAATTAGAGTTGAATGAAAATAAAGAATATAGGAGAACAGACTGTTTAATAATTTGTATTTGTTTTGTTTAAACTTGTTACCTTTATTAATCTTCTTATGTTCAATATAAAACTACTTTGCTGAAAGTCAAAATTAATATTTACTCTGGTTACTTTAGAATGTTTATTGTTACAACTTGATGCAATCTTACTTTATAATAGTAGTAAGAAAGTAACTTTGTAATTGTAAAACATAACAAAAAAATATTGTATCAAAGATTTTTTAAATGGTTTTAAATTTTTAGAGTTTT
>NC_061158.1:53908636-53910482 GCF_022113875.1 Hydra vulgaris | reverse complement strand
TTTTCTGTGTTATTACGAAATCAAGTTATATCATTTATTAGCATAAAAATTAATTTTCGTTTATCGAAAAAAAAATTTATTCAAACTTATTTGGAGAAAAAATACAAGATGATAGTTTTAATGAAAATTACATAAGAAATAGTAAGCGCGTGCTTGTCCAAGATTCCTATATATATAGTAATATTACGTTGGACCAACATTAGAATGCGACGCTCGCCCAACAACTTCTGTCGACGTTGGACCGACGTTAACCATAAGGTTGGCTGCAATACCGTGCCGACTTCCGAATCTATTTTATGGCGACGTTAGTTGCCTTTCATCGGTCAACAACATTTTCGACATTGATCCGAAGTTGGGCCAACGTTAATGTGCTATCTGGGTCACACTTTTGCTGCAACGTTTAAGTTCAACAAAAAGTCAACTTTATTTTTTTGTTTAATAAATTCATAACATGTGGTGGTATATTGAATTTTAAATAGGTAAATGGTTTTAGGAAGAATTTATAATTAAAAAATAATAATATTGATATTATATAAACAATGTGTTTTGTAAAACTTGTCAAGAATATCTTAAAAGTAAAATTCATTATTTTAAACAGAAAATGTATAAAAGTTTTCAAAAAACGTTTTATAAGTGTTTAACGATTCTTTTAAAATAATGTTTAGTAAAGAGTCAATTTTAAATATTTTTTTTCCTTTTGCAATATTGTTTACGCTTTACTCAGACCATAATTTGGTAATGTAGAATAAAGTAATACTGAGGAGACTGATGTTTAATATCCAACCCACTTTTTAGTTTCTTATTAGTTGCGTATAAATATTTGGAATGTTAAGGAGTGGCTCTTTTGTAGATACGGTTCTTATGAATGTTTAGTTTTTTGCCATAAAACGTTAAACCTAATGTACAATAAGAAATGAGATAGAAATAATGAACAATAAGAAATAAAATAAAACTTATGTGCTATAAGGAATGAGATGTAATAAAAGCGTAAAGTGTAAGGTTTCTTTAGTTACAAAAGTTTAAAATGTTGCAATATAGACATATTCAGCAATGACAGGAACTAAAATTATCCACAGTTGTAAAGAGATGCTACTAAAATAGAATTTAATTAATAGTGCCACTGACTTATTAAGAAGTTTTAATGTAGATAGGGGATTACTTCTCTTTTAAATACCTTTTTTGAGATGTGTCAATCATTCGTGGCTGGAGAGCTTGTTTGGTTAGAGTGTCAAAAAAAAAACCTAAAACCCGGACTGGTGTGCAATACGAGTTCAAATCCTGCCATCGCCAACTTAGCTTGTGTAGTTAATTGTAAAAAAAAATGTTGTTCAATAATGGACGCTTCTTTGGATTAGTCTAAATGACTAATTGTGACTGTTTCTACATTAAGTCAACAATATCCTCAGATATATGAGCATTGTATTAAAAAAAAAGTATAAAAGTTTAATTAAATAGTATAATTAAAAAAAAAAATCCTAAAACATTTTCATAAAACAGCATTTAAATCTTTCAATTAGAGTTTTTTATTTTTATTTTATTAGTGACATTGAAATGTTTTACTTTAAAATCTTGTGTAGATTTGGTCAATAATTATCTTTTTGGATTGTCAGGAAAAATAACCTTTTCTAACCGTTATTATTGAAATATAGAAGTTAAATAATACTTAGTTGCAATGGATTGGGAAAAGATTTGAAACTTTATTGGTAAAGTAAGACCAATTATTTTTGAATTGAGTATAACTTTAAAGCAATTGGATTCATTAGGAGCAATTTTAACTTGTAAAACCAATAAAAGTTCTTCATTTGTTTTTTTGTTTTTTTAGTATTGAAGTCATTCAATATTCATA
>NC_061158.1:53871136-53906136 GCF_022113875.1 Hydra vulgaris | reverse complement strand
TAAAAGTTGAGATAAATTTTTTAATTCAAGTGTTTACTAAAAATGGATACGATGAAAAAACGCTTAAAGATATTTCTGATCAGTTCCGAAAAAAAAGTTTTGGCAACAAAAATGAAATTTCATTAAACTCTAATAACCTTCCTACAATCTCTTTACCATGGATACCAATAAAATGTCCCAGAAAAACATTCAGAAAAGCTGGTTAAAAAACTGTTTTTAAATCAAATGCTAACCTAAAAACGCTATTAACGTATAAAATTAAGTCTAAATTACCACGCAACACCACCCCAGAAACCTATTTAATTAAGTGCAAATGCTCCAAAGTATATGTTGGTGAAACAAAACTTAAAATACAAACAAAGATTCAACAACTCCAAAAGTTTTTTACTGAAAGCAAGTTAAACCATTCTACATTAGCTTTGCATAAAAGTAAATTGTAATGAGGACATTGAATGGAATAAAGTAATAACGCTTAAAGTTGAGAATAAAAAGTTTGAAAAAAAAGTCTGTGAGGCTTTGGAGATTCAAAAACAGTAATGTTCGCCATGGTTCTCGTATGGTGGTATGAATTTGGACAATGGACAATATTTAAAAACAAACTTTTGGACTTCATTTTTTTTCATAGTTAGGTAGTAAAAGAAGTTATTATAAAGGTAACGTAAAAATTTAAAAAATATTTTGATGTTATTTAACGTTCACAATTTTTGTAAATATATTATATTATATGCTGATGATGTCAGTGCCTATAACCCGGCAAAAATTTCAAATAAATTATTTAATATTGAGAGAATTCGTATTACCTGATGTTTTAAATTAGTTTATATATATATGTATATATATATATATATATATATATATATATACATATATATATATATATATATATATATATATATATATATATATATATATATATATATATATATATATATATATATATATATATATATATATATATATATATTATATATATATATATATATATATATATATATATATATATATATATATATATATATATATATATTGATTTATTTTTTTAAAATTGCTTTTACACTATATTGATCACCCTCAAGCAAACAAGAGGATTTATATCTTAACCATGTTAAGATATAAATCCTTACATATAATTGATCTAGCAATTACAAATTATTGACAACAAGAGATATACAAGTAACGTTAATGTATTAATAAAAAAAATGCCTCCGTTTAACACTAACCTGGGGTTAGTACCTAAATAACTCACAAAACAAAAAAAAATACACAATACGAAATACTCACAAAAAACTCACAATACAAATAAAATGTTTTTCTTTTTTTATATAATATATAAAAAAATAAAATATTTTTGATTTAAACTCATAATACAAAAAACTCACAATACAAATTAAAATACTTTTATTGATTAATAAAATAAAACACAAGTATAATACCTAAATTGCTCACAATACAAAAAAATTAAAAAATTATCAAAATGTATCAAAAGGTAATTATTAAAAACTAAATATAAGATTCAACAGCATCAACTGATTTAACTATCTAATAATCAAGATATAATTTAAATGATAAACATGCTACGAAAAACTTATAAAAATCAAACAAATATTTAAATACCAAAAATTTGTATCAATAAAGTTAAAAATAGTTCTATCAAATAGAACAATAATAATATCAAAAAAGCCGGTTATCAAAAAAAAATTTATATGCTGCGTCAAGCATATATTTTCAAATATTGCGTCAGCATATATTTTCTGGTGAAATTAGCTTCAAATTAATCTGACCTTAAAATTAAATTATAGTTGATTATAATAGAAAAGCAAGAGAATCGAAAAATAAATATTTATTAAGGAATAAATATTTATTAACCAAAGATTGCTTTACTATTAAAACATTTATGATTTTAATAATACAAAGAGACACCCCTACTATAATTTTAACCACAGTTTAACTTATTGATTGCACTGTTATTGGAAATAAATTGGTTTTTGCAAAGGTACCATTTTGTTCCAATCAAGGCAACTGGTTCCCTAAATTGAAACACTTTGATTTTTTAATCAGAACAGTCTACTTTTTTTAAACAAAAAGCTAAGTAAAATTTAAAAAAATTGCTTAACATTGTTTTTCATCTTTACATTAAAAATTTAAACAGTTAGTTTAAAACTTATTATAGGATTACCCTGACAAAATTAAAGTCTACTAACAAAAAACTGTAGGAAAGCTTCAACTGTTATGACGTTCTCTTAATTTATTGAACAAAAATTACAAAGTAAAATATTATTTTTACGGTTTATGGTTGTTACTAAGTATTTTTTAATTGCACTCTAACTAGTTTTACAACGTCATCAAAACGTAGAAAATAATACGTTTTACTAATATAAATGCAAAATATAGCCATTTTTTTAGAAAAATAAATGCAAGTGTTCCAATTAAGGCGCTGTTCCAATTTCGGCAACTTTCCCCTATATGTTAAATAGTTTAACACGTTCGCTGCTGAGCTATTTTAAACTATACTTTAATACTTTGCCGAGCCATAATGTCTGCAATGATTATTTTTTGCCGAGACTGTTCAACGTAGTTTCATTCTCATTACCAAGGCTAGATATCAACATTTTAATAAATAACATATTTTTATTTTAAAATAATTCTATAGCATTTTTTATTCTGAATATGACTGACTAAAAATAAGCATTGCGAGTACTTTGGCAATGGAGAAGAAATTCTTTTCTCCAGTGCCGAAGTACGAGTTTACTCGCAATACCGTCATGAGTATAACTCATTGCGGTGACTAGTAATGTAGCTTATTTGATGCATTAACCATTCACATTTTATTGTGTACTTCAAATTTTATTGTATACTTCAAATTAGTAATGTCACCGCAAAGAGTATAACTCATTGCAGAGACATTACTAGTCACCGCAAAAAATATAATGGTGTCTAATCTAAATCTAATCTAAACTGTGTCACTGCAATGAGTTATACTCATTGCGGTGACATTACTAGTTACCACATTAAATAATATTTGATGCATTAATATTACAAGTTGTGTTTCAATTTTTCGCACATGCACATTGAAAGTTATTATGAGTAAAAAAGGTAATTTATTATTATAATTTTTTTCTTAATTCTAAATTGTTGTATTTTTTACACTGGAAGCTAAAATATATTTTTAAACTACATTATACTGCATGTTATTAATAGTGTGAAAAAAATTTGAACAATACACAATAAAATGTTTTTTAATTTATTAAAAAACATTTTAGTGTGTACTTTGAATTTTTTACACAGAATACTAATTAATGTGTTTTATAGATAAGTATTTTCTACTAATTAATGTGTTTTATAGATAAGTATTTTCTACTAATTAATGTGTTTTATAGATAAGTAATTTCTACTAATTAATGTGTTTTATAGATAAGTAATAAAAAGATAATTCAAGAATAAAATAAAAGAATATCAACACAGATATTCCACAATTAAATCAGCACATATGATTATGGAAGATTGTGAGGATAGTGAAGATTCGGATTCAATTTTTGCTAATACTACTACATCTTCAAGCTTGACTGCATCAGAATTAGGTTCTGAAGAAAATAACACTGAAGAAAGTGATGAAAATCAGTTAACAGACGTTCATCTAGCAGCCACTCCAGAAGATTTTTTATTGCTTTCAAAAAGAGTTAAAACAACTGGTGGTCTTGCTTATAGACAAAATCAAAATAAAGCTCTGCAAGAAGATTTTTTTAAGAAATATTTTGCCTGACAAAATTACTTCTGAAACAAATCCATCTAGAAACGCACACCAACCGCAAATATTGTAAAACAAATTCAATTTACTCCCAATCCTGGTTTGAAGATATACATGGAGAGCAAGTAACCATTAGATTTTTTTAAACTAATTGTTACAGAAGAGCTTATAAATACTATGGTAGTCGAAACTAATCGCTACGCAACGCATGAAATTAATAAGCAGCGTCCGCTCAGAAGGAGCTCATGTTTTAAAGATTGGAAACCAATAAATTCAGAAAATATGCGGCAGTTCCTTGGAGTTCTTTTTCATAAGGGGTGTTTCAAAATGCCATCTTTAGAATACCACTGGTATAGGAACAGTCCCATAGATTTCTTTTAATTTCTAGAATAATGCCACGAAATAAATTCTAACTAATGTTACGGTTTCAGCATTTCATTAACAATGAAGATTCGGGTAGGGGACGCTTGTGTAAAATTATTGGACTTATTGATCATTTAAATAATACAATGAATGAAATCTACTGTCCTAATAAAAATATATCAATTGATGAATCAATGATGCTTTGGAATGATCGTCATATTTTTAGTCTTGTATGAAGCGGTTTCTCTTTATTAATTTCATTGTAAGGAACCTCGTGTTCCAACAAGGCCTTCAAAATGTCTGACTTTGTTTGAATTTCAAGTTCAGAATCAGCAAGAGCCATGACTACTGCTTTAGGTGAAAGATACTAGGAGTAAGATTTTAAACTGTTTAAAAGTGAAATCCAACATCAATATCAAATTCCTCTTTTATTATTTTTGCTATTTTAAATGAATTAAATTCATTAAATACTGAACGTTAAGCAAGACTGGATTTTTAAAATCCTGGAGCATAAAATATAACAATTATTATACAAACTCTAAAGACTAAAATCTGCTGGTCTTGATTTAAGTAGTTTATAACTGGCGATGTTAATTGACGAATCAAAGCATCTGCCATGAATCTAGCTTTATGACAGGCACCTGGTTGATAAATCCTAAGGTTATTTAGCTTTTCAGACTGAATATTAAAATAGAAAGCTATGTATTACACAAAATGTCTGTAATATTCTCGGGGGGAAAATCTCAATTTCAAGAACAAATTTGATATAGGCCTTTTCCTCCAAGTAAATCTGATGGATTCCAGAATCAATTTTGAGAGTATTCTTGTCAAACTTTTTAAAACTAGAAGAGGCACCACAGGTAAATAAAAACGGTTAATTGCACCCTTTTTTCTACTAGTGTTAGTTGCTGTAGTATCAACACACACAGCAAATACTTGGTCCGAAACTTCAAAATATTCTAATAAATTTTGAATTACTAAAGCCTGATCAGGTGCTTTACCTGCGACACTTGGAACAATTCCTAAAAGAAGACCATTCTTGTATTGAAATTTAGGAATAGTAACAGTAACTGTTATCTTGTAACTATTTGTCGGATTTCCTCATGCAAATGTTTAACTAGCTTCCCATCAAAGTGGAAGACAATATTTTTTCCTTTATTTCCTCTATATATATATCTTTCTAATTTCATTTCCGTGATTATGAACAACCTCATAACGCTTCAATCTGACGGTTTCTCTGTTTATCTTTATTTTATTTATATCTACTCCTAGGTAGTTCATGACACTAGCTATAAACATTGTTTGATCTCGATAGCTTAAACTGCTTCTTACACTGAGAAGAGTTGTAGCTGCAATTAAGTCATTTCGAGTAATTTCTTTATTGACAATGATTGAACCGGATCGAAGCTTAATTTTTCTTTTTTTAGCGTTGTTTGGTGTTTCTTGTTGATATTCATTATCCTCAGAATTATAACTTGTGTTACCTACCATCAATGCCAGATTTGAAAGACCTATAATGATGTTAATAAAAAATAAAAATAAAAAGATATATTCACATTTTATTCTATAAAGAATATAGAACACGCATGTAACAGTATACATATTAGTATTTTCTTGATAAAAATTACCTGATTCAGATCTCATTTGTATCTTATTTGAATCATTTTCATCAGCATTTTTAATTGAGAATTCTCATCATTATCATATTGGAAATTTCTATAGGCCTCTATTGACATATTTTTTTTATAATCGGTATAACTGCGGTATCTTTCTTGTCTACGTTCAATCCTTGCCTAAAGTTCTTTATCTATATGCCCACTTATGAACTGCTTTCTGAAATTTTTTTGATCATCCAAAAATGCTAAATCTTCTTCTTTGCTCTCTTTGTTTCTTGGCATATCTTGACTGTGTTGAATAAGCTTTTTAATGTTTGGTTTTCTAATATTAAAAAGAGTCTCCATGATTGATTGAAATTCTTTAACTAACTTTTTTTTGGTGTCTTTCTTCCAAACTAGCGATTTTCCCTTGGTTATTGTTATCCATTTTTTGTAAATTTTTACAAATTTTGATAATACTTGATCCTCTCTAATAATTTAGTTTTTAAAACCACAGGACTCCCAGATATTCACAATTTTTCTAAGAAGACACAATTCTTCATTTTCCTGATAGCACTTTTTTTTTTCTTTGCATTTCACGTTAAAATCGGAGCCAATAGGACAAGAAAAATTATCATAAATACTTTTGAATCATTTTAATCTAGTGCTAATTAGATATTGATAATGCCTTAGAATTAACCCGTTAGCTGGAAGCTGATTCTAAGGTAAAAGTTGATAATGCCTTAGAATTAACCTGTTAGCTGGAAGCTGATTCTAAGGTAAAAATTGTAGTTTAAGAAGATAAAGAGGCCTTCTGCAACTGACATTCCGATGAACAACATTCTTCGCCTTCTTTTCAATACTTAATTGGATCCTTGTTTAGATATGTTAGCAATTACATTAATAATTGTAAATGTTTATTTTTTTAAGTTATATTTAATTTAAAAACAACTCCTTAAATTTAATTGATGTCATATACTAAATAATATACTTAATAATACCTTTAACAAACTTTTCCTGAAACTATATTTACTCTGCCTTTTTCTATATATAAATTTTTTTATTAGTTAAAAGTTTAAAATTGTAAAAATGTTTTGCAATGTAGTTTTATTTTATTCATTGAATAATATTCAATGAATTATCACTGCATTGTAAAACATTTTTATATAACTTTAAATTACATTTTACTTTTTAAAATCATACAGAAGTAAAAAAATATTGACGACGAACTAAGAAAAATATGTAATACAGTCTCGATATCTCGATATCTCGAACACTAAGGAGACCGGAAAAAATATTCGAGATATCGAGAGTTGGAGATATTAAAAAAAAGGTTGAAAATAAATAAAATTCCCCGACTTTCATTAAAACAAGTTATTTTTCTGACAAAAATCATTAACAACAAAAACTACAACTTTTGGAAAAAATCTGTCATCTGATACTGCTTTAAATTATCCATCTTTTCCATCTTCATTAAATCCTCAAATTTTAGTGCTAGGGATTGTATTTCATTTCCTTATTTTGAGCTGTATAGCGAATCATTTTGAATCATTTCAAAAGCAATTTCTAATTGAATATCAGATGGGCATGGCGGTGCTTCGACGTCAATAGCTTCGCCAACGCTATCTTCAATTTCATTATCGTCGTTTTCAAAATTAGGGTCTAAAATCTGAGCAATGATTTCAGCATTAGTAGCAAGTGAACCGGTGGTTACTACATCACAATCTAAACCAACGTAAGATTTCGCTAACTCTCGCAAACGATTAAGTTCTTCTGTCAAAAATTTAAAAGGATGATTATCATCAGCTTCTTCAATACTCTTGTTTGTTTTGATGATACCAGCTTTTTTAAAGCAGTTGATGACAGTCTCCTTCGACACAGCATTCCACGAAGAAACAAATTCTTTCATTGCTTGAAGTATAAAATTTTTTAGCATGGGTTCGTTATTATCGACAGCCTTGATACACAAGCGCACAATTTTGTGACGATAATGAGCTTTAAGACTTCGTATTACGCCTTGATCCATGGGCTGAAGGACAGATGTGGTGTTAGGGGGGAAAAATGTTAGGTTGATGTTGCCTAGTTCTTTAATGTGTGGGTGGGCAGAACAGTTATCCACCAGAAGTGCTACTTTCCTGTCTTGAGCACGAAAAAATGAGTCAAGTTTCATTAGTCATTCAGTAAAAAGGTCTCCGGTCATCCAACTTTTTAGCTGATTTTTATATGTGCAAGGAAGTTGTTTAATGTGCTTAAAACATCGTGGGTTTTTAAGATTTTCCAATAACAAACATAGGTAATTTTTCTCCCATTGCACTCCCTGCTGCTATGCCAGTTAACCTGACTTTACTATTTTTTCCCCTAAAACATTTTTCTCGTGATAAGTGGTTTGTTTTGTTTAGTAGGCACTGGTAAAATAGTCCAAACTCAACGGCATTAAAAATGTTTTCAAGTTTTTAATTCAAAAGCAATGTTGGAAGTGTAGTTTCATTCCACGAAGTAGTCATATTATTCGTCACGGCGGCACTTTTGCCTGAGATTATTTTAAAGCTGATGCCGTTTCTAAAAATAGAAACAGAATAATTGAATTTTAATTACACGTTTAAAATTAAATATAAACAGATACATGTTATTTGCTTATATTAAAATTAAACAAGATTTGACAAAATTTAACTGACCTTTCTTTCCAATTATGAAACCAACAATCAGATGCTTTAAAATCCAACTCTCCTGATGCTTCTGCGAATTTTAGTGCCTTTTCTTTTAGTATGGTACCATCAATTGGTACTTGTTGACTTCTTTTTGCAACGAACCACGTGTATATGGCCTTGTCTACATTTTTGAAATTACCACTACGAAGTTTCTTCCGTTTAGATTTTGTGCCATTTTTTTCCAGTTAGGTTAATAACTTGGTTTTATTCTTAATCCAGGTTGATAATGTGTTCTTTGGGACTACATACTTTTTGGCAACCTCTTTATTAGATATCCCTGTCTCTAGGTCTTTTAATGTCTTGCATTTTTCTATTATAGATTTGTTTGCGAGTTTTCGTTTAACGAGCGGCAAGTTGTTGCGTTTGACAAAAAAGAATAATTTAAAATATTAAAGGAAAACTTTTCAGAAACTCGATTCTTAAAAGAAATCGAATTTAAAAATCGAATTAAAAAATTTTTTTAATCGAAAATTGGAATTTAAAAAAATTAAATTTTATTAAAACATTTTTGAAAAAAAAATGTTGAAAAGTTCGAGAAAACGAGAGAAAATTGCCCTGAGGACCAAAAATATTGTTCGAGATACCAAAAAGTTCGAGATATTAAGATTTGAGATATCGAGAGGATCTTAGCCTAAACTAGTACGTTATGTCCATGGGACCGCTAAAAAAGTTCGAGATACTCAAAAGTTCGAGATATCAAGTATTCAAGATATCGAGAGTCGACTGTTATGGTTAATTCAGATTTTTACATCTAGCACTAATACTAGTCTTTATAACTAAACAAAAATAGTTTTTCTATCACTGATGGGTGTAGAAAAGAATTAGATGCACGGATAATTTTTTTTTTTTTGTAAAAAAACTGTCACCTTAATGCTTACTGTCTAAGCAGCAAATATGGAGTAGATAAAACAATTTCCTTGCTTAAGTTTAGAGAAATAGTTGTTACGGGTTTATTGGGCGAACGTTTAAATGAAATTGTGCCTCAAATAGTCAAATAGCTTCCACTACTTGTTTTCAATACCACCGAATAAAAGGAAAAAATTCCCAACAAAACCATGTCGAATTTGCTCTAAAATAAAACGTAAAGAAACACGATATAAGTGAGCTGTTTGTGAAAATAAACCTCCATTATGTATTGGCGAATGTTTCAGAATGTATCATTCAAAAGAATAGGTTTACACTTTAATTTTTATGAAATAAAATCAAAACAATATCAATATTTTACTTTTATCTGTTTTAAGCTATTTCTGTTATTATCCGCATTTAAATTAGGTTCCCGAAATTTTTAAAATAAAAACTTAAATGTAATCTTTTCTGAAATCAAATGTGAAGCTAAGAAAAAAATATTTATAAGAACAGACAAAGCCAGTCATGTACGAATATTATTTGAAACAAGTTAGTACAACTACGAGTTTACTCGTAGTTGGCAAACTCATGACGCTGGCTTATTACGAGTATTTTCGTAATTGGCAAATGTCAAAATCCCGCTAACTACAAGTATACTCGTAGTTAGCAAGTAAATGACGCCAACATACTACAAGTATTCTTGTAGTTGGCAGCGAACAGGTTAACTAATGCAAAAAGTTTGTTTTAATCTAAGGTACTTGAAGATTATACAAATTCTTTTTATTTAAAAATTTTTCATTATTTCAAATAAATAAGTGAATATTTAGGCTAATCGACAACAGATATTATTTTTCTTTAAATGTCTACTCTCTAATCAAATCTTTAGTTGTACTTGTTGTTTTTCCAATAAAATTTTTTTTTGTTAGGAAATATCCTTCCTCAATCCCCAATATTTCTCAATAGAAAGAAGCTGTGGGCAGTAGGGTGGATTCAAGTTTTTTTGTATGAGTTTTATGTCTTTCGAATTGTACCACTCTACGTTTTTCTTAGAACAATCAAAAAAACGAGATCTGGGCAGAAAAAATAAGGGACATCGTAACTTTAATAAAACGGCAAAAATTTTAGTTGCAAACATTCTTTGATGCAAGCATCCGAGTTTAAAGTTAACAGTGTGACGAGAGTTCAAGATTTTTAAACGCAGCTGCGTATTGCTTGCTACAAAAGAAGCATCTTACAAAATTTATCTAATGATTTATAATTAAACTTGTTGCTGACACTTTTGAAAATAATTGAGGTGTAAATTTTCAAATCTGAGAGCTGTTTGAAGTCATGTTTGATGTACGATTGTCATCCATAATTATGCAGCCATTGAATTTTGTAAGCACTTTGTCATAAAGATTTTAAGCTCAAGTTTTAGCAGTTAGTGATTGCTTAACTAATCGGTTCGGATATTTAATGTGTCAATTAGTCTTGAATTTGTAAAACTCTTAAATTTATTGATAAAAGCTCTGAAACTTTATAATTTTTGGCTCGTTCTTTATTCGATAAGCCGAAATTTTTCTTGAGTGAGTGTTTAATACTGATTGCTGCTGTCTAATCCAAAAGCCACTTTTTCTTCCAGAACTTTTTTCTTGTTTAATAGATAGAGAGTTTTTGTTTCGTTTGACGACCATATAAGTAGTAGCTTTGCAAGATTCGGATGCTTTAGAATCAGCAATTAAAAGTTAGATTTGTAGATAGTTGTGCAAAATCTTTTTTTGTTTTATAAAATGTTTTGAGCAGAAAAAAAAAAAAAAGCTGCTTTAAATGACAATATTTCTCTTTAGATTTTAGAAAACTGTAGTTCAAGCATTAACGTTACACCAATTTTAAAAAAAGACTTATAAAAACGACCCAACAAATTATCAAGTTATCTCATCATCAACGTTAGTTATTAGTAAAGTAATGCAAAAACTAATAGAAGGTAATACAACAAATTACTTAAACTTGCATAACTTATTAGCTAAAAAAAAAAATGGATTCACTACACGTAAAACAGTAATCATAAATTTATTCGAATTTTTATATAAAATAACCAATATTTTAAACAGTGGATTTTAGTAATTTGCCTTGACTTCGCTAAAGCAATCGATACAGTAGAATAATTAACATTGAATAAAGTAAAATAATTGTTAAAACTAAAACGTATGGTTTTAAGAAAACATTTGCAAAGTGAATGCACAGCTTTCTCCCAAATAGACAACTAAGAGTTTTAATGAATAATGAAGTATCTGAATGTCTCCAAATGGTGTACCAATAGACAAAGTTTTATCGCCACTTCTATTTAAACAATTTAATAATGACATGCTGAAATGAGCTCACAATACTTGCAAGACTTTTTCAGATTTAAAAAAAGTAGTTGCAGTAATCAAAAACAAGAAAAATCAAGAAACAATACAAAATGTTTTAAATAAACGAAATGAGTGGACAAAAAGTTAGAGCATGACATTAATTTACGAAAAATACAGCACTAAGAATGTTTACTGTACTAAATCATTACATATATATAGCGACCCACGATGAAAAAAATACTAAATTTATAGAAATAACAAAGGAACGTGACCTAGGTATCAACATTAGTAATAATCTAAACCAGAAAGACCATATCATAATGACACCAATATAGCTTATTCAAAACTGGGTACACTTAAGCGGAAAAATAAATTCTGATCAATTGACTTGTTTACTAAACTATATAGAACTAATGTTATAATTAGATTTTTGTGTACCAGTTTGGAATCGACCGAACGTAAATATTTTACCTAAGTATGAAAAAAATGAAGTCTAAAAATTTTTTTTTAAATATTGTCCATTGTCCAAATTCATACTACCGAACGTTAGAGAATTTGGACAATGGACAATATTTAAAAACAAACTTTTGGACTTCATTTTTTTCATACTTAGGTAAAAGAAGCCATTATAAAAGTGACGACAAAATTTAAAAATATTTTTGTTGTTATTTAACGGTCACAAATTTTGTAATTATATTATATTATATGCTGATGATGCCGGTTTAGCGGTAAATTAAGACTCCAAGATTTTAGGACTTTGAAGTCTATATTTCCCGGGAAATCAAGACTTTGAAGGAAAATTTGACGGGAAAATATGACGTTATGAGTCATAATTTCCCGGGAAATTATGATTGGAGCGGTAAATTAAGACTCCAAGAACTTGCGATTCAAAAAAAAAATTTACAAAGATGTCGTTCTATTCTGCAGTAAAAATTTTTTTTTTTTAAAAAACTGTAAAAAGATTTAGAATAGAATCAAAGTTGATTCGAACGCAAAAGCATGTTTAAATAATGCGCTATAATTGTTTCATACGTAAACAAATAAATAAATTTTACAAATAAACACAAGAGTGCTGATTCATGGCAAAGGAAAGAAAGCATTTTGGTTTTGATAACATAGAAGATTATCTTAGGAATAAAAAATACCCTTCTACTATATCTACACATGATTATGGGATTAAATCAAATTTTCGAAGAGCAACAAAACGGTTTGAAGTGACAGATGGACATTTATTTTATAATAAAATAATGGTTATTAAAGACAAAGAACTCCAAATGGAAGTTATTAGAGACATACACCAAGGTAATGGAGATTCTGAACACTCTAAGGCAATGGCCTCACATAGAGGAAAAAACACTACGTATGACAATATTGCGCAAAGATTTTTTTGATATAATATTGCTGCTGATGTTAGTAAGTATATTAGGAACTGTGAACAATGTCAAAAACAAGGTGACCTAAAGTCTCCAAAAGTAGAATTTAAGTCTATACCAGTACCATCAAGTGTAATGGAACAAGTTGGAGTGGACATTTGTAATCTTCCAGTAGTCGATGGGTATCGTCATATCATTGTCTTCGTCGATTATTTTTCAAAATGGTCGGAGACTAAACTTATCAAGGAAAAATCAGCTCAAACTGTCTCAATTTTTGTACAAAATTAAGTGTCGACATGGGAGCTTTAAAATCCAAATCAATGACCAGGGTTGGGAGTTTGTTAACGAAGTATGTAAACAACTACACGAACTAACTGGAGTAGAGCAGAGAGTTACCTCTGTTTATCACTCTCAGGCAAACGGATTGGTAGAACGTCAAAACCGAACAATAAAGAACTCTTTGGTAAAGGTTTTGGAAGGTAATCCTAAAATGTGGCCGCAAATTACTGAAGGTATTCTTTTTGCTCATCGCGTTAGTCAACATTCTTCTACTAACTACTCTTCATTCATGCTGATGAATAATCGCGAACCAATTTTGCAAATTGATGTGAAGCATAGCCTTGTCAAAGACGATAGAAATAAACAAGAACACCGAGACGAAAATATAGACGTAGAACAATCATTCAATTTCAACTTTTTTGATGCCGTCTTTTCATTAACAAGTAAAGTCAGAGCAACAATCATGTCTGAAGCAAGCGAAAAAATAAAAGTTGCGCAGAAAAAGCAAAAACAAGATTATGATAGTAAACATTTGTCAAAGTCAGAAATTAAAGTAGATGACATTGTATTATTGAAAAACAACAAATAATTTGATCGGAAGGGTGGGAAGTTTTCACAAAAATGGTTTGGTCCTTTCACTGTAGTGAATATCTCTGAAAAAAGAGTTGCAACTTTAAAAAAAGGCATTGGGGTTAACTCATAAAAAAACCCTACAGTATTGTTCAATTTAAAATTTATTTTCAATGAGCAGACGACAAATTAAAACCAATATTGGTTAAAGGATCTGCATATTTTTAGAATCATGTACCTGACAAAATTGTTGAGATGATTTTGATGTATGCCGTGCAACAATCGGAGAACTCATTCCCTGGACACAAGTGTGAGACCTATGCAAGTACCAAATCAACGTGTAGTAAGTGGGCCAATTTTATTGAAAGAAAAGGTACTACCTTACTTCCAAAGATATATATTGATTCGTGGAAGCCTTTTGGAAAGCCCTCTAATCATAATAATGAAAGTAATACTGTAAGTACACAAATGTTAATAAAAACTTTTGGAAAATCTAATGGACTAGTTAGCCAACTATCAAATTGCATAGGTGATAGAAAGTGGCGATCTTCTTGGCTTATCTTGACACCTCAGAAACACTCTTGGTATACCGCGCTCAACTTAATTTCTCCGCGCAGCAGTGTTGTTTGTCAAGATTCGTGTTTCGGAGTTAAAGAGTTGAGAGAGGGTTGTACCACGATTTACAAGAAAAAAATAAAGAGAAAAAATAAAGAGAAAAAAAAAAGAATAGTTTCCTCGACTGTAGTGGCCCCCTCGGGCCTTGGGAAGAATAATAAAAAAAAAATGTAGCGTCTATCATTCTATTAAAATTACTCTAGTATATTTCTTAGAGTTTTATTTTAAGTATTTACGAAAGAAAATATTCCGTTAAATACAAGATATGAAAAAAACTTTAGCCGTCCATAGAGGACGCCATCCTTTTTTAGGCAGTTTCACTCCCCCCAGGCGATGACTGCCTATTTAAAAAATAATGAAAAAACTTATTTGATTTCATTCCATATTTTATGGACTTCTTTTTGACAATATTCTTTTTTATAAGTTGGATGAAGGTTATTATAAGACCTTATTAGCGAAATAAAAAAACAATTTTTAACTATCTTGTGAGGTGCAAGTGCCCCTCCTCACTTACTTTTTATTTATTAAAGTTGACAATTTTTATAAAAAACCCAGGATTTTTTTTTTAAATAAGGTAGTGTGCCCTACCCCCTTTCCCCCCCCCCCCACACACACACACACTGCAAAAACCGTGTCGTCGGCCCTGATGGACATTGAAAGTATGAGGTTCAAATAAAAGTTGCAGACAACACTGACATTTTTGAAATATATATATATATATATATATATATATATATATATATATATATATATATATATATATATATATATATATATATATATATATATATATATATATATATATATATATATATATATATATATATATATATGTTCAAGGCTTTCAAGGCGGTTTTTGATAAACAAGAAAAGCAAATAATTGATCTAAGCGAAAGAATTAAAGCAATAGAAACAAAGAAGCCAGATAATGTAGTAATTCCGCTTTTCAACAACATAGTTAAATCAAGGAAACACGTTGGGAGAACACGTTTCTGAGTGGAAGAACGTCACAAGTGGAGTTCCGCAGGGTTCTGTCTTAGGGCCACTGCTTTTTATTTTGTTTATTAACGACCTTCCTGATAGTATTGTTCACAAGATAATGCTATACGCTGATGACAGCAAAATTATTGGGATCATAAAGTCGGCATCGGATAACACAACGCTTCAGGCAGATATTGATAACGCGGTTACATGGTCAAACACTTGGCTCATGCGCTTTAACATTGATAAATGTAAAGTGATGCATGCAGGTCGTCCTAATAAACGTTTATTACATGACTACTCTATGGAAACCGCTGATGGCATGCGCCACACTATTGCAACTACAACTATTGAATGTGACCTTGGAGTTCTCATATCAAACAATCTGAAAGTCAGAGCACAAGTTGAAAAAGCAGCATCCGCAGCCAATCGCATGTTAGGAAAGCTAAAAAATGCTTTCCGCAGTAGAAACTTAAACTTGTGGCGCACACTCTATATATCTTATGTCCGGCCACATCTAGAATTCGCCATTCAAGCCTGGTCCCCGTATCTCGAAACAGACATTAAGTTACTTGAGGATGTTCAAGACCGCGTCACTAAGACAATATCATCCATCAGCCATTTTGATAAAATAAAGCGTCTGCAGGTACTCAAACTAACCACCCTCAAAGAACGTCGTTTGCGTGGTGATATAATCGAACAATTCAAGATTTTCAACAACTATGACGAAGTTCAATTTATGGTCCCACAGCACCAACTAATTGGGCGTGAGGTGTACAACCTACGCAGCCATGACAAGCAGCTTGATCGTCAATTCGTAAGAGGATGTCAGGAGAGATCAAACTTTTTCACAAACCGAGTTGCGGTCCATTGGAACTCTCTCACACAGCACGCGGTAAACGCTCCATCTTTAAATGCATTTAAAGATCGGATTTCGATGCGATAAACTGTTAAATCAGCATAGAGACTCCTGGAAAAGTCTCTTCATCAAATAAATAATTTAACATTTAATTATATACATATGTATATGAATATATTTTTTAATTATTGTTACAGCATTATTGCGGTTTAAATGTATAAATTTGATTACTGAATATATCAAACTCAAACTCATATACTCTAACGATATATTTATAAAAACACGTTTACATAATTTTCCATGTTATTTAATATAAAAATAGAAAAAAAATTTTCAAGTTAAGTCTTTTTCTTGTAAACCCCCTCACTCTCACTTTGTCTCTTTTTATCCTTCTTATCCCAACCCCCTCGCTCCTTTTATGCAATATGTTCTTTATGGTTGACCCCTTGAGCAATTCATTTATCTTTTTTTAAAGAAAAACAACGAATAAAAATAGTAAAACTTCATTCCATTAAACTTATTCATTTCTACTAATTTCTATAAATATTTTATATTTCTACTAATTATCAAAAGTTTAGTTATTTCTCTATCATCAATTGAAAATAAAATCAATAAAAAAATAAAATCAATAAAAAAAATTTGATTTTATCAAACAAGATATTATTGGAGTCTTAATTTACCATTATTTTACTTTCATCAAGAATTTATTTGTGTGCATAGTTATACTTTTAATTCTCTTTCATTAAAT
Organism: Hydra vulgaris; assembly: GCF_022113875.1. NCBI lineage: Eukaryota > Metazoa > Cnidaria > Hydrozoa > Anthoathecata > Hydridae > Hydra > Hydra vulgaris. The sequence continues at coordinate 53,889,124 of NC_061158.1, read as the reverse complement.
CTACGTTTACTTTTTATTTCATAAAACTAATTAAATCATTGAACTGTAAACTGTTGACTGATGATATGGGATCTTGTAAGATGTCTTTTGTAAAAATGTTATCCTTCAAATAGACTTTTTATGTGGACTACTTTTACTTGACCACCTTAGCTAAAAAAATAAAACTTCCATCTATATCATTATTTTTAATACCTTGGTGATGATTTAATGCATTTATAGTCTCTTCACAAAATACTTTTAACATGTATCAACCTTTTGTCTAACAATCAGTCTAGGGTTTGCAGCAACATAAGTCAGCTTAGACATTTTAACCAGCTGAAAAACTCAATTTCAGCAGACTTTTCAATTATCTAATTGTTTCGTATACACTTTAATACATGCATAAAATCAAAAAGTAAAAAATTGCCATCAGTTGTAAACCATAGAGATAAGCAATCAAATCGTTTTAAAAAAATGCTTGATTTACTCTATTATAATCATTAATTAAAGCGATAAACTTTCCATTTGTCTTCTTAATTTGGTTGATTAGGATATTAATTTGATTGTATACAAAATCAAAATTATTTACTGGTAACATTCTTACTATAAATTTTGTTCCCTCATAAACACATACAACCATGAAAGCAAACATAGTTGTTGCAAAACTTGATTCATTGTTTACTGCTTTACGGTTCACATCAAAAAAGCTTCAAAAGAAGGTGATCTGTTTAAAATATTTGCTTTACCAAACAAATGTTCCCTTGATAAGTTAGCATAGGTTTAACATAAACTTCATCTAGAAATAACATACAGTTTTTTTGACTATTTTGTTGAGTTTTAAAAAAACACTACAAATAAAAGTGTGAAACTTTTAAAGTTATAAGTGTCAGGAAGATAAAAAACATTTCTTAATTGATCATATAAACTATGTGACCGTGCAAAATGTTCTAAAGCTCAAACAATAACTTTAGGTGAATATTTTTGTTAAAAAATGTTACTTAATTTAATATTGCTTTAATGCTCTTTTGATTGCAAACAGTATCTATTCAAAAAATAAATAAATAAAGCTAATGAATTATTAAGTCTTCCTTGAGATAAATAACTTCAAAATATTCTAAATGAATCAACTTCGTCAAACTCTACGAATTTTGAAAGTTCATCTTCTTTTACTGATCTGAGAGACTCTCTAAGCTCTCTAAGAGAGCTTTTACCTATAATTGTTGTTCTTTTTCTAGTGGAAGAGATGGCACTAAAATCTAAATTAATTCAAACACACTAAGTGGATCTCGAGGATTTTCTTTTCCTTTTACTTTAATAACTAGGAAGTTTGATGGAAAATGTTTCGCACAAACTACAGTGTAATATTTATATGGTATATTGTCTATTGGGAAAACATTAATCCATCTCTGGCGCTCTTTACAATCTCTTAGAAATTCTAGAAGTATTTGTCTTATCTTTTACTGAGTAATAGTTATAGTTACAACCAGTTTTCTGTGCATTTTCAACATAATTTTCTAGGCGTTGCGCGATGTTATTTCAGTTCACCCTGTAACGAAAGGATCTTTCAATTTTAAGAGATTGTTGGAGTCCTAATTTACCGTTCCACTCATAATTTCCTGGTAAATCTAAATACGAAAGGTTCTATTTTACCGAAAAATTAAGACTTTTGAAGTCATAATTTCCTGAGTCCTAATTTACCGCCACACTGGTGCATATAATCCGGCGTAAAGTTCAAATAATTTATTTAACATTGAGAGAATTCGTATTATCTGATGTTTTAAAATAGTTTATATATATATTTACTCTCGTACAAGATATCAACATTTAAATCATATATATATATATATATATATATATATATATATATATATATATATATATATATATATATATATATATATATATATATATATATATATGTCTATTTGAAATATTTATATCATTTTTGTGTTCACATTTGTTAATATTTAGATAAGAAAGCACTCAAAGGTGTAAGAGTTAAAAAGTTAGTTATAAGTATTATAATTAATCATTAAGTTTATTATTTGTATTTAGAACAAGAAGATAAAAAATATATATATTTTTCAAAATTATAAAACTGTTTTATACTTTTTAAATAGTTTTTATTATAGTCTATTGAAGTAGATATTCTTAATAGGAAACAAAAAAAAAAAAGTAGGGTTTTAAGATAGGTAATGTACTTTTGGTTTTAACAATTTTTAACTTAGGCATATACAAAAAAAAATTTTTTTGGTAATGTTAAAATTTTTTTATTGATTTCATATTTATTTTTCTTGTGAAATGACAATGGACTAGATAGGTAAAAATTATTTCATTTATAAATTATTAATTTTCTGCTATATTATAGTTACGTTTTATAATTTTTTTAGCTTGCTAAAGGTTAGACCTAAGTATGTATTTTTATTAATAAATTTTAAATTTCATTTTTTAAATGGTTTTATAAAATATAATTTAATTAGGCATTTGTGATAAATTCTAGACTTGTAAATAAGAGAACGAGCTTACAGAAGACAAAATGATCTAAAAATAGCCATAGCAAAGGCATGGGAGAAAATAACTCCAGAAGAAACCAAGTTTCGCGTGGAATCTATGTCTTGATGTCTGAAAGCTGTTCGTCGCGTTGGTTTGACAAGATTCTAACTGACATTTTTGCCAAAATCGACTTTATCATTTTATTAGACTATTTTAATCATGATGAACAAAATAAACTGAAATTTACAGCGATATAGCGTAAAACAAGCAAACTGCTAATGTGCCAAAGTTCTATCTGCAACTTTAGTTAAATGATATTTAGTTTGACAAGGTTCTAACTAACAATAACTGCATAATCTCTTGCTGGTTTTTATTAGCTAATTATTATGATAAAAAATCATATAAAAAAATTCTGACACCGATGTAGAATAAAATATCATTAAAGCTATTATTTGACATTTAAAAAAAATCTTTTTTATAACATTCTGTAGCTTTACTCAAATTGACACCTGTACCATTGAAAAACAAAATTCTGGTTTCGATTAGCATAGAAATAACTATTATTATTCAAAATAAAAAGGGGATTTATGAGCTAAAATGTTTTTTTAAAATAATGTTTTTGCATTAATAAGTTTACAAACTTTTCACAGTCAATGCAAGTACAATTTGCCGCGCCATTCCCTTACGGTAAGTCGATCTAACTATATTTTGCAGTGTCTACCCCAAAAAGTAAGTCATTACTTGTTCATTTTTCTTCACTTATCTACAACGGTTAGTCAATATATGTGCACTTTAAAACGTTGATTTTACAAAGTAACTTATTATAAATTGTTAAATCAAATATAACAGTAATATTAAAAGTTAAACAACTTGTAATAAAGCATTTTTGTATCAATAATAAAAACCAGGCTGCGTAGTTAAAAAAAGATTTTAAAAATGATTTGAAAGTAAAAAAAAACAATTTGAAAAGTTATTATTTTCGTTTTAAGTAAAATATCAACAGAAAATGGAAAGAGTAGTATTTGATAAAGAAAGCAGTTATGATAGTGACAAATTTGTAGCTCCAACTAGTGAAAGCGGCGAAGACTGCTATGAATTAAGTACACGGTTAGTAACCTAATATAACTTTTTTGTGTGACTTTGGCCATGCATTTACATATTAAAATAGCTAAATTTATAAGCTTTTGAAAAGTTTTCTAAAAAGATTTTTACTTTTTAATACTTAAACAGGAAGAAGAGGCGCTTTAATTTAACCAGAACTGCACTAGAATGTTCCAGAACTGCACTAGAATGTTCCAGAACTGCACTAGAATGTTCCAGAACTGCACTAGAATGTTCTAGAACTGCACAAGATTCTAAACAAAATATTGTTGAAGAAGCTTCTGGAAACAATGCCAATAATGTTTATGTAGCACAAACTGAAAAAAGTTCTGAGATAGACATGAATGTACAACCTACGAATGATGCTGAATTAGTGACAAACAAGTAAGCCAAATATGTAGTGTTCCTCCTCGATCACCCTCTAAATCTTAAATATATATATTGTTTTTTTTAATAAAAATATCATCTAAAAAGTGATTTCTACATTAAAATCTACTATTATATACAAAGTGAACCATTTTAATCATTTAAAAACGGTTTAATTAGTATATGATTATATACTAGAAATACTATTATCGACTAAGTAATAATACTCTTCTAGGAATCAAGTTCAACAAACGTTTAAGAAAAAATTCCGAAAACGAATATCTAAACCTGAAACCTAGGAATGTAATAAAAAAAAAAAGCCATATCAAGCTGGTAAAAATTATACAAGTCGAAGAGGAAAACAAATATCAAATAAGATTATTCAAGCAAAAAAAAACTGTCTGGGAAACTGTAAGTACGAATGTGCTAAAAAAATATCAGAAGATGAGCTAATCGATATTTTTTCATCATTTTATGCCTTAAATTCAGCTATTGAAAAGAGGCATTTCTTTGTTACTTCGACTGATCGCACAACCACTGCTAGACTAAAAAGAAACCACGAGGAAAACAATGATAGTGATACTGCAAATAAAGAAACTGATGACCACGCTGAAAAACAAGTTTTTTCAAAAAGGAAGTACGCCTATAGATATTTTTTTCATCTAAAAGGTGAAAAAGTCCGTGTTTGCAAAACATTCTACTTAACTACACTGTCCATTTCACAAAAGCCAGTTTACACAGCACACAACACCAAAGATATTAAAACAAATACTACTGCACAAGATCTACGAGGTAAAATCATGAAAGGCAAACGTACACCGCATAGTGATGCCAACTCAGCTAGGGATCACATAAAATCTTTTCCAACAGTTGAGTCACATTATTGTTGTGTAAGTACCAATAGAGAATACCTTGAGTCACACCTTAATGTTTCAAAAATGTATAATCTTTACAAAGAGAAATGTATAAACAAAAATATTGAGCCAGTAAAAAAATTTATGTACTACCATATTTTCTCCACCGAAAAATATTATCGATGAATTTTAATAAATTTTGATGGAAGGAACATAACAATTTTTAACATTGATTTGCTCAAAACTACTCGCGGATCAGTTAGAACCTTGTCAAACCAACGCGACGAGTTGTTCTGGCAAAGGGTAACCCTTCTAAATATTAGGAAATAATTTTTTAGTTAAATTTTGAAATTTTTTTATTTGCGCAAATATTTTTTTTTGCAAGAAAATGTTCCATGAATATAAACCCATTTGATTTTTGTACGCCATATTGAACTTATATTTTACAGTTTGTGAGTACAATGCTTAAGCATATTGCTACTTTAAATAGTTAAACGTTTTCTCCCCTAAAAGCAAAAATTAACTATCGCTTTCTAATCATTTTATACGAATTTAAAAAAAAAAATCTGCCATTTATTTTTTTGCTGACTTTTGCCCAATGCATGCACATATGTGTGTATGTATGAATGTGTTTCATATTTATATTTTAATAAGTTTATTTATTGATCTGTCAAAAGCATTTGATACCGTCGATCATGAAACTTTACTGCAAAAGCTTAAATACTATGGGATAAATAACTTTGTATATAAAATTGGTATAAAAGCTATTTTACAATTAGAAAACAATTTATCGTGATTAACAGACGCCTAAACTAAGTGTCTCAAATAACTTTCGGTGTTCTCGATTCTTGGGTCTCTTCTTTATTTAATTTATGTAAATGATATAAATAAAGTATTAAACTTAAAATCATCAAATTTGCTGATTATACAAATTTGTTTGCATCAAACTTTACCATTAATAAGCTTTACTACGAAATAAATGAAGAACTTCAACTTATCTCTTACTGATTTAAATGTAATAAATTAAATTTAAACATAGGCAAAACAAAAGTATATTCTGTTTCACCCATTATCGAAAAAACAGTTTTTGTCAAATCTTATGCCGAATCTATATATTGATAAAATTGAAATAAAAAGAAAACCACCATAATGTTTTTAGGAAAAATTCTTGGTGAAAATATTACATGGAAAACTCATATTGACTACATTATCAATAATGTTGCTTTAAGTATTAACATTCTATTTAAGATCAGATTTTTTTAGATAAAAAGAGTTTAACGCAACTCTACTAAACCTTTATACATAGTTATATTAACTATGCCAAGACTGCTTAGGGAAGCACAAGCAAAAGTAAACTGCAACTTTTTAATTGTCGTCAGAAACACGAATGCGTTTAATATATTTTAAAAATCGTTTAACGCATTCAAATTTTTTATTTAAAAATGCAAATATCCTTTATACATATGAACTCAACATTTATAAAATTTTGTGTTTTTGTTTTAATGTAAAGTTTCAATGTAAAGATGACTCAGCACTATCTATTTTGAAAGATATTTTTTTATCAAAAATATAAACAAATATGTTTTGCGGAATGATAATTTTTTAAATATCAACTTTGTACAAAGCTCAATCAATTTTGTATTGGATATCGTGGATCTTATCTCTGGAACAAAATTGTTCTGAATAATTTTGAATTATCAACTTTATTTGAACTTTTTAAAAATAAACTAAAAATTTTTTTTTACTACAAACGATATAATGAATTACTTCTAATATGCAATAACGCACTGTATAATGCAATAACGCACTGTATTTTTTTATTTTTACTTTTGCTGCTGTTGTTTTTATGCTTTTAAAAGGTTCTAACGACAAGATCAATGAGATCTTCTGTCAGAAATCTTGTTTATATTTGTAAAGCTTTTATTTATATAATTGTATTACGATTTATATCATTGTAAATTATAACACGATATAAACAAAAAAAAATGTAAATGTTTACAATTACAAATCAATATTTCAGATACGCACAATATTAATTTAAAGCTTTTGACACTTTTGATCATTACAATTTATTAAAAAAATTAGAAAACTATGGTATATATGAATATTGCCTGGTTTAAAAGCTATGTGTCAAATGTAAAACAATACATTTCTTAAAATGAAGGTAAAGCGACCACTATGAGCATAACATGTGGGGTTCCTCAGGGATCTATATAGGACCAATTCTATTACTCGTTTTTATTAATGACTTAAGCAAAGCTTGTACTGAACTAGATACAACTTTATTTGCAGATGACAAACCTTCAAAAGTAGTTTTAAATAAATCGCACCAAATAGACACTAAACTAAAAAATTTTATACGAGCTTTAGCTGTATACATAATAAAGTTCGTTGTTATTGTCTACTATGACCAAAGTTTTATACGACTTTAGTTTTTATGGTTTAATTTTTAAATTGATCTGCGGAGGACAAACAAACGTATTTTCTCAAAAAGAGACAATACGTATTGAGACTATAGGAAATAAAATTACAATTTCTAGATGAAAGTTTTGGAGATCTATGATAGATCAAAAATGTCTATAATTCATGATAAACGTATATAAAACAAAGTTTGAAAATGAATTGAAAAAATTTAGACTTTAGGGAAGATTCAATTCCAAAGAAAATGATCTTGAAACTTAAAAATTTATTGTTGTTTGTAAATCTAGATATATAAAAAAGAATACTGCTAATAGAGTTTGAAAATGCTGATGGCTTTTCTTGCTGCAACTACTGAACAATAATATATGTGTTTTCTCTCTTTTTTCTCGTATTAAAATCTGTAGTTGATTACCATATATTATTGTTTTTGTATGTAAGCATGAAACCGCAGAAGTTATTGAAGAAGCGGTTATGTGTATTAATTGAATTATTAATTGCTTTCAAAATTCTTTCAAAATGAATTAATTGCACATGAATTTGTTTTTCCAAGAATAAACATTCGATTATTGTTACTTAGTGTTACTAAATAAATTTCTGTAATTCAATTTCAAGGAATTATACTTTTAATTTATTTTAGAACTTTTCGTTTATTTCGTTTATTTTCATTTATTATAGAACCTTTCGTTATTATTATCATATTAATTATTATTTTGATCATAAGTCACACTTCCTTAGATAATTTAAATATTGTTTTTTGATTTAGGGTGTAAACTGTTTGCTTGTGAATTTCCATGAATTTATGTGAGAACAAGCTTGTGAATATTTGTGAGAACAAGCTTGGAAATAATGGGTGTCTAAAAGAAAATGGATGTAGCATTAAAAAAATGACCAGCATTTAGTCATGTTTTTAAAAGTTTGTTTATAAATAACAAATTTTTATACTTTATTAAAGTTGTTTATAAATGTTGAAATTGAAAGTTTTTTTTAATTGTACAAACAAATTTTTGTGATATTGGTTTTAATTTTCTACTTATAATATTGAAGTATTTATAATTTTTTTTTTCTAATTTCAGAGATAAGTGATTGCTTATAGGCTAGATCAGATATTCAATGTCAAATCCACCAATGAAGCTGAATCTTAAAAATGAATTTTTCACTAATAACTATGCTTAGTATTTACATATACATTTTTTCCCTTGCAAATATGAAAAGTTATTTAATACAATAACTACTATAGCTGTTTTATAGGCACAAGTAACTTTTTAGTTTTTATATATCATATTGCCACCTCTTTCTGTTAACAAAAATTTTTTGTTGTCAACTTTAATAAAAAATAAATTAGGAAAAGGAGTACCCCATAAAAATAAAATCTTGTGGGACTCGCTTATAGAAAAACAATTGGTGTGAAGGCCGTCATTACTCGGAACAAATTATTTATGATTTAACAAGCAACTTTCAAACCATTTAAAAACTTTATTGTTTATTACATAGTGTTTATGAAAAAAAAAAAAAGCTTATAAAGTAAAATTTGGTTGTCAACGGTATCAAAATCATCGATCTTTTTTGAGTGTTTTTTCTAGTTTTTGCGAATATTTTAACTTAATGGTTTCTAAGTTTTTTTAAAAGTAATGTTTCATAACTGCGCTTTTATATAAGATTTGGTTCAGAATAGGCTTATAATTAGATTTTTTAAAGTCAACTTTGTACTTTTTATTTTAACTTATAATCAAAAAGCATAGTTCTAAAAGTATTTGGATCACGAAAAAAATGTTTTAAGAAAATCTACTTGATCAGAGATAACATTAAAAATAAGTTTTTAAAATGGCTGGTCAAAGTAGACTTTCTCAAAACATTTTTTTTGTGAATTTATATATTTTTAGAATTGCACTCTGGTATCAACATTTGAAATAATTTTAACGTATAAATTCGGAAGTACATAGTACGTTCAATTTTGTGCGTATATCAGTATTACATTTTGTGCGTATATCAGTATTACATTTGTGTGAACAAAATCCGAACTAAAACTGTGCGTTCCGTCCGGACGTTTGTTAGTGCAAGGAATGTAGCCGTGCCCGCTGGGTAGATCTCGCAATTAGTAAAGTGAAAGCTGGGACGGCCTATGATATTTTAAAATTTAAGCTTTAACCTAATCAGGATTTAAAGGAGAAAAAATTATAGAATACTCAGCCTTTAATTATAAAAAACATTAACATTAATAATATAAACTATTTTTTATTTTTAGGAATTTAAAAAAATACTTATCAAAAATGGTTCCAAATGCATGAACATGTTGAGAATTATGCTGAATGCTTTGTAACTTTATGATTTTATTTTGCTTTTTATTTAAAAAAAAAAAATTTTATAAAGATATCTCCAGCAAACCTACAGTGTTATGAAAAAAGTTACGTTTTAATGACGACAAAGTGTTAAAAATGGTACACTTTGCAAAATTTCATTATAGCTACAACTGTAGCTATAATGAAATTTACATGTAAATTTTATTATAGCTACAGTTATGGTCAAATAAAAGATGTAGATAAATGGAATAAAATGAGTTGATTTTTTCCATTGGTACCTTTGAAATTACTAAATAAGTGACTATCGCTTGTAATGTATTTTTTAAAAAGGTTCTAGTACAAGCAAACAGTTTTTTATTTTTATAATCGTTTTTTAAATAAGAGTTTTTAAAGCTTAGGCAACAAGTTAAATTAGTTACAATATAGTTTACTACTATAGTATTTAAATTAGCAAGTAGTGCTTGGCAACCGGTTCTAAACCATAACCGATAAACCGGTTTTTTGTTCAGTTTTCTCAAAACCGAAATCCTGTTTTTTTTCCTGAAAATCCATTCGTTAATTTAACATTAACAACTTGGTATATAGTTCAAAGGTTTCTTGTTTTGACCAAGAATATTTTAATATAAAAGTATCTAAGGCCCCACCCTTACTTTTTTTTTGAAGGATCTTTTTTTTTTATATAGAAAAAACTAGTTATAGAGAACTTTTTTTGAAAATTGACAATTGTGCCTCCTTCCCTTTTCCTACTTCGAAACCCACGTCGTTGGCCCTGTGTTGTATATTTTTCAATTATGCTTTTGTAAACGGTTATATGCATAATTATTAATTAAGAATAGTATATTCACTTTTAAATAGTATAATTGTAAAAAAAGGTTATTGAGTTGCCACAAAAAAGAAGCATTAAAAAGATAAAAGAGTCTTAAAAGAAAAGATAATACATTAGATTCGAACTAAATTGGTAATGAAAAAAAATTAAATTATTGTTCCTGGACATTGATAAAAATATATGTTTCATAATTATTGTAAAAACTTTTTTTTTAGTTTAATTATGTAAAAATTAGGAGTATGGCAAATGTTTAAAAAAAAGAACGACAAAGGTTGCAAAATGAAAAATAAGGTATCTTTTTTTAAAGTGTGCAGTTAGTTTATCAAATTTAGTTTACCATCTTCGAGCAAAACATAAAATTAAATTGAATAAAAATAAAAAGTCTTTTTCCACTCAACTAAATCAGCCAAGACAGAAATAAGAAAAAAAATATATATTAAATTTCATAAAAAAAAACAACAATAAAAGAGTTATTGGCTAAATGTGGAGCATACGATGGGTTTTCTATTAATGATATTAGATATTTAAGTGTTATTGCAAAGTTTATTACCAAACGTGACAATAAAATGCTTAATAATAAAAAGAAATTAAAAATAATCATAGACAATGAAAAAGAGGAAAAAATGGAGTTGAGGAGTAAGTTAACAACAACGCCTCAAAAAAGAACTTTTCTCGATAACAATAGATGAATAGACTAACTGTAATTTCAAGGGATATTTAAATTTAACATTACATTTACCAGAAGATCTTTATAAAATGGAATTTTAACATACATAGAAGGTTTATGTAAATCATACAAAATTCTGTTATTAGTTGAACAAAAACTGATGGGGTATGATATTAAGTTTAGTGATATACTTGCATCAATGTAAGATGGAGTTAGTATTATGAAAAACAATATACACTTTTAAATGAAATCGAAAACAAGTTTTGCATTAATCATGCTATTCATTTGTCTGTATTAGACACTTTTTACAAAGAAGTGTTTATAGTTGATAAGCCAGTCAACGTATCAGATTCTAAATGTTCAGATTCTGATAAGAAAACTGAAAATTAGTTTAACTATTTTTCTGGAGGTAATAACTTAATATAGGTGTAATCTGTAATATTGAAGTTGAATACGATATAAATGATTTAAACGTAATTGAAGTATTAAAACTCAAGAAAGATTAACAGGTATTTTGAAAAGTCTTTAGTAAGAAATGACCTACTGCAGCAATATATTGAGAAGTGAAAAGGTTAAGAACCTTCGCTTGCATTAGTCAGTAAAACCAGATGGAACTCTTTGATGCTTATGATAAAGAGATTCGTAAAACTTAAAATTACCATTAGAAATTCACTGGAAGAGTTAGAGGGTGAAGATTTATACAATGAAAAAGGTTTTTCTATCTTGCTAAATTTAGTTAAAGCCAGAAAAATCAGTTTACTCACTGCACAAGAAGTAATGAAATTTTTATTTACTAAAACGCATCGAAACTGTACAAGTATAGAAAATAAGCTTTATAAGTCTTTAAAAACTAGATTTTCAAAACGGTGAATTAAGGTATTAATTACAATGTATTAATATGGCTGTTGCATGGCAGAAATGTTAGCTTAAAGATTATTTATTGATTCAGATTAACAACCAGCTTTAAAAGAAGATTCTAATAAAAATCAATTCAATTTGATTGCAAGAGCATCAAAATCATAATCTTTAGCGCAGCAATCACAACAACCAATATATAAAGTTTTTCAGGTTGTAATTGTATTTGTTTCCTTTTTTTATATGAAAAAAGAAAGAAATACAGTTTTTTATTATCCTTTTAAAATGACTTAAATATTTAAAGTGTCACTAAATTGGCCGCAGGGCCGTGGCGTAGTGGCTACAACGCTTGTTTAAAAGGCCGGAGATCCAGGTTCGAAACGAGCTCTGTACATATTTTTGCGTCACGGTAAGAAAGAAGGCTTGAACTTCCTGGTTAAATATATTTACCCGGTACTCTTTGACAAGATTTTCAGGTCTTCTTGGGAACCTAAATAACCATAAAAAAAAAAAAAATATCGACAACTTTCCAAAACAATTTTAATTGCTCTGGAATCAATTTAACCAATATCAACAGAAAGCATTCGACATTTTTTAATCGCCAAGAACTAGTGTTCAAAATTACGTTCTTCTATAAAATTTAATCTGTTGGATACATAGGTCTTTCGTTATTATTATTTTGTTAAGAAAAATGAATTTTTATGTTATATAAATGTGTATTTATTGTAAAAAAAAAAATATATTTTTTTAAAAGAAAAACTTTTTCTTATTGTCTGAAAAGAGTTTTGCATAAGTGCAAAACATAAGTTTCGGGTTGGTATAATTTTGAGTTGTTATTTTCGTGTAGGTTTATAAAAAGGACTAATTGCTTTATAAAATAATCTTAAATAAAAACAATAAAGATTATTCTTAAAGTTATAAAAGGCCAAATAATATAAAATAAACAATAATTTTTGTCTTACAAGAAATAAATGAATTAGAATAATAAATAAATTTTTCCTTTTTTGGTTATTATTGAATAATCAGTTATAAATACTATAAAATATTTTTGCAAAATAGTAATCTTATTTGTACATTTTATGTTTTCAGCAATCGATATGAAAGGTGCTCATAGGTAGGTAGATGTTATATAATAAGTGTTCATACTGTAAAATAAATTGCTACATTTGCAGGTATAGTCAGTAAATTTCTATACGTTATAAATGCATTCGGAATTGGGTTTTAAATCTGATGAATAAATCTCAAAATCTTTGCAGCTGTTTCCACCTCAGACAGTAGAAGTTCTCAAAGAACCTTAAGTTCAGAAAAAAAGTAATTTCCACAAAATTGCTTTTCTTATCAAAACTTATGAACGATTGTAGGTCTTTACACCTTTAAAACAATATATCTGCTTTTACTATTTTTAGTACTTTTTAGTTTTTTTATATGATACAGAAACCCAAACATAGTATCTTAATTAGTTATTAGTTCAAATTTTTTGCAATAACAAAAAAATACTCCACTTTAAACATTTGCTTGACGGATTTTGCCATAAGATCTTCTTCGTACTCAAACATTATTCTTTTCTTTCTCTGCCTGGTTTCTTGATATTTATTTCTACATTAAGAGTTTCACTGATTTCTCTTACTAACAATGTTGCCGACACAAAACCTAAATCTAAGTTTCTGAAAAAAACTGAACTAGCCTTTAAAGTAACTGCGACGTAACTCCAAGATGCATTTTTTGAGTCTGTAGACTTTTTTCTTATAACGTATTTCATTCATAACTGATGATGTTTTACTACTGTTAGATTTTTTGGATCCTCAGTGAACTCAACTAGTTCAACTAATACAGTATGAACTTCCTTAACTTGATATAGAGGCACTTTTACTCTTTTTTTGTTTACTTTCCCTATGAGTGCACAGGATTTTTTTACAGCCAGATTTAGTAAGTGTTGAATAAAAATTTGCCAACACATTTTTGACGAAGAAAAAGTCCATAAATTCTTTGTACAACACTAAAAAACGTAATAAATTTAGATAATCATTTTGCTGCGTCCCAAATTAGGAAGTTAAGGCTATGGCTAGCGCAGGGCATATAAAATGCTTTTATATTCATTTCTAAGATCCGTGTCTGTACTCAAGAATGGATACTTTTTGTATTGGAACCGCTGTCATACTATTGTGCTCTTCAGTCCCTGAGTTGCAATCCAATTTAATCTAACACTTGTAAAAGAACATCAGCTAGATTTTTTCCCATTGTTGATTTCACATCTAAGAATCTAAGGAAACGTTCTTTGATACTTACATCTTCATTTTCACTCTTAAGAGAAACTGTATTCATATTAATTTTAACATATTTCTTGACCAATGATAATTGGTCCTTCTGACTTAGATCCGGTATGCAGCCTATTCAATTTTTACATTTTTTTATTTAACTTTATTATTGATTTTGTTTTACTTACGTTACTTTTGAATTTTATTTTAAATTCTTTCATTTAATTCGTTCTCGTTTCTTCTTTATAGATATTTTGTTTTTTCTTCTTTTTTAGTTTTGAAAAAAAAATGAAGTTTTCGCCTGATCTATTTTTTTTTAACTTTTTTTTTTAACTTTTTCACTCTTTAAAAAATTATTTTATAGCCGTTAAACAGAACAGCTTTAAAATAATTTTGAATAACAACTTTGAACATGGCCTTCTATAATAACTTATTAAACTACAGGGTGGCCCATAAGTCACTTTACGTTTTCAAAATTAAATAACTTTTTCTTAAATGACTGTATTTAATTCATTCTTTTCTTATTACAAAGTTTAGAGTTTTTAAGTTAGTTCTGACTTAGTTACGAAAGATAATGTCTCTTAAATAGCCTCCATTCTCGTCTTCACAAAGTCGAGCTCTTTTTAAGCTATTCTCCATGACACTTCTTAACATCTGAGGTTGTAGGGAAAGAACTTCCTGTCGTATGTTTGCCTTAAGATCTTGAATAGTTCAGGGCTTATTTGCATACACTTTATCTTTAAGATATCCATAAAGTCAAAAGTCTCGTGCTGTCAAATCAGGAGAACGTGGAGGCCATTCAAAATCGGATTTAAGAGATATTATCCGATCCTGAAACATTGCAGTTAACAATTGAATTGAGGCTCTAACGACATGTGCAGTTGCTCTATCTTGTTGCCACCAATACCCTGCCATGTTTGCTAACTGAGGTTGAACAAAATTCGCTAGCATGTCTTGATATTTCTCAGCAGTTACAGTCGCAGCATTTCCATTTACATCTTCAAAGAAAAAGGGCCCAATAACCCTTTCTGTTGTTACTCCACACCATGCTGTTACTTTAACCGGGTTCGAATAGACTAGCATGAACTTGGTGTGGATTTTCGGTGCCCCAGAATCTGATATTCTGCTTATTCACATGTTCATTCAAAAGGAAATGAGCTTTATCTCTCACGATTAACTTGTGAATAAATTCATTGTCATTTCTTGCAGTTTTCTGAAACCTGAAAGCATAATTTAGTCATTTCTGAAAGTCTGGTGGTTGTAAATTGCACTAATTGAATCTTGTATGGGTACATGTGCAAGTCTCTTTGAATGCGCTGCATGAGAACTCCGTGAAATGCAAAGTTCTTGAGAACGCCTTTGAGTGGATGTGGTTGGATTCTCTTTAATGCTATGGCTTGCAGCTTCAGTATTTTCACGTGTACGTGCTGAACGACCTCGTTTACTTCTCGTCCTCTCATTTACAGAGCCATGCTCTTGAAAACGCGTCACTAAATTCATTATTGCTGGCCTACTAAGGAGATGTCGAACATTAAAATGGCGCACATACAATCTTTGCGTTGAAACACTTGACCGTCCATTTTCGAAGTAAAATTCAATTATCTTCACTCGTTGTTTAGTCGTAAACTTATCCACTCCAAAAATTTCCAAAAATTATATTTATTAATTCTAAAAAGAGAAATAGAAATATATTTTTAGAAAAAAAGTTATTTAATTTTTAAAATGCAAAGTGACCTATGGGCCACCCTGTATTATAGAATTATTAAATTATTAAGGCAAAACTAACTGTGTTGCATCTAGCAATCAGTTTTACTTTTATTTACTTTTCGTTCTGAACGAGCGTTAGTATTGTATGGATAAATAAATTCAAAAAACTTTTATAAGTTAAAGTTAAATTAATTTTTTTTTTTTTTCTAAACATTTTTTTTTTCTTTTTTACTCTAATCTTATTTTTTTTAGTTTCTAAAAACTTCTTTTTTTCTAAACGCTATACTATAAATCACATTTTCCAATATTTTTATGTTTTTTTTTATTTATTTGGGGGAGGGGGGGGAAGTTTTTCATTGTTGACGTTACTTTATGGGGGTTGGAGGTATGAGATTAAGAAGGAGGGTGTTGTCTTTGATAGTTTACAAGTTGAAGTTTTTGCAATGTTTATGAAACATTTTTGACTACATACTGTGACTAAATTTTATTTAAAATCTGATATCAAGTATGAACCTCTGAATCACTTGGGGTGGAATAAGCCAATATTCTTTTATTTCAAGCTGTTCTAATTTTGTTTTAACTGAATCTTTCATTAAATCTGCTTGTATTATAAAGTTAAAGTAAACCAATTAATTTTAAAATGCAAAAATAATAGCTTTAAGAAATTAAGACTTTGTTGAGCTAAAAAAAGGACGCCTTGAGAGAAAGTTGCAGTAAATAAATAAAAGAAAATCTAGTATTTCCTGATAAACTAGTGTTTTTATTGAGGGCTATTAAGGATCTATTTTGGTCTCAAAACAAATAAATAATTAGTTATTTATTTGTTTTTTAACAGAACTATACAAATAATGACGCATACAAGTTTTTCTGATAAAATATTAGATGATGGAAAGTCTAACAAATGAAAAGGATTGCTTCACAAGTGGAGGCGATTTCCTGTGATTTAATGGAAGGAAATCTAAATTTTTTGTTTTTGTCACAAATAATTGGTAAATGTTATACAACAACTTCTGACAGTGTAATGTTTTAGTTAAGTTTAATTTGTTTCAGAAGAATAAATTTGATTTGATTAAGGAATAATGTGAAAAGTAGCATATGTATTTAAAATTTTAAATAAAACCAAAACAAATATGGCAAAGTCTGTTGGTAATCTTGCGGCAGATCAAGCGAAAACAAGCTCTTTACTATAAAGCATATAATTTACTTTATTTAGGTTCAATATTTTAGAATATCATAAAAAATATGCTTCACTAATAATAGTATACAGATTTTGCTTACTGCTTACGTATTATGTTTAATTTTATTTGTCCAAAGGAAATTTTTTACTCATACCCTAACAACTATTGGAAATATTCACCACCATTCTATGAACTTTTATAATGAATAGACAAATTTAAGGATTTAACTCTGAAATGTTTCTAATTAAAAATGTGTTCATTAATTTTCAATTTTTTTTTTGTGTTGTTTGCTTTAACATTATGTCTAAGTTTGCTTTAACATTATGTCTAAGTTTGCTTTAACATTATGTCTAAGTTTGCTTTAACAATATGTCTAAGTTTGTTTTAACATTATGTCTAAGTTTGCTGAACTTTTTGCATAAAAGATTATTATTATTTTACTAAATATATTTTTATTAAAAATATCAACGTTTTATACCAAATAAAAAAAGGTTTTATTTATATATTTATTTTTTTAGTATTATCTAAATTTATTTTTACCATTATTATATTAATTTGCTTTAACTTAATGGAAGTTATTTTAATCTTAATAAATGGATATTATATTTGTTTTAAATGGATGCAAAAACGGTAAGTCATGTGTACACAATTATAACGGGTCCACTCATTTAAAATTTCATTAAATTTCATTAAATTAATGTAATGTTAATAAAAACAAAATTGAAATAATATTAAACAAATAAATATATAAATAAAACCTATTTTTTTAAATTATATAGAATGTTGAGGTTGCGCATGCGTTAAATGTTTCAAGATAAAATCACGATTGTTTTAAATTCACGTCACGATGTTTTAAATAAACATCACGTCAAGATGTTTTCAATTAACATAAACGTCACATCATGTTGATTGAAAACATCTTGACGTGATAAATGAACTTCATAAATATCATGTTTTTTTATTTAAAAGGAATTCATATTGGTTTTAAA